>OX439130.1:11744995-12321108 GCA_949318235.1 Ecdyonurus torrentis
TATTTTCTACTACAGCTAAATTATTCTTACATTTTAATCGAAGGCATGGTTTAAATCCGTATAACACAAAAATTGTATGCAAGCAAGACGGCTGTTTGCGTAACTTTTTAACTACAAACTCATTTGGTAAACATCTTAAAAAAGAGCATAAAGATGCTGTAAATAAAAATTCAGTTAGCTTACAATCTTATCAAATTGAGGAAGAATTAATTATTGAAGAAATTAATGATACTGACAGTAACAGTAGTAACACTGATATTGAAACTAATTTAAATAATATAGAAATTTCAAATTTAATAGAAAAATGTGTAGCTTCATTCTTGTCAAAGCTTTATGCTTCAGAAACTATTAATCGAAAAACTGTACAGGAAGTAATTGATGGTACGGACACCCTATTTAATAATGGTTTTTTGCCTATACTGAAAGAAAAAGTAATGTGTATGTTAAAAAAGAGTGCAGTCAGTGAAAGTGATATAACAGAGATATCAGAACTTTTTGATATATGTTCAGATCCATTTAAAAATTTGTCAACTGAGTATTTGCGTTTTAAATATTTATCTGATAATGATTTTTACACTGCACCTACTCAATATGTAATTGGTAATGAACTAGGACCAAAAACTGTTGATGGAAATGTCATTATGACCAGTATACCTGCTACTGGTCAGTTTATAGCATTGCGAAAGACATTGCATAATATTCTCTCTTTACCTGGTTCATTTGAAATAATAAAAAAACAAATATATTATTTCAATGAGGAGTCAAATACAATTGAAAATATCATACAATGTGCAACATGGAAAAAAAAAAATTCTTTTGTTTCCAAATAAATTTGTACTTCCTTTATTATTATATTTTGATGATTTTGAAGTCAATAATTGTTTGGGTTCACATAAATCTAAAATGAGTGCTGTTTACTACACAATACCATGTATTCCACAAGAATTACAATCTAAACTAGACAATTTATTTCTTGCACTATTTTTTAAAGCTAGTGACAGAGATAAATATTGTAATAGAGATGTTTTTGCACCTCTTATTAATGAACTTATGTTTTTAGAAACAGAAGGCATATCTATACTTGATGAAAATGGAGAAAGAAAACAAATATATTTCAGTGTTGCCATTTTTATTGGTGATAATTTAGGATTGAATCAGATATTTGGTTTCGTTTCATCATTTTCTGCTAATTATTGTTGCAGGATATGTAAAGCATCTAAAGCGCAGATGAGAAAAATGAATCGCAGTGATTTATCATTAGTTAGAACAATTGAAAGTTATGAAATTGACGTTGCAACACAAAATTATAAATTGAATGGCATAAAAGAGTCTTGCGTATTTAATAGGATTCCATCGTTTCATGTAGTGGACAATAAAGCAGTCGACCTTATGCATGATTTTTATGAAGGTGTTTGCAGATATTCATTGTCAATTATAATTTTATATTTAATTGATGCTGAATGTTTTAGCTTAGCTACTCTAAACTCTAGATTACAGGCATTTGATTACGGTCCTACAGAAAAAGGTAATAAAATATCAGCTATAGTGGATACAAAGTTAAAAAATCATAACTTGGGTATAACAGCGTCAGAAATGATATTTTTTGTGCGTTATTTTGGTTTCATAGTAGGTGATCTTGTGCCTGAAGATAACGAAGTATGGGACGTGTATTTATGTATAAGAAAAATTTTAAACATCCTAATGTTACGATTCTTTACGCAAGATTACATTGATTTGTTACGAGAGCTTATAAATGAATTTAATGTCAAATATCAAGCTGTATTCAATGAACATTTAAAACCAAAATTTCACTTTTTATGTCATTATCCAGACATTATTCCATTAATTGGACCCCCAATTAATATTTGGTGCATGCGTTTTGAAGGCAAACACAAAGAGAGCAAAAATGCTGCAAATTTGACAAGGTGCAGAAAAAATACACCTCTTACCCTATCAATAAAACAGCAATTAAAATTAAGTAATAAGATACTAAGTAATCAAGGCTTTGTATCAGGCGTAATTGAAAATAGTGCGAGTACTTTAATTACAAAAAGTACGCCAAATTTTCCGTATGCTCTAATTGAAGGACAAGACTCTTTACATTTAGTAAGTTGGGTAAAAATTAACGGAATATTATACCAACCTAGTTTATGTATTATAAGTGGCACTGACGAATTTTTATGTCCTGATTTTAGTGAAATAAAATTTGTGTGTCTCAGTGAAAATGGTGATGTATTTTTTATTTGCCAAAAACTCATAAATTTTGGTTGGTATGAACACATTCATGCCTATGAAATAAAGTACAGTTTAGAACCATTATTTTTACTGCAGTACGCTGATTTAAAATTCTCTAAAGATCCTGGTTATGTAAGAACATATAGTAAGGAATGTAAATATATTGTTCCTCGAGGTTTTGTATAAATTATTTTTGCGACAATTTTAAAATTTATATATATTAGTACGAAACACTTTTACAATATAATAATAATAATAATTATAAAATTTGTCTTATTAATTTACGTTTAATAAAGCTTGTTTAAAATTTATCGATGTAAATCAAGGATGTAAAAATTTAACTTTTAACACTGCATTTAAATGTTGTAAATATATATAAAAAAATACCTAAGTACGAATTCAGTTAAAAAATATATAAAATAAAAGTTAAGAAAAAAAAAGGAAAGAAGAAAGAAAAAAAGTTTTAAATAAAAACGAATTAAAGATATTGACCTTAAAATTAATTGTATTATTTTTAATATGTGCCTCTGTAATGCTAAAATGTAAAATTTATTTACAGAAACAATAAAAGTATGCAAATTTAAATATGTGATTTTTTTTTCAGTTCAATATTTTTATGTAATATATTTAAATTTCAAGCTGCTACTAATTATCTAAAAGAGTTAATTTAACTACTGTTTATAGTTACAATAACACAATTTGTAGTTGCATTAACTATAAGTATGGTCACCGCAACGCTATCTAGCTGTTACAACAACCATAACTGTAGTTACTACAACTACATAGGAGTTAAAACTCGATAACTACAAGCTGAAGTTGTTGTAACTACAATAACACTTATCCCTTAGATAACTACAACTAGGAGTTGGAGTAATTACAAAGCAGTTCCAATAACGACTTATTTTTTTGAGTGTATGTCACCTATTTTATATACCATGATGTTTACAAGCAAAGTATGCATGAATATACATGCAAAACTAATCTATATATTATAAGAATGTATCCCACCATTGTGACTAATTGAATTCTATAATATGTTAAAACTGATGCATCTATCGCGTGTTTTTTTTTATTTTTATTATTATTATTATTATTTATAAGTTACCCTAGGTCACAAAATATAATTTACCCAATTCGTTCATGTTTTTTTTTATTCCCACTTTTATTACAACAAACAATTTCATCATTATTATCATCTTTTTATATATAAAATTATGTCAATTTAAAATTTAAATTTTGTTATTATATATTATTTAACTGTATAATATTGCATATTATAAAATGTTTTTATTTTTTTGCTTGTAAAAATACTGTAATTTTATTTATAGTTTAAAGAATTATTAAATAAAAGGTAAGTCATTTTAGGATGAATATGATTCTTTGTGAATTAAAAAAAAATTGCATGTTATGTATGAAACTATTACTGTGTAAATAAATATTGAAATAAAAAAGAAATAATAATAAAAAAAAAAAGGTTTATTATTTTTATTAAATCCTATTCAGAAAAAAATCCTGACTTCCAATTCGAGGACGTTTTAAGTAATTCTTTTTTTTTATGAAAAAATAACCCTTAAAAATGTTGTATTTGAGCAGTGTTTGAACATTAATCCTAAGTTTACACGTTAAAAAAATAGCGTAATTTATGCTGCATTGGATAATTCCTATATAATATAGAACACAAAAAATTGCTATTTTGTATAATAGCATATAAGTAATTATGCTGAAGTGACTGAACATATTATCTTAACTATTATGCTATAGGGTGTGTGCACCATGTAGTCATTCTGAATGCTTTTCGATGCAATGAATAACATTGCTCGGCATAGGACAAACGTAGTTTTTGACTATTTTCTTTGGAAAATTAGCCATATTAATTGCTTATTATTATTTTTCTCGCTTACTTGAAAATCTAATTCAACATTTTAATTTTTAATAGCATTATAGCAAAAAAAAAAATTTGCTAAGTATTTTTTAACTGGAAAAATATGCCACGTTCCCGTACCAGCCCATGTTATTTAGTACTCTTATGGCGTTGACTTTAACATGAATACAACTACCCTATAAATCGCTATACAATGTAGCAATACATTATTCTGCTATACATAAATTTTGCTATACAAATTTCCACATTGTAAGAAATCAAAAAGTAAAGGAGGAGATAGAGAAATAAATAATATAAATAAGTGTATTATTATTTTATTGCAATTTGAAAGTATTTTTTGTTTACAACTATAAATAAACTTGACGGTAGCGCCGCAAAGTAACATCCTCCTCGTGTTATAATAATACTTTTGGTCTGTTCTTCTTTGCAATTACTCAATACACAATTTAAACACATTAAATTTATTATTATTAGTTTTATTTGTATATATATATATATATATATATATATATATATATATATATATATATATAGTAAATTATAACGGGTGTAAATATCTATCTAAAAAAATACCTTTAATTGTTGCAAATTATAATTATGTATTTTAAAATTACTCCTATACATAAAATTATTAAAAAAAAAGGAATAAAAATAATCATAAATTTAATTTTGTTGCAACACGAATTACATAGGAACATTAACTTAATGTAATCAGATTTTTAAATATTTCTTAATAAATAATTACATACATGTATTTGTATAAATTTTATTTGTAAATATGCGTTCGTTAAAAAAACATATATTATAATAGGTCTATATATTCCAACTACAACCTTCATAACAATTTTTTTTTTCATTTAAAATTGAATATATTGAACACCAAATGTTTTAATGTTCTTAAATATTTCCTTATGGTGAATTAATTTTTTTTCCTCCGCAGAATATATCCGCATATTTTATTGCTATTTTTTTCAACTTGTTTCACTAGAATAAAAAAAAAAACAAGAGTATATCCTCGGGGTTAACAGTGCACAGAAGCTGTGTAAGAATAAATAAATTTGTGATTCTTATGTTCAAATTATGAAGGTAAACATAAATTTCTTACCCTTTTTAATACGACAGCTGAGCGCCCCCGTAATAGTCTAAAAAAAATATAGAAAAAAAAAAAAAAACAGCCTGCAGCAGACGCCACTATAATATATTTTTTTCTTATAGCTATCAAATGCTAATTTCAACATTAAATTGCCCTGAAATCGGAATATTATTAATTTTTTTTGTTTAAAAACAAAATAAAAAGCGTAGGTTATATAAAAAGGCTGAAAATTCATGGTGTGGTAACGACGCTAAAGTTTTGAGACGTCTGGTGTCCTCCATATATTATCTTTTAGTGCTGGAGCCACGCTGGTGCCACATAATATTATACACGAAACCCAGAAGTGCCTAGTTCAAAACCCTTTAATACACCGTGTCACAATTCAACGTATAGAAATATTCAACAGTGTGTACTTATAAAAGGTAGAAAAAAAGGATAAATATTTATATAAAGAAAAGAAAAAAAAAAAAAAAAAAAAAAAAAAAAAAGGAAATAAACAGAAAAAAATTACGAGAGGAAGAAAATAAAAATATTGTCAGTATTTTAAGAGGAAGGAAAAAATAATAGAAAAATGTATTTAATTTACAAATTACCCTGATACATTTTTATATATTACACGTTAAAATTTTATATACAATCCAAAAAATCTGACTATATGAAAATTTGTTTTAATTTTGTATAATAGCAACGTTTTGCCTTCATGTATATATATTGTAATTAATAAAATATATAATTAGGAAAAATGAATAATTATTAATAAATGTCAGGTCAATTTTTTTTTATAACTTTGACAATTAGCAATGATATATAATGTGAATAGATATTAAGGAAATTTATTATCATACGCAATAAATATAAATTTCTTTAATTGTTTTATTATTATTATTTTTTAATATATATTATATTTGTATATGTTTGTGAGTGTGTTTGAAAGAGTTTGTGTTGTAAAATGATAAGAATATTAAAAAAAAAAAAATGTTAGCATGTATGAAATATGTAGCAAATTTTTGTTATCATACATGGCACTCACGACAAAATAATACATATCATGACGTAATTACATATAACTTTACTTTTTACAGATAAAATTATAATACATATTACTATTTTAATATATAATTACATGTTTTTTTCCTTATGTTATTGTTATTTAAAAAAAATATGTAACAAAAAATTAAATCAGTTTTATGTTAACAAGTATAATTTTGAACATGTAAAATAGTAAAAAGTTTATTTATAATATAAATATATATTATTTATTTCGTTTTTGTTTTATGTACGAGTATACATCTTATAGAGTTACAATTTCTTTGCATTTTTTTATTGAAATATATTTATACGTAATAATATATACACACGCACGGTATGGTGCGTACACGCACATTCATCTATTTGTTGTTTCTTTGCGACTAATTTTGCAGCTAATTTTAAAATATTGTTAAAATAATTTGAATTATTCCTAATGGATTTCTTATAGAAAAATCGTTTTCACTTACATGTTGCAAAATTAAAAACATTTCATTGCAAGTGGTCCATTATAGGTATAATTAATTTTCTGCGCAAAGCTAAAAAAAAAATAATAATAATAAATAAAAAACAAATATGTGAATGCTGAATATATGTAAGAGGATATAGCCTTTTCAGTCCCAATATAACACATATAGTGGATATTGATAATTAAATGTAAAATCGGAAGAAAAATAAATACAAAGAGAAATTTTTGAGATAAAAATATGAAAATTAATCCAAAAAACGCCCTTAAATCTACTGTGGAGCATTCTAGAATGGGTATAGGAAGTCCGTGACAGTAAGAAAACGTTTTTGACAAAAAAGAAAGGTCTTCTGAGAGCCACACAAAAACGTGGTTAAAAATTTCAACACTATTTTGTTATAAATAATTTGTTAAAAAGTCTAGGACTGAAGAGGATAATGATCAAATATGCAGACGAACAAGAGCCATACAGCTATACAATGTTGTTTTTGTTGCTATATAGCATTGCAATTATTTTTATTATTTTCATTAAAAATTAAAACCTGATATTTAAATGAAGTATATAAGTATAATTAAGCTCTTTATATAGGTGTATATATTTTTTTTTTGCACATAAATGTGAAACGTTACACAAAACAAGAGTCTAATTTAAATAATGTTGAGTTTAATATATGACCTTACATTGTGGATTACAATTATACTTCATTCAACCCTTGTAGAGAGAGAGAGAGAGAGAGAGAGAGAGAGAGAGAGAGAAAGAGAGTTCACAGACCATGTAGCTCATTGATTGAAACATGAGCTTCAATGAGTAAGGACTGTGGGGGTTGAGGGAGGGTGAGGTGATGAGGGGTTATATTGAATACACAATTATCATCATCAGTTCTAGACCCGCGCAATCAGCCGTACTGACGCATCATTTCTACCTCATTGCATGAGAAATAAAGTAAATTATTTCATATTATATTAAAGTCAAATATAAATAGTATACTATTCAATCAATCAGTGAGATGCAATGGTTCGTTTTTAAATGCGCTCTTGAGTTAAAAATATGTTGATTCAACATATAATTTTTCTCCGTGTATAAAGCTCATAAACTACCCAGCTTGACTATATAGACGTTTCCATGGTTTCTTGAGCTGTATTGGCGAATACTGAGCTGTGTATTTAGTTCATTTTTTTGGTCCGTACATGCAGTTTAATTGCGTACCTGTCGATTATACGCACCTGTAGACTATAATGTCTTAACAGGATTATGGCAACGGTTTGGCACAATGTCACACAATTTAGAAAAAAATAATATTTTTTTTTACGGAACAGCTATCTTTGTAATTTTTATTACAGTTTATTAAAAACCTCTGAAAAATGGAGTTTCTAAAATAAATCTTACTGAAAAATAGACAAAAATTTTATATAGAAAAGCAATTATATATTAAATAATCCACTATATTCAAATATATATATATATATATATAATATATATATATATATATACATTTTTTTGAAAGGGCGAGGTTGAAATGAAACCTAACTCCAACAGAAGACATCAATATTATTTTGATTAAATTACTGTACACAATTTTAATATAACAGACTTTATTGGATTTAGAAAAAAAACATGAATTTTCAAAAGACAACACAGAAATCACATTTAAGAAGTACAATGCAATCAAAAGCCTCAAATTTGTTAAATCAACCAACTTTGGCTTACAAAATAGACGTATCTTAAATATAGCCATGCCCCCCATGAGAATTTACGTATATGCATTATCATCCATGACATATATCGCCCATTTCAAACGTCATGGTTAAATAATCAATTATTCCACAATAATTAAACATTGATATGATCTCGCAAGTATACATGTCTAATCAAAGTTTGTGTCATGCTTGTTGCATACTTTACAAAACGTTAAAGTCTAAAGCAAAGAAAAGTTATATTATTTGCAACAGAAGTAGTAGCTATACAAAGAACTGTAAAAATTGTAAGATAAAAAAAAGTGTGTTTTATGATGCGCAGAATAAAAATTGATTGGTTATGATTACGTCACCATAGCTATATATAGCAAGCGCATCGAGAAGAATAAAAAGCTTTTTGTATAGACTTAAGAGCTGCTGAGATGTGAATCCATTATATATATACGAGAGATGTTCATCATTGCACGCAAAACAATTGATGTGCTTATGTTTTCTCCCCATCTAAATCTCAACATTCAAAATGTTACAGTATTATAAAACTGTAAAATATGAAAAATTCAACTATGTATTATATTATACATGTATTTTAAAATAGATAAAACAAAATAATAATGACATTAAAAAATTTTCTTTTTATAAAAACTGCTAATAAAACTTTATCAATAATAGGCCATATTGCACAGTAAAGTTTTAACTATCATGTTACCAGTTAAAGGTAACAAGACAATAAACAGCAAATAATAATGATATGTGTTTTCCTCAATCACATACATTTTAATGACACTATTACGAAACATTCTCTTGTTACTATAAAGAGGTTATATTATGTAAATTTAAAGAAAGAACTTTAAAAAAATTAATAAAGTATAATAAAATTTAAAAATTGTGTTATCCAAAACAAAAATAATTTGATAACCAATGTAGCTTTTGATAATGTATAAGGTGCATTTCGTTCGTCTTTTGCAATTTTGCCTGATCACAAAGATCTACTTCCGGTAAAAGTGAAAATTTTCAACAAAAATAGCACGTAAAAATATTTTCCCGCCAATCAAAACGTGAAAAACAGCGGAAATGAAGCATTAAAATATGCCAAAGATAAAAAAGAAATGCGTTTTCGCTACCTTAAATCACCTATTAAAACTCCTAGATTATAGTTTTTGTTGTTATATCAACCTTATTAAAACAATTTTTTTTATATAAAAATAAAAGTAATTAGCTTTAAATAAAGACTTTATAAAACTTTTCCATACATAATTTTAATAATATTCCATTTAGAAATTCAAATTTCATACTGTATTATGAAATATGATAAAATTTATAAATTTTGTATAAAGTTACAAGACTGCTGGGGAAAACTTTGTTATACAAAATCATCTTTGTATAAAGAAAGTCTTTTTTTGGTTTTTTGAAGATCATTACGGTTGCCATAGTTACGGAGGGTAAATTGGTCGCTTTTGAGCTCTTTGCACTGCACAGCGCCACGACAATCTATACAGAAGTGAACAAAACGAGCAATGATTATCGTGCAAAATGTTTTGAGGCTTCACATTGTCGAGTATATACTTCTGCAACAATATATACATCATGCAGTATATATAGAGAGAGAGAGAGACCAAAACAAAACACACAAATGATCATTATTATATCATTTTACGGATGTTTGGTTAGAGAAAGTTTTATAATAATATAATTATTTGTTTATATAGATGAGTGCAATAACGTTAAAATGATTAACGTTAAAATGTTTGTTTCTTCATGTATGTTCATAACTTTATTGCATTTTTTTTTTTTTTTTTTTACTATACTTCAGCTTATCCAAATAATGAAAGTTTGTCTTGTGTGGGAATTGAAAAAATATTGTATAAGTGTGTGGGTGACAGACTTTATATTATAATGACGCATTTTCTTAAAAGTTTTGTAAATTATATTAAACACGATTTAACTCATTTTTTTTTCTACGCTGGAGTTTTATGGGATCGTAATTTTTTTATGGATTTTGTTTTGCTTCAGCACGTAATTTTTTTTCAATGTTATATATCCTGTTATTTTGAAAATGTCAGGTGTCAAATACATGCATGGAAGATACTTTTTTTCTCTCTATAGAGAGTATATAAGGTCATCAGCATTAATTGGATGGATATTTTTGAATGCTCGAGGGCTAAGTTTTATGCTCTGACACTTTACGGGACAGACACACTATATGTATGGAACCAGCTTATACATTGAACCTCTCTCTCTCTCTCTCTCTCTCTCTCTCTAAACTCAAGATCAAGCGATACGTGGAACTAGCAAGTTTCTGATGAAACGTGTGGCCGCCAAAATCGTGCTGTGGGTTCGAGGCCCGCTCCTTTCTCGCTCGCTGTTCACAATAATTACAGCACGCGGCTCCAATAACCGGCCCGGGCCTGACTTTTTAAGATGTTGCTTGCTTGCTTATATGCTAGCCAGTATAAGGTAATTGCTTCACCATTGGCCAGCATCGATACATAATTGGTGTTCGCGCACGATCTAACTTGGGCGTGGGTGTATATTCTTAAAGAAAAGAATGGCGGGTGAATAAAAAAAAAAAATAAAGAACAACACGTGAAGAAATTTTTATAAAACAAAAATCGTGGTATACAATATATTATATACTATGAGAAATAATACTTTATTTTCTGGGTGTGAGCTTAAGTATGTTTTTACATGAAAATTCTTAAATTGTATCAAATCAAAAAAATAATAACCCTTTTTAAAATCAAACTGCGGCTTTCCAAACCTTATATTGGAGTATAAACAAAAAAAAAATCAATATTACTCAATTAAAAGGAACAACACTTGTGAAATAAATTGACTTTTAGAATGTAAACCATTAACAATTATTTGGATCCAATTTTGACACTTATAATTAAGTACTCTGTGATACGCTATGATACAATATGAGATATATATGAACAAGTGAAAAATGACATTTTCTATATGAATATTGCATGAGGAAATTTTGAATATTTTTTTGGTGCTCTCTCTCCAAACTAATAAATATGTTTTTATGATAGTTTCAAGTTTTACAATTTCCTCAAATTCTTAGACTTTCTATGACTGCAATATCATGACTGTATGTGTGTGTGTGAATGTTTGTTTTTTTCTGAAAAATTTGAAATATATTTCCCTAATGAACACGATGGCTGCATGATGCATGTATAATTACTAACAAAAAGGCGTGAGATAATCAGGAAAAAAAAAGTTTAAAAAAATAACAATCTTCAAGAATGACGAGGATATATTTCTTCTAATTTTTTTTATATATAATAAAATTCATTTGAAATTCAGGAAAAATAAACTTAAATAGAAAACACGAGTAATTCACACACATTAAAAACTATTATTTTATCTTTAGATTTTTTTTTTACTAACCTTTTTTTTTTAAATTATAAAATTATATACATAATATTTATAAAAAATTATAATGTTTATAATTTCAGGAATATACATTTTATTTTTTTATAAATATTATTTTAAAAAATGGTTGACTTGTATATAAAAGTTTGATGTTATTAAAAAAAAAAAAAAAAAAAAAACAAAAAAAAAACAGCTAAAAGGAGACTGGTGCTGCAGCAATATAACGTCTTGTCAAATAACTATAATCTAGAACAAACTTTTTATAACAAAAACTTGTATTCAAAGTAGAGAGTATATAATTTTAATAAAGTTTAAAAACTTGTAAGAAAATTATTATATTTTTTTATATAGATATATTATACAGTATATATATATAAATATAATACTATGCACGTTGGATAAAATAAAAAATAAAAAAGGTATACATATATAAGAGAATGCTAAGCGAGTTTTTGATCGGAAACATGGTATTAAAGTCGGCGAGGTAAGATTATTAGTAAGAGAGAGAGAGAGAGAGAGAGAGAGAGAGAGAGAGAGAGAGAGAGAGAGAGAGAGAGAGAGAGAGAAGTTGAAGTTCTCCAGTAAAAGAGCACGATGATAGGGTGGAGAGAGCTCCAGACGAGCGGGTCACGGGCGCCTGCCTGCCTGCCTGCCTGCTTGCCAGCCTGCCTGCTTCGCATCAAAATCATAATATGACGTCACACAAAATGGCTGCTAACAATAGTATTGATCCATACTACATGCAAATCATTTTATGTCGCTATATACTTCTCTTATAATATATATATATATATATTATATATACATATATATTGTTAAGAACAATACCCGCAAGTAACTTGTCATTACTTTTGTTTTCAAGCGGAAAATTTATAATAAGTACAAATAACGACTTTTTTTTTTTCGTCTTTTTTAAGTAACAATTTTTATACGTGAGTATAAAATTTTAATATTATATACAAAGGGGAGAAAAATGTATAATGTGTATTAGTGTTTATTCATATTTCCGTGTATTAAAATACTTTATGTGAAATTTATAATATACTTAAAAAAAAAAAAAAAGTTAATAAATTACACAAAAAATATTGTGTTATCAAATTAGAGCTTCATTAAGATGGGAATAATAAAAAAAATTAAAGATAATTTTAATTTTTCAAAAAAAAAATTATAATTTAGATAAAGTTTATTATTCATATAACAAGGCTGTTTATGTAATCAAATGCGGGAATAGTTAACAAAAAAAATTCTTAACACGCTTACTTAAAATGCAAGTAATTTATAAAGAGATTTATAAGCGCAAGCGCGTTGAAAGATTTTATAATTTCAATTGCTAAATTTTAGTGTATAAAAGTTTTGATCATTTTAACAAAACTTTTCTATGGGTCTATCTTTCCGAGGGTCCTCCGGGCTGCATAACTTCCAGGATATAAATGCATTTTTAGCCTATACATAAATATATAAACACTGGCAAAATAAATGCGTAGTAATCATGTTATATAGCTCAATTTGATACAGTAACTTTTATGCATAACATCATATTTTATGCATATAATAGTTAAGATATTCAGCATAATTATATTTTCAAAATAGCAACATTTGTGCTTAAATAGTAATTATTCAATGCAGCATAAAGTTCGTGCATTTCTTTTTCCCTTGAAAATTTGTTATATACGTTCCATATATCTTAATTATTTAAATTATATTATAACACACACAAACAATACACTTTAATAATCGTTGCTACGTATAATGGGTAATAGCAAACAAAACAAATAAACTAAACAAACTCAAAATGATTTGTGTATCATTTTCTGATTTGAGATAATTGAAAACAATACTTTAAAATTAAGTAATCGTTTTAACAAATAGGACTTAATATAGAAACAAAAAACCCTATCAAAAAGTCACCAACAGAAAATAATTCTTATTGTTACGAGGAAACTATTAACGTAATTTGTTTTCTCCATTCCTCTTTTTTCCCCTCTTTTTTTTTTAACAAGTGCACTATATAATTATAGTTCTATTGCCTTTCATATATAAAAAAAAAGCAAATATTTATATAATTTAATCTACAATTATCTCATATATGTATATAGCATAAATGTTATGCCATTTTGGAATAGCATAAATTATTATGCTGCAAAACTATTTCATCGGCTTAAAGTTGAAAAGTCAATCCAAAAACAATTGATATACGATTCTCAGTTTCAACAAAGACATGATATAATAATAAGGTTTAAAACTGGATTTTATATATATATATATATATATATATATATATATATATATATATATATATATATATATATATATATATATATATATTAACTAATGATTATTATATAATAGTAATGTTGTTCCGTGATTGAGAAATTATTTTTTGTCCAAAGTTTGTTATCGCTACTCGTGGACTATTTGTTACTGACAAATATTTCATTTAAAAGATAAATGTTCACAAAATAACAATAACTTCAAAAGTGCTCCTAATTATGTCAAATTATATTTAAGTAACTATTTTGTTGCCGTGATATAATGAAGCCGTTGAAATCAAAATGTTATAAGTTTAAATGTTTTATATTTTATTAATTAATGAACTAATTAATAGAACAGGTGAAACCTTTATATTACTACACCATTATACTCTAATTTTATTTAAAATTCTAATTAGTAATATATATATATATATATATATATATATATATATATATATATATATATATATATATATATATATATATATATATATATATATATATATATATATATATTCCTCTGACATTATTTGAACATAGTTGTCAGAGTTTTATAAGAGAATAATGAGATAAATTCCCTTTTTTTTTTGGTATTAGCGTGAACACATGTATCGTATTGTTGAAATGTATTGGCATATTTTTATAGAATTTACTTTTATAGAGAATTATAATTACTTTAATTAGCAGTAATTAACTATTATAAAATATCAAACATTGTAATATTATACTGTAGTACCTTTTTATTTAACTAAAGATATGGATTCATTTTATTCCAAATAAAATATATAGTAATCCTCCTGATGATTTAGCAAGTTAATTTTTCATTTTTAAATAACAGTAATAATTCATATATAAATAGAACAAAATATATGCGTTCTATATATAGACGAAACTACCCGCATATATCGTCAAAGTTTATTAATTTTTAATATTATTGCTATTAATAATACTTGAACTCAGGACCATCTTAATTTATTTAGAAGGTGCCTGCTTGAACTTATCTTTTGGTTAAAACTTCTTTTCACATAACTATTTTTTTATAACTAAAAAATAAAAGCTTTTAAGAAAATAAAAAAAAATCAATTATAAGTTTGAGAAAGCAGATCAATAAACACTATGTATAGAAAAGTTAAATTTTAGTTGCTGTAGAGTTCCCCTATATCTTTTTGCTTCATGCAGCTGCACCTGAGTCAAGACTTTAAGTTCAAATGTATATAGGAGGTGGGAGCTCTTAATTCTTGTAATTTTGTTTTTAAAAAGTAATATCAAAGATATAGAATTATTGTTTTATATAAATATATCGAGCATCTGTCTGTTTTATATTTTCTGTCAATAAAAATTAAATGCATCAACTCACCTGCAGTCATTTTTTCTATAGACGTAAAAAATGATGCAAATACACTGAAAGAAAATACTGAAGAGCTAACTGTGTTTGCTGAACTATATATACTCTACAGAAAATTTACTTTTTTACTATATTATAGAAATAAAGTTTATATACTGTAAGATTAATTTCAAAAAGAAAAAAAATCAATAACTAACAACAAAATTAAGTATTACGCTATGATATTAGAGATATTCATTATTCATAACTGTTGTATTACAGCAGTATTTTTTTTTGTTAATCTTCTTTTTCCATATACACACGATTGTGATAATACATTGTTATACTATTTCAATTCAGCACTTATTGATAAGAATAGCATTGCGGATTTATCACGAGCTTTTGAATGGTAAAATATATTATGGCAATCGTTGTACAAAAACACAAACAAAAAAAAAAAAAAAAAAAAAAAAAAAAAAAAAAAAAAAAATGTTTGAAATATTTATAATTTTCTATGTTTTTATAATAGAAACAATAATGATAAACTTTTCTAACGAAATATTAAAAAGTTGACGCATAGCAGATTTGATTTTTAGATGAAAAAACTCAAAATCACAATAGAGCGGTTTCCAAATTAAAGAGGAATGAAAAAAAAAAAAAAAAAAAAAAACTAAAACTAAACTAAAGAATTATTAAGAAGATACATCAGGCTTTTTCAAACGTTTTCGTTATAATAATTTGAAAAATGGTTAGAAGAAACTGTGCAAGTTTTATACATATAAAGACTTAAGTATCCTATATGATGGTGCCACTTTGCAGACATTTAGTATTAATTTTGGATATAGTTTTTAAATATACATCTCACAAAACAAAACTAATAAATAGTTAAATAAAATTTGATTTTAAAAAAATGTGCCCTATTGATTTTTTTGAATTAAAGTCTAAAATATTACCTTTTATAGCATAAATTATTATATCGGCTTTCTACAATTATTAAAATGAAGTATTAGGTATTAAGAAAAGTATCAAAACCATTCTAAATTTTCACAGAACTGCTCACGTACATTTGTATATACGTCTCATGTTTAGATTTTATAATACAAGTCTATTGTTTTGTTTTTTACAATAAAATTTGTATTTTGAAAGGCTATTTTTTATGTTTCTTTATTTATGATTTTAAATTTCTCTTCTTATGTATAATATACTGATACTATACCTTATCTGTGTAACAAATTCTATTGTTATATGCGCTAAAAAAAATTCTATATATACCTCTTTAAAAATAACTATATAGAGAATACTATGGTGTATTCATAAAACATAATTTTTTTTTTATTATGAAAAAATCTTAAAATAAAAATCTATACAAAGAAATTGCAATATATATTTTTTTCTTTATTATTAAAATCATGATAAAAATAAAAAATCGTAAAACTTGTATTGTGTGTTATGAAGAGATAGCTTGAGTGATGCATTAGTTGCACTTAACAATTATATAAGTACGTTTTGTTCAATTGCACCAGCTCCGCTTATTCGCTTTACGCAAGTGCTTCTCATTCTGAGCGAGGCACTCAGACTCTCTTCCCCCCTCCCCCCTCCCCCGAAACAACCCCCCAATTCCCAGCTCTCGCAGGGTTGGTAACAATCACAACCCCACCTCCCTCTATATACATCTGCGAGAGAGAAGATATTCTCAATTGTACTAGAGTACCATATAAAACTGCGGAATGGAAACATTATATTTTCATTTAACAGAAAAAAGAAAATGCTGTTATTTAAAATGAATAATTTTTTTATATATTTAGGGGAGAAAAAGATTGAAAGAGAAAAAAAAATGTAAAATTTTTACTTGTTGAAGGGTGATAATTTATTTGTTAAAAGAATAAAAAGCATTTTTGTATTTAATGTTGCATTTGTATGTAAAATCAATTATTTTGTAATATGTTTTTATAGTTTTTTTTTATTAATTTATTTAAATAATATGGTACATACTGAAATTCTAATGCATATTTATTTTTGAACATCAGTAAAGCACTTTTAATTGATATTAATAATCAAGAAATCAATCATTTAAATACTTAGATGACTTTATATAGGGAAAAAAATCAATATTGGATCTATAATTATTGATTCAATCTAATAAGGTTCTCAATCATTATCATTTTTACATAAATAAATCCCGTTTGATTTTACATTATGAATTATTTAAAATTCAGAGCTCATAAAGATCATGATATGTATTTTGGATTAAGTTATCTTTAATCAAAATGTTTATAACATCAGAAACTTATTTGGATTTTTGCACCTATGTTTTATCATCAAAACTATTGAACAAATTACTATCATTGCCAATTACATAAATACTGTTAATTGCAATACGAAATATTAACGTGTAACATGCAGGTATAGCTATATATACTATGAATATATACATAATGCAGGTCAAACATACTATATTATATACAAAAAAGTTGTGTCTCACCTATAGATTAGGTGATATTTCTCCTACAGACCGGTTGCACTCATATTTAGGAGCTGTCATTTTGTTGGTCAGGAATACATATAGGTCAGCATAGGAAAAACGTCATTTTTATTTTTTTAATAGCAAATGAAGCTTCAAACCTCAATCAAAGCCTTATTTCTAGCTCCTAATATAAGTTTGAAGAATATGAGAAAAATTTGTACAGTTCAAATAAACTATTTTTAAGTGAAAAATGAGGAGAAATTATGTTTTCCCTATGCTGGACAATGCATTAGGCACCACAAATATGGCGACAAAGCGCAAGGATGTGCAAGGGGTCTACTGGTTGTAAATTATTACTTGTTCCAGGTTCATACTTATTTCAATTTACAAAATTTCATATACTTACTTTTAGAATATTTAGTAATTATATAATTTCCCTTTAATAAATAATAACGATATTAAACACTATGTGTAAGTCTATGATTAACCATTTATTTGATTATCAAAACTTTTATTTAGTCAATTAAAATTCATATAGTGAAAACCGATTTGTGATGTATAGATGGTTTATTTATTTGGTTTGAGACCATCAAAAGTCTGTAATGTTGTTCATAAACCCTGTTTGTTTGTTTGTTTTTTTGCTTAAAATGACGATCAACTTTGGTTATTCAAATGTAATGCGCATTTTTTTTGGTGCAAGAAAACATGGTGCGAACAACATTGTATAGTGTAAACTTTTATGTATAATATAGTAAATATTAATTTGTCTGGTGTTAAAACAAAATATATCATAAATTTATTAAAATTATTTAATTATTTTCTTTATTTACTGGGTCAAAAAAAAAAAGAAAAAAAAAAGGTTGAATTGAGTGAAGTTCAAGGTGTGTTAGTTTTGAAGTTGAAATCAGTTCAATGCTTTTTACTGTTGATGTCATTGTATAGGCAAGCAATAAGAGCAATAAAACAATTGAGTAAGGAGCGCGTGTTCGACAGGTGACTTGAATTCTCAAGAAAACAAAGCAATAAATTCGTACTTTTTTTTGTGTGTTGTTTTTCCCCCACTATCACGTGCGGATGATAGGGAAATTTATATATATTTAATTGTCATATGTGTATATAAAATCGTAATTATTCAGCAAACACATTGTCTGCACGTGTAGAAATAAAATATCGTGTATACACCTTGTTTAATATATATTACTGTATAAATTTATACTATATGGTTACAATATACATACCCAAAAAATAAAGTAAGTAATAAGGATTATATAAAGTATAAATTTTAATTGTCTTTGAAATACATGAACTTATAGAAAGAGTAATAAAATTTTAACAAAAGCTTTTTAATTGCGTTTTTGAATAATCAGATTTAATATTTTTTATGATATTTCTGCTATGTGAGTTTTAGCACACCTTTACATTTGAGGAATTGTCAGAACTTCAATGTTTATAAATTCTTAGTAATGAAATATAAAAATTATTGAGGTAAATGTACGTTAACTCATGTGAATATTAATGTATGTGCTTCTTATACTTTTGATATGGGTATGAAGTTCATGTGCTAATTTAATTGAGTTATCAGTACATTATTTGACGCAAAGGGTATTTAGGAGATAGAGAGAGAGAGAGAGAGAGAGAGAGAGAGAGAGAGAGAGAGAGAGAGAGAGAGAGAGAGAGAGAGAGAGAGAGAGAGACCGTTTTAATAATAATAAGTTACTTTATTAAGGTGTTTTGAGGGCTTAACAGACCTATTTTACAGAACCAAAAACATGAAAATATTACATAATCAAAACAAATCAATACAATTATAAAAAATAAATTACAATCAATTTTTGATTTAATAAATGTCTGATATTTTGATGTGAACATTTGTTCACAGAATATAGGTATCATGAACAGAGATTCTTTTTATTATTATTATTGTTATTTTTCATTTTTATATAAAATGATAATATGAATATATAGTCATATAGGCTAGATTGATATATTTAAAACATTAATATATTATACAATTAAATAATGAAAGAATAGTAGATTGTATACATTTTTTAAAAATATTTTTAGAAAACAATAAAAACAGCTTATTAGCTTATTATAATCGCAAGAGATGGATTTATATAACGTAAATAATCTCTCTCTCTCTCTCTCTCTCTCTCTGTACTGTATATATATTATATATATATGAGGTACACATTGCTATATCATATATTTATGGCTGGCACACGTATATTTCAATAAATTCAACTATATTTTATTTTCCTCGTTTTCTTTTTAGTTTGATAACTTATTTTACAGTCAGTTATTTACAAAAAAAAATTAATTAAAATAATCTATTTTCCTAGAATTCAAAGTTGAAATGAAAGTTATCTACAATTGTTATAAAAATGTTTGTATATTCTACTTATACCATATCATTTTTTTTTATTATATATACATAAAGTGATTGCAATCATCACATTTTAATTTTATTATAAGAAGTTGTAAAATACACGGCGAGCAATAAAACATTTGTGAATGTTATACGATTGTGTGTTTGTTGAAAATTTTAATTTTTTTTTTACTCTTTATATGAGAATATTTTGCATGACCTTCACAAATTATTATTTTACGATGATTTCTAAATATAGTTATTTAAATAAGTTTATTTTTACTATTTATTTTTTACTGACTATTATAATGTATTATGTATAATTAAATTTTAAATTAATTAGTAAGTCATGAAAAATTGTATTCATTAAAATTACATTAATCATTTTAAATATATGTATACTATAAATATATGAGTGTGTATGTAGTATGTATGTATTGTGTGTGTGTGTGTGTGTGTGTGTGTGTGTGTGTGTGTGTGTGTGTGTGTGTGTGTGTGTGTGTGTGTGTGTGTGTGTGTGTGTGTGTGTGTGTGTGTGTGTGTGTGTGTGTGTGTGTGTGTGTGTGTGTAAGAGAGAGAGAGAGAGAAAGAGAGAATATATACAAGTAAATTAAGGTAATCGTGAAAGAAAAAAATGTATAATAAATAATTAAATAACTACATAAACTCAAATTCAAATTAGTTCTTTCTTCAGCATCAGAGCAAGTCCACATATTATCCTCTTCAGTCCCAGATTTTTTAAAAAATTATTGCACCCTCGTAAATTTTAACTACGTTTTTGTGCGGCTCTCAGAATGCCAAAAATATGTCTCTTTTGTCATAAACGTTTTCGTATGTACTTTTACCGACCCCCTATACATATACGTAGGCTTAAAAAAAACGCATAAATTCAATATGACGTTTTCTGGTCCATTTGTCATATTTTTATCTAAAATTGTTCGATTTTGTTCGTTTTTTTTTTCCCCCTTCAATTTTTGATTGAATTATCTAATATCTCTACTGTATTGTATACTGGAACTAAATAAAACTATATACTGAATATAATATAGAGTCAAAACAATACAATAAACAATAACAAACATAAAGACATAATAATAAAAACAACATAAAAGTAAAAATATTCATTTTATTTATAAGCAGCTGCAGCAATTCAAATCTTAAAGCCATAGACCGCATAAAACAACATGTGCTTTTTAATGAATAAACACGAAATGGGATCTTCAAAACTGATGACAATTTTTACCAGAATGTTAATGTAGCCCCACGAGAGAGCGTGAAAATACTGTAAAGTATGCAATTTGCGTGAAAATTCATGTTTATGACGTCAGAAACATGCAAAAATCAGTATGAAAATGTTGTGCAGGTTGCATAAATCGAATGTTCTAATCTCTGCTACAGGGCTACAGTTGGGTTTTGAGACAAACTAACGTTATTTTTGTAAATCCCATCAAGTGTTTTGGGATATAAATGCTTATGTTTTTCTCCGGTCTATTCCTTTAAAACAAATTGTAATTCAATTATGCCTAAATATAGGCAGTGACATATTATAAAGAAATCAATATCACAACAATGCAAATGTGTTATTGCAACTATGAGAAATGCGTTACAAATGCTATTACCCAATGATTTCTGCATTGAAAAAAAATGTATTTTTATAATTTACTGTAATATAAATAAATAAAATATTGTCTAAAAGTGCTGTATTACAGGAGCTTACAATAATTTTAAAACCAATATAATGGCATTCAAAAAGAATAAAACTTGTATATAAATAATAAAATAAATAAATAAAATCTTTATTGCAAAATAGGCAAATGGTGCAGTCAGGGCAAAAAAAGGCCCTATCACTGAACCAACATTGGCAAGCAGTATATTAAACAATTATATAACATTTTAAAACATGATTTAAAGTTTTATAATTTCATTATAATAATTTATTTATTTGATAAAAAATATACAAAATATTACGTTTCACCATATATGAATATAATAATATACTAGATAATATATATATATATATATGCAGTAAAATTCTCACTTACACTCAAAAAAAGGGCGCATTACTTCAGTTACGAATCCTAACTTATTTGAGATAAACACTTTTGAGTTATTATAAACAGCTAAAATAATGCATATATTAGCAAATTTTTAACAATAGCTAACTTAACTTAAAATATCCGAAAAAAACTGAAAACAACTTATAATTACTATTGTTAATAATTTGCTAAAATGCATTATTTTAGCTGCTTATAATAACTGAAAAGTGTTTATCTCAAATAAGTTAGGATTCGTAACTGAAGTAATGCACCCTTTTTTTGAGTGATATATGTTAAATTTTACTATATTGAAGGCGTAGAACACCTTGAACAAAAAAGTTGCCAAATATCCAAACAAACCTGAAAATCAGCGTTGATTTGGCCGGAGTCATTGATTTTTAATTTATTTTCCATTCACAAAATGCCGCTGCCGGTCACTGACGTCACAGCTCGCCCGGTTTACGCGCGCGTGGATCAGGCGAGCTGTGACGTCAGTGACCGGCAGCGGCATTTTGCAAATGGAAAATAAATTAGAAATCAATGACTCCGGTCAAATCAACGTTGATTTTCAGGTTTGTTAGGATATTACGCAACTTTTTTGTTCAAGGTGTTCTAAGCCTTTAAGGAAAATATATTATTTCAAGGAATAATAACACGGTTCAACCAGTAATTTACTGCAGCAAACTTTAAGTTTTTTTTTTCTTAGTTTTTTTTTAAACTAAATATGGTAACATTGACTGATTAATAAGTAATTTATAAAGATACTGTTAATTGTAGTATGGTTTCTGCAGTCTAAAAAGGTGAATATCTGCCTGAATTACCGTTCACCGGTCCACTTCTTTTCTGTAACAATAACACCAAAATTCAAGGTAAGTTATATGTTTGAAAGTATAAAGTTTTAGTATTTCAAAGTAATTTTTACTCTCTCTAAGTGATAAATTAATTGAATAAAATAAAATAAAATATTATTAAACCATGTGAAGCAATAAATTATTTGGAACTAATCGATTCTTTATTTCAATTTTGAAATTGAATTTAAGGACAATAATTATATTCACTGTATCATGCATAATTCTAAATAAATGTACATATTATATTATATAGTAGCCCTTTAAAAAAAATTGTAATTGTCTTTAATAAAGACAATAATTTAATTAAATATATGATTTTCCTAATTAGTGCATGGATTTTAAGTGCATAACATTATTTTTGACAAAACAAAATTACATGCAAGACTTAACCGTAATTATTTCATACAACTATACTTATTATTATGTATGCATGAAATTTAAATATTACAAGACATGCATTCTTTTGAAAAAAAAAGTATTACATAATATAAATAAGCATTTTTAATGGAACGTTTTCAAAATTTATTACAAAATAGAAAATTGCTCACGGATGTATTTCTGGTTGCCCATGAAAAAAAAAAAAAAAAAAAAAAAAGGTTAAAACTTTAATAATATTTTTACAAATTTAAATAATTTCATATTTCATACATTGTATATAATATTATGTTTAAATTCGTATACAAAAATTATCAAATTAATGTATAGAAGACTCGAGGTTAATAAAAAAACACCGTTTTCCCATAAGTTTATAAATAGAGTTGTTGGACGTATCTCATATACAATTTGTATAGTATGGAATGATATTTTCAATAATAATTTTATTAAAGGTTTTAAAAATGTCCCATTACTTATTGGGTGCTTATGTAAAGGAACAAAAACGGAAACGGAATAGTCGGAAGTGGAAATTATGTGATGTTAATGTGAAAGGTGGCTCCAGGTGTTGCTTGTTGCTGGCGAGAAGTTTTCTCCCATTTTTATGTAAAGAATAAAGTATTATATTTAAATTAAAAATAATAAAGAAAAGCCATAAAACTTTTATCTGTGTACGTGTTTTATTATTTGTGTCGCCATGTATACGTACATATACTTATATATCATAAATATTTCATGGAAAAATGTGATTGAAATCTTTACGTTATATTATAATTTAGCTATAATATATTATTTTAAAGTTTAAAAAAATTGTTTAAATTCAAATTAGAAACATAACTCTTTATAAATACATACTATTTTTAAGACTTTGTAAATTAATATACAGGTAATAGGTTAACAAAAAAGCATTAGAGAAAAAAAAAACCTTAATAGTCAGTCATTATAAATATATAATACACATTTCTGTAGAATCAAAGTTTTAAAATTCAGGAAAATTTGTTATTTAAAACGTTATTTCTAATATCAAATAGCTGGTACTATTTCATATGAATATTTCACTTATAAATAAAAATAGGGGAGATCGTGCATGGCAGTCGAAAATGCGTTTTATGCTATGCATATGCATGTTAAAAGTACAATACGTTATATTCTTATATTGCATTTCTTTTCCTTTTCTTTCTTTCTTTTTTTTTATTGTTCTAATGATAGTTGAACTTGTTTTCCAAACAAGCATTGACAAAAATCTGAAAATTTTAAGAAAAATTAAAGGTTTATATAACAACGATTGATCTATTTAGGCTCTAACTTTATCGGGCATATTCAGGAATATGTCTTTAATTTGTTTATGGAAACTGCTAAATTATATTTAAATTTTCTGGCAAATTGCAAATTAATTTCGTTCACCATGCAGTCAAACAATTTTGGTGATCAAGTGACGTGGGACATGTTATCAATGTGATATTTTATTTTGACTATTTTAGGTATCCCTGGCCTACTCATAAAGTTTATTAAAAATATGACAATCATCTAGGCATGCTTTACCCATATCTTTTTTTTTTTTTTTTCTGTGCTCCATTAAAAACATCTCTTACTGGCAAAAAAAAAGTGGTTCATTCTTACCCCGGGAGGTGTGGTCTCATGTTTTGAATTATAATTTTTTTAATGATTCTTCAATTAAAAAACATCATACATATCCTGAAAATTTAGATTATCTATAAGCTTTCATTTTTTTTTAACAAAAAGTAAAAAAAAAAAAAAAAAGCTAGTGGCATTTAATTTGGCAGTATCGTAAGTTGCACGTAAAACTTAAAAAAAAAAAAGTGCAGTTTTATTATTTTGTTTTTAATTTTTACTTGATAAAATTGTATTTAGTAACATGTTAAAATTCTAAATTTGAAGATAAAACTCAAATTTTATCATTGACTTCCCCAAGTTCCCGATTACACCATTCTCTCGACTGCATAAATATTTACTTTTATTATTTACAGTTACACAACGTAAAAAAAATACTTAATATTATTTTATTCACGCTTTTTTACATTTGTATATTAATATTTTCTAACTTACTTAGACGCATCGTTAGAGATATATAGTTATGGAAAACATATGAATATGTAATTTATTTTTATTTTTATCAAAAATGCAGATAAGACCTTCAGTTATATTTTATTTATTATTATTATTATGTATAAAGTAATCATTAGGTTCCGCCAACTGAAATTTACATCCTATATAGATGACCTCTAGTATATATATTATATATATATATATTATATATATATATATATATATATATATATATATATATATATATATATATATATATATATATATATATATATATTATATATATATATATATATATATATATATATATATATATATATATATATATTATATATATATATATATATATATATATATATATATATATATATATATATATATATATATATATATATATATATATTATATCAAAGACTTGAATGTCTTTTTAACACAATATAGTGACTTACAATAAAAAATAATAATAAAAAACTTGTAGTAGTTTATTAAAAATTATATAAAATTAAACTGTTATCTTTCCATAACATAAAAACACGAAGCATAATTTTATAAACAAGATTTTTAAAATCATTGTAATTTAATAGTAAATTTAAATACATCATTGTTGCGTTTATGCAATACATATATTATAATACTTGTGAAACAAAATACAATTATATGTTATATAAATATTATCCTTTTTCAATGCATTATAAGTTACCTATGTAATTTAGTATTATATAATATATTTATAGTGTTTTGAACAGATAAATAAATAAATAGATAAATAAATAGATAATTAAGTAAGTAAGTAAGTAAGTAAGTAAGTAAGTAAGTAAGTAAGTAAGTAAGTAAGTAAGTAAGTAAGTAAGTAAGTAAGTAAGTAAGTAAGTAAGTAAGTAAGTAAGTAAGTAAGTAAGTAAGTAAGTAAGTAAGTAAGTAAGTAAGTAAGTAAGTAAGTAAGTAAGTAAGTAAGTAAGTAAGTAAGTAAGTAAGTAAGTAAGTAAGTAAGTAAGTAAGTAAGTAAGTAAGTAAGTAAGTAAGTAAGTAAGTAAGTAAGTAAGTAAGTAAGTAAGTAAGTAAGTAAATACATATAAAAAAAGCAAACAAGCAAACAAACATATACAAAAAAGCAAACAAGCAAACAAACATATACAAAATAGCAAATAAAGTAATAAATAAAGTCACTAAAATCTAAAATCATATACATTTTTACACTATTTTCAATTTATTTGGCAAACACGTGATCTGAACTTCAATCGATTGCATATCAATTACTGAACGATTGTCTATGTGTTTTTTTCCCTCATACTTGGAATTTTAGAGTAAAATAAGAAGGAAGAAATTTTTTTCATGTAATTGCATGGGAAAATGAAACCAGTTCGGTTTTATTCACTGCATACGTAAACGCTAAATTCTTTAAGTATAAAAATCACAACATTCCAAAAAAAAAAAAAAAAAAAAAAAAAGTGTGTGTGTGTGTGTGAGAGAGAGAGAGAGAGAGAAATAAACAATAATAATAAGTTTGAAAACTATTGTGGGTTTCAAAATTGTCTCAATAATAAAACCCTTTTCCTAAACAGTTAAATGGTTGAAAAAAATAAATAAAAATAAGCTATAAAAATTTAAAATTTTCATCGAATTAAAAAAAAAAATGCTACCTATTTTCAGAATAATTTAAAATCAAACTTGCCCAAGGCAAGGATTGTATTGTCTCTTTAAGATGCAGTTTATTAGACGCCACTCTAACGCTTTTATAGGTCTCGCCATGATTTAAAAAAAAATCTAAAATGTGAGATATTTCATGAATATTCAGCAATTTTCATATAAATATATGATTTTCTTTAAAATTTATTGAAATTCGATTCAAGGCGACTTACTGTCGGCCTGTGTACGGATATCCTTTTCTTATTCTCTTCATTTTTATGTATGTATAAATCTAAAAAAAAAAAAAAGTAATAATTGTAACCTGGAGGGGATTTAAGATAAGTTATCCTGCATAAATAGACGTTACTAGCCTGCTGGTATTACCCAATAATTGCCTCTTATATATATACACACGTTACATACTTTTTTTTATATACGTAAATTTTATTCTATTTTATTATTATTATATAAATACGTATGTTTGCGTGCTGAAACAAATAAAGATAAAAATATAAAAGATTTTATTCTATAACTTTAAAAAAAATCAGTTTTTATACTATAGAGAATTAGCATATAAAAGTATCATAGAGAATTAAATTTAAAATTTTAATATAGACAATATTTGTTTTTTTAAAAAGGATATTTATTCATATTGACTTGCAATTTGCCATTATTTTTAATCACAAGGGAAAAAATAAATTATAAAAATTATTTCTTTTTGAATGAACAAAGTGTATGCAAAAGACTATAATGATGATGAACTATAAATATTTTTTTTCTCTCTCTCTCTTTCAATTCTTTTCATTGCGGAGGGATCACTTTGATGTATTCCGTATTTTTTGGTGCCCGGTAGCTGCGAACTTGCACAATGAGCTCTTAATTAGCGCTACATTGTACGAACATGACGTCATCTTTTACTTAAATTCTCTATCATTTTATATATCAACACTAAATATATTTTTTTAACACTTGTTCATATATATTAAATTTTTTTTTTAAGTCTATTTTTTTTTTGTCTCTAAAAGTTACACTTGAGATATTGGCGTGTGAACGGAGAGGAAAAAATAAAATTTTATGCTAAAATTTTTTAGTATAAATTTATTTTTTTGTTTCCTCTCGCCATTTTTTTTTTAACATACAATTTTTTTTCCTTCGTTACTTTAAATATAAAAAAAAGCTTACTTTCTTTAACAAGATTAAGTTTTATTGTTTTGAAGGTTCTTAAAGTGAATGTTATCATTTTGTTTTTTGCATATTATACAACAATAAAACGTCATGCATTATGATTTTGTAAACACTCAAAAGTTTTTATGACAAAATATGCATTTCACATAAGTTAGGAATTCCAAGTTCATACGATGAGTAATAGCTTCACCTTGCACACATTGTCCTATAAATGCATGTAATAAAAATTTAGCAACCTTTTTAAAGTTCAAAATAAACTATATACCTATATATGGTTTATATATATATTTTTAAAAAATAGTTTGGATTTTATTTAAATCATTAACTTTTTTATGCAAGAAAAATCTGTAATGATTTAATAAAATGTATTTGTTGATTAATAAAGTTTGAATTGACAGGAAAAAGTAATTATGTATTTTATACTGTATTTACGATATTATAGAGCATAAATTTTGCATAAATTTTGCGATAATAATATTTATATACAATATTTAACATGCGTATAACGCAAATCATACAGTGAAGCATATTTAAATTATGTTATTGTTATGGTTAAATGTTGCTACAAATTAACTATAGCATAATTATTATGAATATATTTTTGTATTATAAAGCATATGACAATGAGCAAATAAAATATATCACTTATTTTAATCGTAATTTGTCATAATATATTCATTATACATAATGTTGTATATATATTTTTTTTTCTATAATATATTTGTTCATGTAAGGTTGTTTTGGCTTGTTCACTAATGAGGCAATAGTGAACAATATATTTAACTATGTGTGAAAATCCTTTTTTTTTCTTTTTTTTTTATTATTGAACCTAAAAATTGTTTACAATTTATAAGCCAACTTATTTACCTTATCGAACTTATGATAACGACATAGCATAATTAAATTTTTTAAATGAATAATCATTTTAATTCTTTTAATTAAAATGAATAATGTTACAGCTATTTGAGCTTTAAAAAATTAAACAAATATACTAGAAAAACGTAAATATTTTGCATACAATCTGATTTATTGAATGTGAAACATATTATTTCATCTAAACAGGACTTTATTATAAAAACTTATAAAATGTAACATCAGCAGAGATTTCATTAAAAAATGCATTTTTTTTTTCTTTCACATACATTACTGTATACTATAAACCTATTAGATACTGAAGTTATTTATAATAGTCAGTAATTATACTCCAGTAGTATGATCTTGTTGTTGTAATTCATTAATTTACTTGTTTCATATATATAAGGAAAAATTGCATACTGATAATCAACTCACTTTTATTAATTATTGAATATACATGTATATACTATTATGTGTATAATGAAGATAAAATGATAAATCATTGCTATACATTTAATTTATAACTTTTATTATATATAAAGTTAATTATATTTAACGGTTTCAACTTTTTTTTTATTGCAATCAAACGGCGTATTCCCTCCAATCATACAAATGAATTTTTAACTAAAAGAAAACTTTATTTTATTGAAGGAAAAATATAAAAAAAAACTATTTATTTTTAATTTTTGTCGTTATAAACTATATGGGACCTTTTGCAAACACAGTCATATATCAACAAGAACAAGAACAAGAACAAGAACAAGAACAAGAACAAGAACAAGAACAAGAACAAGAACAAGAACAAGAACAAGAACAAGAACAAGAACAAGAACAAGAACAAGAACAAGAACAAGAACAAGAACAAGAACAAGAACAAGAACAAGAACAAGAACAAGAACAACACAAGAACAAGAACAACAAACAAGAACAACAACAACAACAACAAAAGTTTGGTTTATTTGATTATTAAAGTGAAGTAATAGTCTACAGTCTACACATGCTTTAATGAAAGAAATTTCTTGATCTATAAAACATTAAAACATCAACTTTGCTCGTAATTCAGATTATTTCCGTAAAGTTATATGGAATAGAAAAAAATTATGGAAACAGGTGATTTTCAAACTTTTTTTTTTTTAATGCATTTTGAAAACGATCTGTGTATTATAGTCTATAGTATGCATATATACTGCATACTTTGTATATGTGTAGTAAAATTATATCAATGTTGTTTTACACATTCTCATTACTCAACACATACTTTGCATCATGCATGAATAAAAAATACTTCATCCTAAATAACAGGTTTTTAGAGCAATAATTAGTCAGGTAATTAAAAAAAAAAAGGTACAGACAGTGATATAAAATTGTTATCTATATTGCCTTCTGGCGATATAGAGAGAATTGCGTTAATTAAAGTCTCCTTGTCAACACATGGGATTGCCTTATAAAACATTAGTAAAATTTTCATTAAATTGTGTTTACGATAATACAAAAATAGAGGAATAACTTGACCCTAACTTAAAAATTGATGAAATTGATGTACTTATAGCTCGTTCTGTAAATTAAAGTGAATCTTAATAGCAGTGATTGGCTGATCAACAAAATAAGACACATTCATTGGTTGATCTCTTTTTTTGAGCCGATAAAAGTGAGTCGCATATTGAGACTTGAACTTTTTTTTGGGAAGTTTCTTTAATCTTTATCAAGTTCAAAGTTCTAAAAGAAGAAATAATAATGATAGACCATATGTATAAACGTAGTAAACAGGTAACGACGTCATAACTAGCTGTTTTTAACAAAGGAACGTTTTCGAAGCTGGCTCAATATTTTTGTGTAGTTTATAGAACGAGCTTATGTTTACCATATACACTCAAATTTGGAACATTTTACTATGACTGAATTATCACGTCTTGCATAAAACATTGTTATATGGTTTTTAAAAGATAAGACTGGTAAATAAACTGTAGATTTCTGTTTATGAGTGATAACTGATAAATATAATAATAATAAAAAAAAAACTGTATTGAAACTTTATATATTATTGTAGTTATAAATTTATTTATTTATTATTATTATGTTAATTGTAAATAATGACTAGACCAATGCTTGTTGTAACAATGTTATGTTAATGAACTGCCCGTTATAAAATTTCTTATACTTCAAGTTTCTTTTATTTTGGCTAATATAAAGCCATATACCACATAAAACAACACGTGCTTTTTAATGAATAAATACGAAATGGGATCTTCAAAACTGTTGATAATTTTTACCAGAATGTTAATGTAACCCCACCAGAGAACGTGAAAATACTGTAAAGTATGCAATTTTCGTAAATATTCATGTTTATGACGTCAGAAACATGCAAAAATTAGCATGAAAATGTTGTGCAGGTTGCATAAATTAAAATTTCTGATCACTGCTACGGAGACAAACTAAAGTTATTTATGTAAGTTCCATCAAGTGTTTTGTGATATAAATCCATAATTATGTTTTTCTCTGGTCTATTCCTATAATGTCATAATAATATACAATGTCAATTGAACATGTGAATTAATTAAAATTAAAATTATAATATTAAATAAATTTATAAATAAGTAAAATTTAAAGTATGTATATTCATCCTAATCGTCATTATACAAAAAAAAAATACATAAATTTTATTATCAATTCATTTAGGTGCAGATTTAGAACATTTTTATTTATATACAAATGCATTATTAATATATTATAATAGAAAAAACATTGTTCGCACGCCTGCTTGTATATTTATACAAATCAAAACAAACTAAAAGACATCTCTAAGCAAATAATAAAAGAAATGCATGTAATAGGATTATGTGAAATTAATACGGAAAGTATTAATAAAAAAAAAAAAAAAAAAAAAAAGATGCAATGTCATCTTCCCTAACGACCGTCGATTTGCTCCGTCACTGAAGTAGCTTAAAGCTCGTCTATCTTTCATGTTATTTTGTATATATATATATGGATGATGTTCTTATGATGAGCGAGGCCTTCACAGGGACGTAACTTTCTTTCATATAGGTAGTATCTTAACATTAAATATATTTTCCAAGAACTGAAAATGTTTAAAATAATAGAGTAGATAATAAAAGTATTATTTTACTTTTCATTTCTACAAATTTTTATTCAAATCATTCAGAGTAACATGCTATAAAAACTACTGTAACTTACAAATGTAAAAATAAAAGGCTTTATTTATGTTTGTGAGATATAAACAATTAGAATTTATAGTATATAACAAATGTCGATGTAGTAGTGAACAAAATGTCTATCTCGTTTTTTGTCAAGCTAAGCAAAATGTGTATACAAGTCGTTTCCGAACGTAATGTAGATGACGATCATCTTACACATTCTGCTTCTCGTGACAAAATACGATATAGGCATTTTGCTTCTCATGACAAAAAAGGAGTTAGACAATTTTTTCGCTATAGCATCGATATTTTAGCTATTTTCTGAAAAAGCTTTATGTTTTTTTAGACATTTTACATTCAATTGTTCAAAGTTTTTGGACTCATATGGAAGTATTTTTACTATAATATTTTAATTTTTAAAAAATCTTGATAATAAAATGGTCTAATAATGCTTATGGCACATTAGTCCAATATTTAAACTTACAATAAGGCATCTAGACTAAAAGTGTCATCTTTATAAATTATTTAAATAATAGTCTTTTGATTATCTTAAAAATTCAGCTAAATAATAAAAAAAAAAAAATAGCTCTTTCCAGAATAAGATCAATAAAAAGGATATCTTCCCATAGGATCTAATTATGATATAAAATTTTAAAATAATAATGATTTAATTTACAGAAATATAAATACAAATCAGAAATACATACTATATATTTGAATCTAAATAATTATACCAATTACTATATATTATCAAAATTGTTACACATAATAATTTTAATTTTAAAAAATTGCACAGTAATTCCAATGCATATTAAATTGAATATTATATTATTTTCTCTTTTGTTATTATTTTTCTATTATTATATTATATATAAAAAAATGTATTCATACAATACTATTCTGCGTTATTGTGTATGTGGAGAGTCTATTACACTTGCTATTACTGAACTAATGAATTTGATACGTTACCGCAATGCCTAAGGGACAATAACAAAAGTTTTTTTCATTTTCTTTTATCGTTCGATATAAAAATCACCGAAAGTGTAAAATAATAAAAAATCTTGTAGACCAAAAAAAAAAAAAAAAAAAAAAAAAAGGAAAACTACAACATGCACGCATATTGGCAATTGATTTTTGAAATATCATTTTTTTTTTCATCGTCTACAATATTATTTAAAAAAAAATCCAATCTCAGATGTTCAAAAACCCTTTATCTACGGACACAAAAGTAATAATATAAATAAAAAAAAACTGTTTCTATTTCAACACCATATACAAAATATTATAAAATATATTTTTCATTATATAAGTTAAAAAATAAAGTGATATGCTTGTCACTGTGTAAAAATAAATCAGGTTAGTGTGAAGATTTTTTGATATTATAAATCTTTTCCTTCGATATATTATAAATATAAAGTCACTCGCGTATTATAATACTATTTCTGATGATGCATATATATACGGTAGCCAAAAACTCATTAATCTCTTCTGCTGTCTTTTTTCTTTCTTTCTTTTCTTTCTTTCTTTTTATTTTTTTTTTATACCTTTTATACATCTCCACGGGTAGCATCATCTGATATCAAGGATTATATTTCCCAAAACTCTTTGACTTTAACTCTTGTTGTATAATATAAAAAGTCATATATATATATATTTATATATATATATATATATATATATATATATATATATATATATATATATATATATATATATATATATATATATATATATATATATATATATATATATATATATATATATATATATATATAAAATATACGAAAGAAAACATTATAATACATATTTTTTATAAATAAAAATTACAATGTAACGTTTTAGCATTGTTGCACCTGAAGTTATATTGTTCGCTAACGTGTGTTACATCTTTTTTTTATACATATTATATTTATATTAAAGTTTCATCAGCGTGTCAAGAAAATATAGAAGAAGAAGAAGATTTTTTGTTATATCTTTCTTTATTTCTTTCAGACTTATACAGAAGTGAGAAGCAATGTCATGTATAGTGGGAAAAAAATAATGGATATTTAATCAAAAATTTGTGATATGAAAAATTAAATGTTGTATTAAAAATAGTAGGATTTTTTTATTTTTATAAAATATATTGAATGTTTTAATGATAATGCTATTAGTTGTGGGACAGATAAAATAAATAGCTTTGATACTTTGGTACGTTTACGTCAAACTAGAGAAGTTCGCTCTCTCTCTCTCTCTCTCTCTGATACAGCTTTTTTTCTTCCTGAAAGGTTAATTACAAGGATTGAGATCTCACGTGTATCTCCTCTGCAGAATTTTTAATTAGTATAAATCAATCAGTAAATTAGTAATCAGTTCTTTCTGATGCAATATAAAAATTGAAAACGTAAGAAACTAAAAAAAGAAAAAAAAATTGAATTTGCTCTGCATAGAAACTATTACTGATGTTCGTAAACTTTGTTCCCATGCTCCAAAAATTGTGCAATTTTATTTAAAAAGCATCGGGTTAATCGTCATTTTTTTGTGGGTTGGAGCACAAAAAACAGGGCTTACGAACAGTATTATTAAAATCAAATTTAATTTAAAACAATGTATTTCAAAATTTTGTATTGCACTTTAGTAAGCCCCAGTTTTTTATTGTGTTCACGAAAAATACAAAGTACGCAATTTTTGCTGCATTTGTCATATTATAATGAAGCTAAATTGAAACAACATACTAATTATGCTGTACAACATAATATTTACACTATGTAACATAGTTATTATGAAGTATAGCAAAGATTATATTGTAGTATCAACAAAAATTGTGCTGAAAATAAGCTAGCATAATTAACTAATTTAATAAATAATATTTGAACTTTTTGAATCAGCTGAACTCCATAAAAATCTCTTATTTGTTTTTTTCTAAATGATATCCCAATCAAGTTAGATATAAAGCAGTTTTAAATATTATTATAAATCAATAATAACAAGAGAAATTTAACATTTGCAGGCACAATATAATTATATCGAAATAATCAAAAGTTTAAATAAGTACTACATATATAAACAGCTCCTTTTTATTGCCTCTCAAACCTCTCAAAATAAAATATGAATATTTTATTGACAGTTAACTTTTAGAGAAACTTTCCGAATATTTACAACCTATATAATTTAAAACAACACATACTTATTTTTGTTGTTACATGTTTTTTTATTATTATTATTTTATTTATTTATAGGAATATTTTAGTTAAAAAAATAGAATATATATATGAACGGGTAGTGTATATAAATAAGCTTTCGTTTTATTTTTATGCAGGAAAAAAATCATCATTGTTATGCAAGAAAAGTATAGAGACTGCAGAATTATTATGTTACTTCACAGCTAACAAGTAAGTTACCTTTTAAAGAAAAAAAATATTCCGCTGCAAATTCTTGATAATAGTAACGAGCAGTAACAAAATATGTATGTTGTAGATATGTGCAAGATTATATTGTACAGCATAATTTGTATAAATTTTCCTTTTTTCCGTGTCAAGTGATTACAGGGAGCAATATTTTCTGTCTGTGCAATAAAATTAACTGCATGACGATTTAATGGATTAAAATGGAGATTGCATGCAATAAAATTTATTGCACGTTTGTAACATTGTACCATGTAAACATGACTCTATATTACCAAATTTATTGTTGGAACTTATGGATCTCGATACCGAGAAGTGAAACGAGAGCTTACGGAACAGCCCCCCTGTAGATGTGTCTGTTGTTTTAATTTTATAGAGAACCTAGAGAAACATTAATAATTATCAGAAAATAAATTGGAATTTTTTTCTTGCTTAATTTATTAATAATTTATGAAGAAATTACATAATGTTTTAAAAACTATACCAAACTTTTCAATATCATCTTATAATTGAATGGAGAATTGGAAATATTTAAGTAAATATAAAATTATATATTGCAAAACTTGATAATATACGTATATATATATAAAATACATGTTTGAAAATAAACGCATATAATTTACGAATATTGTAAGTTAAAGTAAAATTTGGTATACCTTATACTGAATGATATTTTATATAATAGGTATTGTGTAATATTTTATGTGTTTCCAATACTACTTTCTCTACAAGTACCAAACATCACTGAACTATACACTCCTATAACGTCACGCTAACAAAGTATTAATAAAGTTACGAAATCTGCATGTGTGTGTTTATATATGCCACGTATATTATATATATATATATATATATATATATATATATATATATATATATATATATATATATATATATATATATATATATATATATATGTGTGTGTGTGTGTGTGTGTAGTATATTATATAAATGTATGTGGTATAGAGTCGCGCGATATAGCGCGTAATTAGTGTGCGTGCATAGCTTTGCGGCAACTTTTCCAAGAATCCGTCGCGCCGCGCTTGCTTTAGCCTCCACTAAACCTCGCGAACAACACTCCACTCTTTAATTAATTTTTTTTAATTGCTTTTTAACGAATGACAGCACGCGGACATATATATACAAAAATTGTAAATATATATATATATATATATTTTTTTTTCTCCGGAAAAGGTGATATAGGGTGTATGCGGATGACGTCATATTTATTGCGCTTGGAGGCCATACTGGAGTAGTGCATAACATTGCTCAGCATAGGACAAACTTTATTTAAGCCCATTTTATTTGGGAAATCGGTTAATTTTTTGGGTATTGTTATTTTTCTCACATACTTGAGATACTAATTCAACATATTTACAGCATCAATGCTCTCAAAAATATTGCATAGTATTTTTAAACTGGCAAAATGATTTTTTTTCCTATGCCACCCATGTTATTGAGTTATCCAACATGGCGTCGACTTTAACATGAATGCATAGACCCTATAAACGTTTTGATATTTTTGTTAAAATTAGCAAAATAATGAATAATAGAGAAACTATATATATATATATATATATATAATATATATATATATATATATTGCTTGTTATATTTCGCCCGTATCAATATATACAATATAGCAATAAACATTTAAATCCTATATTTTAATTAATATTCAACTTTTTTTAAAAAATTTAATATATAAATGTTTATTCGTTAATTTTTTGTATTTTGATTACCACAGCACAGAAAACACAGCTTTATAGTATTATTTATTTTTTTCTCATTTTATTCCAGGATCCAGATGCACAAGCACGAAAAAGGAATGTCATCTCACGTTCTCTCTCTCTCTTTCTCTCTCTCTCTCTCTCTCTCTCTCTCTCTCTCTCTCTCTCTCTCTCTCTCTCTCTCTCTCTGACTCAACGTGATTTTATACATGACAAGAAATATTTCAAACCGTTTCTCTCTCTCTTTCTGTCTGTCTTTCCATGTAACAATTTACTATAATATCAATTTACAGTGTACAGTACCATATAGTTGCAATGATTACACCCCAAAAGTAAAAGTGAAGCGTGTTTTTAAGATCGTGCTAAATTTCTGCTAGTTACCATCATGATGATAAATAATAATAACTCTTACTTCTTTCAATCATTAAAAAAAATCACTTAAGTATTATATGATTATTGAAATGAAAAATATGTTATATTATTATTATTTTATTTAATAGTTATATAAGTTTTATAATGTATAATATCTAAAAGAATTTATCTTATTATAAAATGTGAGATTTTATTACAAAAACGAGGCTGTATTTAGTACGATTAAATCACATTAATTAACTCTTTTTTTTTTATCTGAGTCTATTATATCAAATCAATATAAACAACATAAACTGTATTTTTTCCTTTAGAAACTTTAACCCTCGTAAGTTGCAACACCGCGAAGTTAAGTTGATATTTTGATTATGGCAACAATTTAAAAAAGTTAACTATAGGGGTTATAACTTACGGCTCTATAATTTCTTTATTTTTAAAGTAGATAACATTAATAATTATAAAAAAAAATGTCATTTTTATTGCTAAAATTTAATGAAAATTTGAAGAAATATTTTTTTAAACTAAATAAATTCTTTATTTAAAAAAACAAAAAAACAAGACATGTCATTGTCTCACAAAAAATTTTAAACAACAAAAATTTTTAGACGACCCTCAAAAAACGAAGTATAATATATAATATAGTTGCAGTTCTCATGGTAATCAGTGAGTTATAAACAATACATTATATACATTGCACGCATCTTTCTTCGTCCATGATGGTGCAGTTTCTCACGCGCGCGCATGTCAAGTCAAAAACCCTCTCATGTGTGGATGTCAAGTGCATGGATGACTCTGACGTCGTTACGTTATTTCCGCTCAAAAAAACAATTGACTTACCTACCTACCTGCTTGCTTGCTTGCCTAAACATCGCCCTCTATACATATTTATAATAAAATGCAAAGTCATACCTTTGGCACCCGTGAAAATTACATTTAGAAGATATAAGATTTTTTTATATATCGAGGGCTACGCGGCAATTCGGAACTTGTGCAGCCTCCGCGCGCGCAAGATTGAAACATATGGATTCTCCGCGCACCTACTTTTTGGCACATATGCAGCCTCCGCGGCCGCTAATATTGAAACATGTGTAATCTCCGCGGACGCTACGAATGAAACATATGTACATTCCGCGCGTACGAAAAGTGACACATCTGAAGAATGATATTTTGGCACATCTGAAGAAAGCTATACCTACCGATATGAATTGCATTTACAGATAAAATTTACATGGAGGATGATATAATATCATCGGATAACAAATTTTAAATTGTATTTAAAAAAAATTAATAGGTTAATAATAATAAAAAAAAAGCTAATTAAAAATTAAATTATAAATAGACAGATAATTAATAAATAAATGATCATATCAATAAATGAAGCAATAGATAAATAAATTTATTTATAAATAGGTAAATGAATCAATGAATAAATAAATAAATAAAAAAAAATAAAAAACAAGTAATGAAAAGTAAATGCATATGTTCAAAAGAAATAAAATCATACTTTTAACAGTAAAATTTGAAATGTTTTCCTCATCAAAATATTATAACACCTTCTCTACTAAAAACTTAAAGAATTTAAATTATCACCTAAAATAACACATAAAGAAACCTAGACCTTAAAATTTTAAGACTCTTCTTTAATTTTTTTTAATAAAAAATAATCTTATCAACAAACCAACACTACAATAAAATTACACACTTCACAAATGCTCTGCTTTTTTTTTTTTATTCACTGCAATTATTATAATTTAAATTAAATAATTTAATTTTTTGAAAAAATCAATCATAAAATTTAATTTATACGGAATAACTAAAAATACAACTACGCTCTCCACAAAGCAGAATGAAAACTGAAACATTTACCGGCAATAGTCAACTAGACAGGATGTTTACAATTTTGACCTTTGAAGTGTATGTATGATAAGAAAATACTCTAGCTGATCATTCATAAGTTGACTTGAGGTAGGGTAGCTTAAAAATTCATAAAATGAATCACAAGAAAATAAAAATATATATAAAAAAAAATCAAAGCTTTGAAAAGTATTTTCCATTTAAAATAAATAAAAACTTTGTTTTAAAAACATTATTAGCATATTAATTTAAAAAAAAGTAATGGTACATAATATATTTTTATTGTAAAATTATCTATTATATCTTATTTAAATTTTATTTACATCATTAAATCATTAAAGCGTTAAGTTTTGCATCAGAGAAATTAAAAAACTTGTGCTTAAAATTTGTAATCAAAAAACTCTGCAAATTATTCAGTTGTGTCACTTTTAGTACGCGCGGAATGTACATATGTTTCATTCGCAGCGTCCGCGGAGATTACACATGTTTCAATATTAGCGGCCGCGGAGGCTGCATATGTGCCAAAAAGTAGGTGCGCGGAGAATCCATATGTTTCATTCTTGCGCGCGCGGAGGCTGCACAAGTTCCAAATTGCCGCGTAGCCCTCGATATATTATATTATATTATTCTTCTTATTAAATACCGAAACATTACCATTTAACCGCTGTATTGTGGTCATTATTACATATATAAGTGTGGGAATTGCATGACGAATCTATTAATCAATGTTTATACAAAGAATCAATTACTATATTTATATTTTAAATAATCATGTTAAGTGTATAGTTTGATAATAATTAATTAAAATAATTCTGTTTATTTAGATAAAAAGTGATATAGCATATATATAATATTACAAAATTACCAAATGATTTTTTAGTGACTCAGGTTTAGCTCATATTTTTTTAGAAGATTTTAAGGACTTTAAAATTCTTTAATGTTAAACAAAAATCATTGCTCTGATATTCATAAAAATATATTTGTAGACTAAATTGTTATATTGTAGTATGGCTATAGTATTATGTTAAATATGTATAAAGGTTTTACAAATGTTTTTCATATTTTAATTTTTATTGAAACAATTACTAAATAGCATTTTATAGATCAGATCATGGTAACTAGGTGACTATATACTAAAAATTGTTAAATTCTTTTTTTTCTTTTTCTTTTTCTTTTTTTTTTACAGCGATACTTTACGATAACTCCAAACGGGTAAAAAAAAATTAGTGGGTAATACAGTATATAATGCAAAATTTTGAATTTTGAATGTTTAAAATTTCCCTCCCATAAGGCCCCATGTTTATTTCAATAATTTAACTCTCCCTTATTTCTTAGTCAAGGGGCTTAAAATTTTTATAGTTGTTTTACCGTCTTTCAAATTGACAACGAAAGGCAAAGGTTCAACTTTCATGAATTTTCCTTGTAATGACAACCCTAAAATGGAATTATGGATACTGATAACAGTGATAACATTTCAATAACAATAAGTAGTATATTTTTTATAATATATATATATATATATATATATATATATATATATATATATATATATATATATATATATATATATATATATATATATATACATATATATATATATATATAATTTCCACCTTTTTTTTTTTTTTTTTTTTTTTTTAGAAAAATTCTCCAATATTGATTGTAAACGAAATTAAAGTAAGTAATTGATGATGCGCTATTTCTAAAATATATACAACGTTTTACAAAAAAAAAAAAATAAAACATAATTAAATTTGACAGCTTTTAACTTAATAACATTAAATTACACCTAGTTTAATTATTATCATTTTTTTTCAACCTCGTTGTTTTTTTATATATACAAATCCTCTTTTTTTTATTTAGTTGACACCATAGCTTATTCTGTCACTTTTTTTTTCCTCATGAAATTTAACAAAATAAAAATTTAAGCATAAAAAAAAAAAAGAAAAGAGTTGCTTTGTAATTAAACATTTTGTTTTTGTTCTAACTAATGTAATTCTATCGCATAGTAAATCGTAAAACTGTGCGAGTTATATAATGTGAATTATAATACATATTAAAAAAATATATATATATATTGTGCTAATGACTCCTTTTTTTTTAATTATATAACAAGTCTCATCTATAGTGTGAAAATAATTTTTGTTAATTCATTTTTCATTTGATATCTAAAGTAAGTATATATAAATTTTATTATTCTTAAAAATATAATTATATAAAAATTTAAGTTCTCGTTAGAAATATTCATTTTAATGTTATTATTATTATTGAAATTTTAAACTTTATTATATAGTCATATATTATTATTCGTTTCAAGTTTTTAGTTATACATAACGAAAATTAGTTGATTCTCTATTTCTTATATTTTCAAGTTTTTTTTATGCAAGGAAAGAATAAATTTTGTAATTTATGCTGCATTAGTGTTTATTGCATAAATGATGCTAAAATAGAAAAGTATAAAGTATTATGCTGTGTAAAATAATATTGGTTAAAAAAAATTTGCTCTACAAAGAATAGGTCCCTTTTTTTGATAATAACTCAAAAATAGATGACATCTATGTTTCGATGTTCAACACCCATACAACTTTAGAATATTATACTGATGATAACACAGTTTCACAAACTTCATTATAATATGTTTATTTATTAAATAATATGTATAGTTGTGTAATTCATTGTATGTTATATTGTTACTATTCTAGTGTTTAATTTAATTTTAAGTTATTTTGACAATAGCAATGCTTTTTTGTTACTATATGAACTACCTGGGTCAATAAAATATTTATGCTTTGTAACGTAGTTATTATGCATTATATAGCATAGATTATGTTATATTGAACAAATTGTGCTGAAAATGAGCTAGTAGAATTATTATGTATTTTCTGTTGTCTGTGTGTATATATATACTGTACTGTACTGTACTGTACTGTACTGTACTGTACTGTACTGTACTGTACTGTACTGTACTGTACTGTACTGTACTGTACTGTACTGTACTGTACTGTACTGTAATGTAATGTAATGTAATGTAATGTAATGTAATGTAATGTAATGTAATGTAATGTAATGTAATGTAATGTAATGTAATGTAATGTAATGTAATGTAATGTAATGTAATGTAATGTAATGTAATGTAATGTAATGTAATGTAATGTAATGTAATGTAATGTAATGTAATGTAATGTAATGTAATGTAATGTAATGTAGTTATATACAGATAATAGCTGTACGATTCATCAAAGCATTTACAGATCACTTGAAATAAAGATCCCCTGAGTCCCCTACACTGAAAAAACAAAGTACTAGAGGCTACTAGTTTAAAATTAATCCTCACTAAATATTTTATGCATAGACTCTAAACATTCATGTTTATACATCAAACTATAATGCATATAGAGAGGACCTAAAATTATCTGAACTTCGATACTATTATAGAGATTAAACATTTCAAATGTTTACTATCTATCTGATATACAGTACTATACCATTGAATGTTTAATCACTACAAGTGCAAGTCTACTAGTGAAATGGGTACTGAGGGCATACACTTTTACAAGTACACTTTACAAGCACTCGTCATCTCACAAACATCGATGTTAGCCTCTAACAGTTTGAGTGTTTAGTGAAAATACACTCAAGATTATCAAGATTAAACGCTTAATCAATGTCTTTTGAAGTTATATATACTCGACTCAAAAAGCCTATAAGTCGATTTAAATCGGGCATGCCTAAAGTATCGCCCATTGTCACATTTGAGGAGAAAGGGGGCGGCTGGGCGATACCGTAAAAGGTCGAACGGCAGGTAACTCAGGTTTTTTGAGTCGAATATATATATTATATTTATTCTCTATCTAAAACTTTATGGTAAATATTGGTAGGAAACATTTCTGAATGTAATTTCCTATCCTTTAACATGAAGAGACCAGTTTTTTAAGAAAATGACTGTATACCGAGTCCGGAAAAAGTTAAATGCATAAAGTTTATAATGTTAATTAGGTACGTATACATGTTCTTACAATTGTTATAAATGCAAAAAAAAAAAAAAAAAAAAAAAAGATTATATTCATAGTATTATTAATTGTATTACAAAGTTGAAATATTATTTTTATTTATTATTCACTATTATATAAATGAAAATAACAAATTAGTATAAAATTGTGATGTTGACATATTGTCAAATTAAAATTTACAAAAATTATTTATATTAAAAAAAGTGAATATTTAATTAACTATGTCTAACAACAATGTTCAAATAATTTTTAAAAAAATTAATTTTGTTTAATGATAAAATTATAAAACGTATATAATACTATGAAATATTTTTTTTATATATCATTGTCTACTATATTTTTTTTCCAAACAATTTAGTTTGAGTGTGAGGTTACACTATATGTAGTATTGTTATCTCTATCAAAACATCATACTGATAACTTTGATAAAAATAAAATTTTATATTATGTTATTCGTTTTATAACTGCAAATTTTTTATATACATATTATGCTATGGTCCATACAGTATTTTTTTTTTTTCAAGAGGAAATGATGTGAAATATAAATTGTCATAGCGTGTGAATAAACATAATTCTTTAATTCAGAGTGATTTTTATATTAGCTAAATAAAACATTATATATATGGCAAAAGCCGCAAAAGTAAAATGTATTAAAAAGACAATAAGTTAAGTAAGAATTTTTTAAATTTTTATGGCGTCTTTCTCAAAAATAATACGCAACTGTATCATAACATTTAAGTCACAAGGAAAAGTATCATAAAAAGTTAAAAAGATTAATAAAACTGATATTACATTTTTTTTTTTTTTTTTTTTTTAGTCTAAAAAACCTTGTACACAAAAATAAATTTCAACATACAGGTTGAAGTATAAGAAACTGAGATTGAATCTCTATATATATATATATAGTAAAAAAATACATGTTATTTTTGGTGCAAAATTACGCAGAATTTTTGCATTTTTTTGAACCATTTACAGGGTATAAAGATTCATTATTTCAAATTAAATATCAAGACATTTTAAGCTATATGCTTAAGTATATAATATTTTCTTCGTAAGACCCAATAACAGAGTTGTATTATACTTAAGTTAGTAAAAAATATGTTTATATTATTACTTTATTTTTATTTGGTCATGCTCTATTGAAGTTACTATATAACTATAAAAAAAAGAAGGAAACACAGTCCATGAAATAACAGTTGAGAGGAGACCTATATATATATTATACAGTACATCAATATTAATAAAGTAAAATATATATAATAATGCGAGAAACAAAAGTATAAGGATGAAGTTTTGACAATTTTGCAAAAAAAAAAAAAAAAGTCTTTTTTGACAAATTCTTTACTCGTAATAATAGTGAAAATATTTTTATTTGTTCATTAAAAACATTTTACAAATAAGAGAAAAATGATTTGAACTTCAACTGTTTTTATATGAATTTCATTATCAGAATGTATATACAGAAGAAGGAAGAAAATATGTGGACTCGAACTTTAAAAAAATTAATCTTCATGAACTATTTTTTTTCTTTTTCTTAGTTCATATTTTGGTATAATATGTTGATAATATGTTGATTATTAACATGCTTCAGTTTTATGTTAGTTATGGTTCATTAGCAACGGTGTGATATATGACGCAACCTATATACCAAAAAAAATGCATAAAAAGTAGTGCAACTTGCTCAAAAAGTTATCTAAAAAAATTCTACCTTTAATGTGACACAGTAAAAGTGCGTGTCATACCTTCATTATGCAAAAAAATGTAAAGTGAAATTCGGTATTTCAATAGACGATTGCCAAAATAAAATTAAGTTTGAATGAGTATGATAGACATTATATAGAAGTAAAGTATATAATATATATTTACTATATATAGTATACACACTAAAACTTCCAAAACTTCATTAGTTAGAGATGGCAAAAATAAAACATAAAACTATAACACAAACATCACTAAAAAAAAAATAGCTTACACATTTGTAAAATTCATTTCAGTATATTATATGATTCATAAAAACTAAAGCACCGCCAAAAAATATTATTTTTCATTAATAATTAAACATTAAACGAAGGCCGATGCCTTTCATATTTCTTTTCAAATATTATATATATATTTTTCTTATGTTTTCGTGTTCGAATATTTGAGGCGTGTAGGAGATTTGCTTGACGAGATGAGAGCATGACGTTTTCTGCTCTATGCACTTAAAAAAAAAAAAAAAAAAACTCCCGCACTTCACTTGCTGTCTTTTTAAAAGTTATTTTGTGTGGGTGGGTGGGTATATATAGAGATGAAGCACGGAAAATTTTTGTTTATATACATAAAGTGATGTGTATGTATGTGATGCACACACTTTGTTTATTCACTTCTTGTATTTAATGCATGCGTGACGGATATACAGTGATATCAACGCCTCAGTGATCTTCTGATATTTTAATGTTAAAGAAAAGAAAAAAAAAAAAAGAAAAAAAAAAAAAAAAAAGCACACACACAGGATAAATCTTAAAAGAGGGAAATCTTATTTCCTTTTATATATAAAAGGGAAAAAAATGAGTTAACATAAATTTTACTTAGAAAATATGATACATAACTGTGTTAAATATTCATGACTAAAGCGGTTCAAATGTATAAAATATATCAAGTCATGATATCATTCCATTCTCTTTTCTTTTTTAGATTTATATTTTTTTAATTCATTTTAAATTCTGAATATAAAATAAATTTCTTTTTAAGTAATAAACTATAGAAAAACTGATGTATTTATTATATAAAATATACAATATATATATATATACTGAAAAAAATTACTTATACAAACAAATAAGAAATACTGGCCTGCGAACTGCTTCATTATAGTATAAAGATTAAAAAAAAATATTAAAGCGTATTGGGAATTATCCTGTATAAGAGTTTACTTTTTTAAATTATTGATCATTTATATATATTTATAAGTAATTAATAACTAATTATAGATCAGGCAATATCTCTTTTAAATTTAAATTACTGTTTATTTAAGTTATCAAATGCTTTTATAGTTTTTAAGTTTATATAGTTTAATTTTCAATGTCATTTTTTTAATACATTATTAATTTATTTATTTATTACCACCATATTATTCATATATATAAATAATAATAAAAAAACAAACAATTACAATATGTATAACAAAAATGAACAAATATTTGGTTGGTGGAAAGGGTGCAAGAAAGGCATAATAATAAATACCACTACATAGTATATAGATTCGCAGATGTACGTATATAGTACGAATTTAAAACTTTAAAAATTTGAATTTATTGGATAATCAAACAATTATCAAAATTTTGTAGTGCAACTTTATAACTCTTTAAAATTATATTTACCAATGACTAAAAAATGAGCCTAAAATTTATTATATAGACATTATAAAGTATTTCATTTTTACGTGGAAATATTAAAAAAGAATAATAATAAAGAAACTTTTAATTGTTTTAATTTTTATAAAAATATTTTTTTTTGTGAAATAATAAAAATATATGTATCATAGTACTATAATATTATCAAAATAAACAAAACATAATAAATATAAAGAAAAATCCTGTTGAAAAGAATGAGTTTAATGATGTTGCAATATACACTGCGCCAAAACACACGCCCAATGACACAAAAAAGCGAAAGTTTCTAAATAATTGGCAGATAGATTAAAGCTTTATAGACTTGTTATTGGCAGCAACGTGATATGAAATAACTCTCTATATTTTATATATATACAGGAGTGACATTTTGTATAATTTTGACGTCATTTATATAATATTTTTGTTAGATAAAACAACAATTTATTTTTTTAATAACATTTTTCATGTATTTTAATTAAAAAAATATACAAACTAACGCCTTCTGCTACAATTAAACAATTAAATACCAAAATTGTACTTAAAAAATTGCAATTTTAACTCCATGTAAATAGCACTCATCCAGCTTGTAATTATTATACTTATGTATACTTTCAGGGGGAAAAAAATTATAAGCTACCTTATATAATTTCTTCTTTTATTACAAACAATAAGGAACATTTTTATATAAGATATAACAATTAACTTATACTTTAATTATAATATAAATATATTTAAAGTATTAAATTTGTTTTGTTTGGGACTTTTGATAAATAGGAATAAATCATCGGGGAGTTTTTTATTTGTCATGAATAATTATGCATTTTAGTTGAGAGAATTTTACGTATTTGACAACTAAGTATATAAGGATAAATTGATAAATTTCTTCTAACTAAATGACACAGCAAAGTGTAGTACATGGGAGAGAAGAGAGAGAGAGAGAGAGAGAGAGAGAGAGAGAGAGAGAGAGAGAGAGAGAGAGAGAGAGAGAGAGAGAGAGAGAGAGAGAGAGAGAGAGAGAGAGAGAGAGAGAGAGAGAACAGCCAATAACATTAAAGAGTTTCTTGTTTGATATCGATCGCATATGCGCATCGAAACTTTCATTTTCATCACCCTCACATTGATTTGTCACAAGTTAAAATGTAAATATTGACATTTTTCTTTTCATTTTGACTGGAATACAAAATACATTCAAATAAATATACATCAGAAAGGTATATTTGTATAAAGAATGATAACAAAAATTAAAGAAACAAAAATGCTGAATGTTATTTTTCCCACGACAAGATGCAATTAACTAAGAATAAGTCTCTCTCTCTCTCATCTCAGGCGAAGTTTATACATCAAGTTTTATTCAAAAGCTACCGACTTACTCAGCCATCACTGTTCAAACGCCTTTCAAAGCCTAATTAAAATTTAATTCACAGAGTCAAGTCAATAGTATATGTATATTTTATATGTGTGTGTCTGTCTGTGTGTGTATGTATTTTATACATATATACACAGTACTATCGTGCAAAATTATTTTAACTTTTTTTTTTTTTAACCATATAACTTTTGTTTGTAATACTTTTTTTTTTTGCAGTAGAACAGAACCACATATCTCTCTCGTAAAGAAAAATAGAAAAAAAAAGATCACTTGCTTCTGAAAGTGATGTAAAAAGTGCACATTGGAGATTTATTGGCAGTCTGTATGTAACGTGATTTACGGGCGCTGGTTTTTATGTTACGCGCAGTTATACTTCTTCTTCTTCTTCTCGTAACACTTGTTCTTTTTTTTTTTTTTTTTTTTTTTTTGCTTTCTTTCTCTCTCTATACCGCGGCTTGCGTGTATTCCAGGGTACTGGTCAACGGCGGCACTTCAAAAGAAATAAGTTTTTCAGCATCGCCATCTCACGGCTGCCACCCGCGAGCCAAAGCGCGCGGTGCTTTTCTGTTATACTTACAGTTCGCGGTGACAATTCACAAAGCATCTGCCATGCACCATTGTATTGTATAACATACTATATATATGAGCACCATTCTTGGAGCACCAATCTGCTATATGTATTATACCACAACGTGAGAGTCAAGTGCAATAATGCAAGTGATTTACATCACCTATACATAGTGATCTCAATAAACTTATGCAAACAATCGTTTTATCACGTATGAACAGACACATCAACAAATAAATAAACAGTGCATTAGGTTATGAATCTTTAATACATCCTTCTTTTAATGGATGTTTTATATTATTTTTTTTTTCTGTCTGCTCTTTTTTTATTTTATTATTATTTATTATTTTTTCCATCTGTATATATTTTTATTTATTATTATTTTTTACTCAATTTTTTTACAATCATAAGTTGCCGCTTTTATCTCTGTTCTACTCCAATGAAAATTATATAAAAGAAAAATAATAATATATTCATTTTTTTTTTCTTGTATAGTACTGAAATATTATTATATTAAAATTTTTTTGCTATACTTATATTTTTGAATCAATGAATTACAAAATAGAAATATAACATTATATATTAAAAGAAAAAACAAGAATAAATTACTAATTTTTTTTACTAAAATTTTACTTAATTTTATCATTTATATGTAAAGTTATTATTGTTTATGATTAATATTTCATATTTTTAATTTACACTTTTTTTTTGTCACAACAGGAAAAAAAAATAATAAAAAAATCTTAGCATAAAAAAAGTTGAAATAAATGTACTTGGAAATGAAAAGAAGGAAAAGAAAGAAAAAAAATGTAATTTCGTTGAACTGTTCAATAATAATTTAAGCCATTTGATTTTGATTGGATTGGGTGAATGATTTGCGTCCCTATATATAGCTATATAGTGCTTACACACACAAAGTGTACGACATAATTGGGGTAATTTTGAGCAATTGTTGTAACTGACCTGGGTCCTTTTATCTGCCCGATGTAATTTGTGTGTGTGTACTGACCTACCCTATATCTATAAGTAACTATATATATAAAAGTAGCCATATCCTATATATATATATATATATATATATATATATATATATATATATATATATATATATATATATATATATATATATATATATATATATATATATATATATATATATATATATATATAGACCATCAGTCAATATTGATAATAACTCATATATATAGGCTTTAATTAAATCTCTTTTATATTATAAGACATAATATAAACATCACATAGAAAGTAATGCGTGAGCAAGGACAAAAATAAATATGTTAATAATTATGGTAGTTCAGTTTCAGCTACATTTATTTACTATATAAATACAACATTAATTCATTCAGTATAACTAAATAAGTATTATGTTGTACGTGTATACAGCTTAATTATTTCTGTATTAATTATTTCCAATTAAGTACATTTTTGCATGATATAAATGCAGTATACTGTTACGTGTATATATACTTTCTTCTTTCCGCGTGTATGAGATTTTTTTAATTTAATTTTTTTAATTTTTATAACATATAAAAAGTTTGTTATGCTGATTGAGTGATGTTTGAAGTATTTTTATCATTTTATTTTCTTCAATTTAAAGGCATAGACCACATAAAACCACATGTGCTTTTTAATGAATAAACACGAAATGGGATCTTCAAAACTATGATGACAAATTTTACCAGAATGTTAATGTAACCCCACGAGAGAGCGTGAAAAAACTGTAAAGAATGCAATTTGCATGAAAATTCATGTTTATGACGTCAGAAACATGCAAAAATTAGTATGAAAATGTTGTGCGGGTTGCATAAATCGAATTTTATAATCTCTGCTATGGGGCTACTGTTGGGTTTTGAGACAAACTAAAGTTATTTATGTATATCCCATCAAGTGTTTTGTGATATAAATGCTTATGTTTTTCTCTGGTCTATTCCTTTAAAGACGCATTGATATACGTTTTGTTTTAATTTTATATTTGAATAAATGTTTTGAATCAGGTACTGTTTTCCAGTTCCATGTATTAATATAAACTGTGATCATTAATTGCTATAACTTCTCTAAATCTCATGTTGGAATTTCAAAGAGAAAATTTAGATATATAAAAAAGGGGGAATATCCTTAATGGCTATTTAAAAAAAAAACTACTGCTTAGATGATGAGACTTGGACCCAATGTCTCGTATTTTTAACCTTTCTGGAACGTGATTTTATAGTAAAAATGACAGCAAAATGACTATAGTACAATTATGCAAGTAAAATATATTAAAAATTATAATATTGCCGATAATGTAACATATCATATTAATGTTTGAATATCCTTCTACTCATATTATAAAAGATATGTTAATCTCAGTTTTGTTCAAAATTAACTTTGAGAAAAAGTATATATTAAGTTTTTAAATTTTATTATATTGTATAGATAAAAAAATGGAATGATGAATGTGCGTTGAGTTGTCTTAACGAATAAAAAAAGAAGTTATCTTCACGGAGTATGTGTGTATGTTGTGACTTTTGCAAAACCACAAAATTCTACTTGTTTTTTATATATACACTTTTCTTGAAGCTGAACTGCATAACTGAGTTTTGATAAAATAAAACTTTATTTGAAAAATGTGATTCGAATATTATACGTATAAAAATAAAAACACTTTATTTTGTGAATATAAATATATATAAAAAGTTATGCGGATAATTGATGAAAATACAAGAAATTGATTGACTCTTGACTCTTTTCGATTGATAAATTACTCAATAAATAAATATTATAGCAATAAATTTTAAATTAATATATTTTAACTTTTTTTTTTTTAAGATTTATATACGCACGTTTATATAAATAATAAAACTTGAACTTTGCAAAATGAATTATATGCTGATCATGCGGAATACTAAATAAAATAAAAGTGGAAAATTGCAGAAAGGTATAAATATTTATGCAACTGTAGGTACATTTCAACTTTTTAAATTACAAGAAAAAAAGTAGAACAAGTAAAGTATTGGCGCGTACTATACAGATACAGAATACTATAGATTTGAGTATTATACGTGTATATTTTTTTTCCTTGATTCGTGCTCACTTTGCAGAACGATTTGGATTGAAAATTGAAGTGACCAATTTTCTGTGAGTCAATTTCTGATTCAAGAGAAGGAAAACGAGCCATATTAAATTCTTAACTTGCAAATACGTGTTACTTTATTTTTTGGAGGAAATATTCGTATATAAATACCAGCACGTCTTTATTATTTTTTTTTCTGCATTTAATATATTATTTTATTATTAAAATTTGCATTAAAATATTACATAAATAATAAAACTTGTCGAAAGAAAAAAAAATCATGCATATTTTGTTCTAAAATTCGTGATAATGAATAAATAAATCGTGATTAAGAAAAAGTATAATATATTATATAGAATAATATAAAATATGATTGAAATTAATTTTTCGTTACACATTTTTAAACACATATAGTGCGTTAAAAAATATATCACTATTTTATTAATTATTGTTCATAAATTATAAATTTATACTGTTAATTAATTTTAATTATTATATATTTTTATTTCTAGGAACTTTCGCTAGAGGCACCACTGTCTAAACTTAAAACTTATGATCTTTTTTTTTTACATTATTAATATTATTTATATTTTTTAAGGAACTTGATTAATTTTCCTGTAGTTCCTAGAGAACAATGGGAATTCAATGGAACATTAAAGCCCTCTAGCTATAAGGGCTTACTACTTTATATAAGCAACGACAAATTGCTGCTTAATTACCTCAACTATGGTCAAGAAAGTTAATTAATCGCAAGGTCGCTTATATGTATATTTATATATATTTTTAAAACACTTAAAGTTGAAGTAAAAATCACCAGATGACGCCAGATTTCGGACGTGTTACAAACACTACTGCTATCTAACGAGATTTAATGAAACCTCTTTGTATATTATAAAACTTTAATGATGTATGAAGTGCCGGGATATTCTCTCTGTACCCTCATTGATATATACGTTTTAATAACTTTTTAATTATTACTCAATCACTTTTAATTAGAGTTCTCAATCAATTTATATATATATATATATACATATATATATATATATATATATATATATATATATATATATATATATATATATATATATATATATTACACGAAACTTAAGTTGTGTGGTTCAGATTTTTATTTTACTTGTAGTATACTATGACATTAATAATTTTTTTAATTTTATGATATGTGATACTTTGATTTCATTTTAATATATATATATATATATATATCAAGGTTATAATTAAACTTTATTATTATTATTATTATATACATATAGGTATATCTTATCAACATCTTAACAGGTCTCATCGAAGTCATATAAGGAGACATGCCTTGCTTGATTCTCGTAAACTTTCTTTCTTCTTCTTTCTTCTTAATAGCTTTTCAATAAATATATAATTACTTTTTTTTTGTCGCACTCTTCAAGGAATCTTCTTCTAACCACATATATTATTTTCATATATATATAATTTTTTGAATAAAAAATTGAAATTTGTAAACATTATTATTCATAGTGTGAACAAAAAAATTGCTTATGTAGATCCTGAAAGTTGCTATAGCCCTATTTGACCACTTTGTTTTCTTATATGTTTAGAAGTATATATGTATAAAAAAAAAATTAGAAATTGATTTTTATCGTAAAATTATAAGTTTTCATAACAACTCATATGTTCTATTGAATATTTTGGAAAGTTGTTTCTATATAGAAGCAAAAAAATTAATATATATTTAAAGATAACGCAACATTACCAATATTAAACTTTTAAAACCATGACATTTTCCCCCTCTTATATAATATAGTATTCTAAATATCTTATAAAATAAGATATGAACTAAAATATATATAATCAAAAAAAAAAAAAAAAAACTGTCCCGTGCGAGGACAAATAGTTAAATTATATATTACAGTACACTTCTAATCATCTCTTTGTTGTCATAACATCAGATGATATATAAAGTAAAGTTTATATTGTAAAAATAACTCAGAATTATTGAAAATAACTAACATTATATTATTATCAAAATATAAACTACTAGAAAATAAATAGCTAGACAAATTGAATTTAAATATGATTTTTGAATAATATAATGTCATATTATTAAAATTGAAGATAAAAAAAGAAACTAAAAAGCTAAATTTAGAGTTTTTAATGCTTAGAATAATAATGTATAATTTTTGGTTTTCAATAAAATTTTTGAACAAAAAAATTGTTTAAATAATTAAGTAAGACATTTAAAAGGAACAGCAATAAATTTTTATTAAATAATTGCATAAGTTTTTCATTAAAAAAAATAGAGAAAAAATTAACAGGAAATGATGACATTCTTTATGGTTTAAAAAATAAAATTTGTATGTTAATTTTTTTATGATTAATATTCACTGAATAAAATAAATCAGTTGAGATTGATTGATGACTTTTGATATATATTATGCACATTGTATTAATTTAAAAGTCAGGATAACGAGTTTTATATAAGTGTTGGAAAAATGATTTAATATAATTTGAAAATCTTCAGGAAATTCGTAGAGATATATTTTGAATCTGTTGAAGTTTTGAGTATATAAAGGCATGCAGTTGAAATTCATAGGTTTATTACATCAAAAACTGACCATATAGTAATTATTTAAGGCGGTGGGGGACCGACTTGGACCGGAAATCGCTAAAAGAACAACTATATTTTCCCAATAATTTTTTGTACATGATTTAATTCCAATAAAACAAACACTATAATTTTCAAATAAAACAAAGTAAATTTAAAATATATTTTTTTATACCAAAAAATTTTTTAATTATATTTTTAATTGTAAAAAAGTTTCTAATTTGACTAAAATTTCCCGCTCAAATTTGAATTTCCACATTTACATGTTATCTTTAAAGTGTAATAACTTAAATATTTGATCGTGTTTTCACATGTTTGACATAACTAAATTTTTAAGTAACATTTCTTCTTTACTTTGTGTTATTTATTATTATTCCCAACCGTCCTAGTTTGCGAGATATCAGTCGGTCACCTACCCCCTTAAGAAAATACTCCAATAATGTATAAATACTTCATCTAATTTATGATAGTGTTATAGGTTGAAACTGTTTTATATGCCGATACTATATAAATAAGCATTGCATATGCATTGTCTGTAAACATTCATCTTGGTATACCAAATTCTATAATGCATAGGGTGTGTACATGACGTCATAATAAATGCACTTCGATGCCATAATTGAGCAACGAATAACATTGCTTAGCATAGGACAAAAGTGATGGATTTTCTCTATTGTCTTTGGAAAATACGTAAATTGTTTGTCGTCATTATTTTTCTCGCATACTTGAAAATCTAATTCAACTATCTTGTTATTATTATAGCATCAAGTCTCTCAATAAAATTGCTAAGTATTTTTAAAATGTGCCATTTTCCCATACAGCCCATGTTATTTATTACTCACTAATGGCACTACTTTAACTTTAACATGAATGCAATCACCCTTAAAATATCCGATATTCGATAGAGATGAAGCTTTAAATTTAAAATGTTTAATCACTATAATATACTAGTGCATAATATAATATATCTAGTGATGGTATTCTGTTCTGTATATTATTATACTGTATAATATGTGGTAATATTACTGATATTAAGTACAATGAAATGCCTGTCGTATTTTTATACTCTCCATAAACTACTGTGTATACGTTGAGAGTAAAGCATATATTTTCTGAAATTACTTAATTTTTTAATTGATTAACGAGCAAAAATATAAAGTGAGGTAGGGTCTCATTATAAAACGACATTTTTTATAGTAAAACGAAATATTTTTGTCAATTTATATTTTATAACAACCACAGTCAAAATGCGATGAAATAATTTAAGTTTTGAGCTTTCAACATTATTTATATTTCACCGTGAATTCTAAGTTGCTAAAAAAATTCATATATAAGCAAAAAATAAATATTTATAATAATGAAAGGTTGTTTATAAAAAATTAAGGTTTTAAAATCAATTAATTTTTTTTTTCAAATAACAAATTTATTGTTTTTCTGACCACAGTATGTGATACGTGCAGTATCAAAAAAAATTAATAAAAAAAATATAAAATAAAATAAAGTTATGCAACTAAATATTTTTGGTCCAAGTTTATATAATAGCCTACTTCCTTAAATGTTTTATTTTTAAAAAAATCTTGTTTATATATAATAATAATAAATAAAACTATTAAACGCACGATACTTGGTTATATATATAGTAATTTATTGAATGTATGATAATGTGTATTAATTCAAAAGTAAGTGAAATTAAACAGCCAGTAATCAACACACCAACAGTAGGTAATTATGAAAGTTTATATTATATAATTAATTTCAAAATGTTTATATGGTATTTAAAGAGTTAATAGCTTAGATTTATAAAAAAAAAATCAATCAAATTTATTATATAAGGATTTATTATTATATATAAAGATATTTTACACCTGATATCATTAAATAAGAAATTTATTATAATACTATTTATGAAATGTAATTATTTTTTTAAACATTATCATTGCAAAATTAAATAATAATTATAATTAAACTTAAACGTATGCTGTAAATAATATAGGAGTTCTGTTATTTAATTTTATTACATTTTTGTTTATATTTTATATAGTTTTATATTTATTCAAATTTTTATAATAGTTTATTAATATTTATAATAAATTGTCATTGGAAATGAGAAAACAAACTAATTTAATAGCATTCAAAAGAAAACTAAATTTTTTACTATAATAAGTAGTATTACTCGATGAACATATATATGAATGATGACACAATTTAAATATAAATGGACCATTTGCAATGAATGAAATTTTTAAAATAATTTGAAATATTCTTTATGCATTTCTTATGGAAATATCGTTTTCACTTACATTTTGCAACAATTAAAAACATTTCATTGCAAGTGGTCCATTGTAATCTGATCCATGAATATCGTTTGTTGTATGTGCATGTAATTATAAATATTATATTGACAATTATTTCTACATTGTCTCATTTTGAGGCAATAGGGTGGTTTCATTCATGCTAAAGTCAACGCCATAAATGAGTGCTAAATAACATGGGCCTGCAGTATGGGAAAATGACTCATTTTGCCAGTTTAAAAATACTTCGCAATATTTTTGAGAGCATTGATGCTTTTAACAGGTTGAATTAGTTTTTCAAAAGTATGCAAGAAAAATAATAATAACAAAAAAATAGCTAATTTGCCAAAGAAAGCAGCCAAAAACTACGTTTGTCCTATGCTAAGCAATGTTATTCATTGCTCAAGAAGAGTATCAAAAAGCATTCAGGATGACGTCATGCGCACACACCCTATAACCTAAATTAATGCATTAATTATATTATATGAATGTTGCATGGATGAAAGAAATGAATAAGGAATTTTGAATTTTATGAAGGTGAGAAATTTTTAAATCTCCACTTAAAAAATAATAATAATAAAAAAAGTTCATATTTTATTTTTAAAATAAAATGCATAGTAATTATAAAAGTGAGCATAAAATATTATGCACGTTAAAGTAAACTAAAAGAAAATTACTATTCTAAGAACAAATTTATTATAATATACTATAAATCCTTTTTCTCTCTCCTTGGTTCATAAAATAAGTTATAACCAAAGTGTTTTCTGTTTCCTGCCAACTTGTTATTATTTTTTCTCTAATCCTATGTGAACCCACACACATATCAGACTTAAGAAAACACAACAACAACCCATAAAATCTGCATTTTCACGTTTAATGAGATGTTAATGTATATGTAAAAACCATTGTTTTATAACACGAACTAACAAATAAGCTAATAAGCATAGACTTATACAAGAAAAAGAAGAAAAAAATATATATACAGGGCAAGAGGTGGAAATAAAAAAATAATAATAAAAAATATATACAGTTTTTTTTTTATATATTTATGTATATATAATGATATTTATGCATTCAAACAATACATGATTTTTTATTGGCATGTATAATGTTATAATTTAGTAGTGGTATAAGACTATAAGTTATATATATATATATATATATATATATATATATAAAATACATATTTTTATATATAAACATAAAGCAACATGGCGGTTTCTCTTGATGGTAATCTTGCCTTGTAGGGGCCTCCTCAACCTCTATCTCTCTCTCTCTCTCTCTCTCTCTCTATCTCTCTTGCTCTCTCGTGAGGTTTTTATATAAAAAAAAATACTTGTGTTTTATACGAAGAGACTTCTCAGAACCACCCAATGAAACAGTCTGCATCTGCAATCAAAAATATTTCATACATTATTATATATTGTATACATGCAATACATATTATTATTATTATTACACTACTGTATAAAACCATATCACACACACATACATATAGTATAGACACAGCAGGAATTGTACACTTATATGACATGTATGTAGTGATATATAATTGTAATAATATACCATACCAGCATTGTTAAAAATGATAGTATAAAAATAATGATATAATGCTGTAAATATAGAATTTGTACACATATACGTATATCTTTGTTTTATAATATAATTTATAGTATTGTATACAATAAAAAAAAAAGTGACAATCTGTTTTTTTTTTTTTTTTTAATTTTTATAATTTTTTTTTTCTGTTGTGCTGTTTCAAGCATATAAATGTCCATCATTGTAAAAAAAGTTACATGTATTTATTAAGATAATATATAATAAATAAATAAATAAATAAATAAATAAATAATCGTCTTTATTCAAAAAAATGCAAGGAAAAAAAATTTACAAATTTTTGAAAGGGCGAGGTTTAAGCCTGACAATATGTCTGGCCCACTCTTACACCTAACCCCAACAGAAAAACATTCATGAAATCATTTAATTACATTCAAAATTTCGATCAGAGGAAATATTAATACTACGTAATAAGAAAAAAAATTAATAATAGAAAGAAAAAAATATATAAATATTAGAAAAAAAAAATAAAAGTTTTATATCACTTTATAGAAAAAGATGCATAACAAAGGTGATGAAGAGAAAAAAAAAATAATAATAAAAAAAAAAAAAAATACTACAAGCGGAGCTGTTTGGCACTTAGATATGTACGCCTATAATCACTTTTAAATGTTGATACTGTCTTAGAGTTTCTTAATCTACATGGCAGAGTATTCCATAGACGAGCTGATGTTACAGTGAAAGAATTTTTAAATGGCAAAAGGTTATATGAGGGAAGTTTTAATGTGTAGTTTTTACCAGATCTTGTGTTACGACCATGTGAATCGGCTAACGTGATGAAACGGTTTTTTAAATACGATGGAAATAAATCATCCTGGAGGCAGCGAAATAGCAGTGTGAGAATATGAAATTTGCGTAATTCATCAAGTTTTACCCAATTAAGAATATTGTAACCATTAGAAATTCCCCGATCATATTTTTTCATTCCCAAAACAAACCTAACACACGCGTTTTGTAGTAATTGTAATTTAGAAACATATTCTGCTTTAAGGTCTGTTAAAAGAACGTCACAGTAATAAAAATGCGGAAATATAAGAGCCTGCACCAATTGTTTCTTAAGATCAACTGGTACAAAATTTTTAAACCTATTTAATGAAAAAATGCCCCCCATCACTTTACGGCTTATGTCAGCTAATTGTTTCCTCCAAGTAAGATTAGAATCAATATAAACTCCTAAATCTTTTACATTTTTACTGTACATAATTGGAATTCCACACGCAAAAATTTTAGGAATTGAGTTTAAATCTATTTTACTTACTAAATTAGGGTGACCAATTATAATAGCTTGTGTTTTATCAGGATTAACTTTCATGAAACGCGAGGCAGCAAACTCATCAACACTCTGAATGTCTTGATTAACACAGTTAATTGCATGAATAATATCATCAACTACAAAATGATGATACATTTGAAAATCATCAGCATAACCTCCAGAGTAACAAAAAGTTGGCACAGAAAATATTTTATTTATATATTCATTAAAAATTCTCGGCCCTAAAACACTGCCTTGTGGAACGCCAGATTTAATTGGTAACCATTCAGACTGATCGCCTTTTAAGAAAACTGATTGTTTACGATTTGAAAAATAATCATTAAAAAAGGCTACTGCAGAGTCAGAGAAATTGAATTCAAATTTCATTATATTTAAAATAAGATCAAAATTTACAGAAGTGAAAGCATTGCTAAAATCAATGAGAACTAATATTGTTAATTGATGAGAATCTATTGCTTGCCTAATCGAGTCCACTATATCAACCAAAGCAGTCGAAGTACTATATTTTTTTCGAAAGCCAGACTGAAAGGGTGAAAGTAATGATAAATTATTGTTTAAATATTCAGAGATTTGGTTATCTATTAAAATTTCAAATGCTTTTCCAAAAACATCTAAGTTTGAAATGGGTCTAATATCAGAAAGAGAAGTAGGATTTTGTTTTTTCAATAGAGGTGTAACAATGGCTTGTTTCCATGCCGCTGGAAAACAATTGAAATTAATACATTTATTAAACAGTGCAGTGATAGTAGGAAGAATTGCATTTAAAATTGGAAGAATTAAATCAATATTTAAACCATCATTACCTTTAGCCTTTGTTTTAATTTTAAAAAATGCAGAACGTACTTTTGAGATATTTACAGGTTGAATAGTGAACTGATCAAAGTTAAATTGCATAGTATCTTGAATAATTTTATTAATAGAATCAAATTTAGTTTGATTATTTTCTAAGACGGGAGGAGTTGTAAAAAATTCATTCATTTCTTTTAAATTAAATTTAATTGGCGTTGAGGAAGAGTTTTTAGTTATACCAAGACGACGTATATTATTCCAAAGTTCCTTAGCTGGTTTTTTACAGTTTAATTGATGACGAAAGAATTTCAGTTTTGCATTACGTAAACTTTGCTTAACTTTGTTTCTTAAAGATTTATAGTTTATCCAATTAATAGAATTTAAGTTTTGGTTATTTAATTTTTTTTTCTCTTTTTTAAATTTACGCAAAGCCTTATCTCGTAACCCCATAATATTTTTTATATCTTCACTCAACCAAGGTGCACCTTTTCGGGTGACCCTAAAAGTTTTATAAGGACAATGACAGTTATAGAAATCTTGTATCATACAAATGAGACAGTTAACTGAATCATCAATATTGTCAAAGAGCAATGAATCACACCAAGGGACTAAAACTGAGCTATTCTTAACATGTACCCAATCACAATTTTTATACATTCGCGCAGAAATAACTTTCGGTTTAAATTTAGGAACTTTAATTGAGTAAGATAAAAAAATAATTGCATGCTTGCAAATCCCATGAGAATTAATTTGACCAACATTTATTACTTTTTTAATATTACTTACAACGAGTAAGTCTAATAAATTACGGTTATGAAATTCAGAGTGCTGATAAGTGGCTTTAAGTGGCAAAACACTTAAATTGCAGGTGTCAAATATTCCCAACAGTTCATTTTTACGTGCCGATTCTGCCAAAATATTTGTATTAAAATCCCCGCCAATAATAATATTTTCATAAAGTGGAATAAATTTGAAAAGTTCGACCTCTAAGTCTGACATAAAACTAATATCTGGTGGCCTATAAACTACAGCAAAGAATATTTTTTGAAAGGCAACAGTAAGTTCAAAAAATAAAAATTCAGGTCTACTCACGTCAGGAAGTGATTGGAATAATATATTACATGTGGAAGCTATATCACTTCTAATAAAAGCTCCAACGCCCCCATGCCCCTTAGTATCAGATCTATCATGTCTAATTAAAGTATACCCCGGAATGTTAACACTTTCAGAATTAATAAATGATTTAAGCCAAGTTTCCGAAATTAAAATGACGTGAACATTAGAATTAAAAAATATATTATAAATTTCTGCAAAATTATTAAGTAAGCCCTCAGCATTGATAGAGTGATAGAGTGCAAAACATTATTAATTTATCTTTTCATTTTTTTGTCATATTTTATGCAATTAAAAAAATTGTAAACGTAAAAAAGGAAGAAAAAAAGAAAAAGAAAGAGAAAAAAAAAACAATTTAAATTTTAGTTTTGCAGGCATTGAAATTTCCAAATAAGTTTTTTTTCCTATATTATTTTTATTATCATATTTTCCAAAGTTTTCTTTAGAATTAAAAAGTTATTTTTTACATTTTTGTAATATTAGAATGTGCAAACATAAAATCATGCATGGATATGGGAATCATTCCAATTAAAAGGCATTAGTACTAATATTATAATAATTAAAACTGTAATATGTATTTCAGAAATGCATTTTTCTTATAATTTTATTATTAACATCTTACACGCGAGTTGCACTGGGGAAGTTTAAAAAAATATTATTTAGTAATAATATTTTCTTTTTATATATACACAATATTTATCTCTAACTTTTCATCTCTCTCTCTCTCTCTCTCTCTCTCTCTCTCTCTCTCTCTATATATATATATATATATATATATATATATATATATATATATATATATATATATATATATATATATATATATATATATATATATATATATATATATATTAAGCAAAGAAATATTTTGATTGAAAACTTAAAAGAATTTTAATTAATCTTTAACAGTACATTATAAGTATAAAAAAAAAGTTAAAGAAAAATTTGCATTTAAATTAAGTTTATCCCGCACGACATAAAGTATGAGCCAACATACACACAGACAGCTATATAGCTAGCTATATAGCTCTAGCTTGCTATATAATATGTATAGTCAGGGTGAAATTTGAATACATAATCACGCAACATAAACATCAAGAAGATGTCCCCCCTTCAAAAGATAAAAACAAGGAGGAAAATTAAATTTAACGTGAAGCAGCCACCAGGAAGTTTTTGAGAAAATTGTTTTGCCTACACGCAAAATTACTCAATGATGCAAAAAATCATCTGTCTTACTGTTTTAAATACCAAATAGGTTGCCTGTTATGTATATATATATATATATATATATATATATATATATATATATATATATATATATATATATATATATATATATATATATATATATATATATATATATATATATACACACATTATATACATACATTATATATGTGGCTCGAAAACCACTTTAAGAGAAATTGTACTTGTTGTATAATAGATTGAGTAAACTGTGCTCTTTACTTATGGTATAAGAAAAAAAAAGCATATAAAACGATATGAAATCTATTTTTCTTATATAATAATAATATAAGAATCAACAAAGTTCAAATTTATATTGAAAATTTATAGATTCATCAAGAATTTTAATTAAACATTGTAAATTTATTGCATGAAAAACACAATACAGCAATTACCTTGCGTATTAAAAAAAAGGTAATTAATGATAAAAATATAAGATAAATTACTTTCAGATCACAGAATATGTATTATATAAAAGCTGCATGCTTTTTGTATGTTATAATGCATACTACATCAATAAATAATATTGTTTTATTATTATATACTTTTCATAATTTTTTTTTAACCCTTCTTATATATATATCTAAAACAGAAAAATAGAAAATTGTATAGCCTTGATTCTATGCTGTCATATAATTTTTATTTTTATATTTTTCTGTTCTTTTATTTATAAAATTTATGAGTATAGTATATTTATGTATATGGAAATAAAAATAATATATATATATATATATATATACAGACTTATGGGTTTTGCTTATGTTATGGTCGGCGTGGGATTGCTAAGCTATAAGTCACTCAGTGGAGTGAGAGAGGTAATTGCGGCTGGCCGACACTGCTGCAAGAAATATATGCTACATCAAGAAATAAAATAAAAATAATATATAGAAGTGGCGTGCTTGGATTTTTTTTTTTTTTTTTTTTTTTTTTTTTAGCTTGGCAACTGATTGGCGGGTGGGATGTTTGGTTGGGATGCTGCCTTGCATAGGCTTTGGCTTTGGTACTGCGCTGCGTGCTATAGCTCCTTGACCCGTTGACCCCCACGCCCCTCTGCACGCACACCGCCATCTTGCTTGCCCACCTGACTCACTAACTTAAACTTTATACTAAACAGCAAATTTTCACTTATTTTGCAACATTTTCTGAACAATGTCATTTTTAGATATAAATAATAATATTTTTCTCTTCCTGCACCTGTTTCCAAAGAACTTTTTTTTTTTTTTTACTCAAAGTAGTAGTAATTTAATTTAGTACACTTGTTGATCACAATTACCTATATTTTTTTTTAAATAATCAATTTTTTAGATCTAAAATGTACTCGCAAAAAAATATAATTATTTAACTACCTATATATATTTAAAAAAAAATAATAATAATAATATAATTTTTATTGCAAATAAACTATAATTTTTACGTAATTCTATATCCGTGTTTAATTTTATTGCTTTATTTTATATTATTTTTTAAAGATGGGATGGATTAGAGTATATTATAATTATTTACACCATCAAAATTTAAAGAATTTAAATAATATATTTTTACCTACTTACATGAAGGAGGAGTTTTGATATAAAGAGTGAAAATTTATTATCAGTATCTTGTATAAAAGTTTTTTTTTTTTTAAAGTTAAAATCATTGTTCTTATAATTTTCTCTTGTCTTTTCCGTTTCAAATGAGAAGGCAAGCGCTCTGATTAAAAACTTAAATAATCCAATGAAAATTTATACCTGCCACATCAGGTAAAAATTATTTATTGATAAAATATTTTTAACGTACATATATACATATAAAAACTTATTAATTTTTCATTTTTTAAAAAAATAAAAAAAATTTATCTTCATGTAAGATAATTAAAAAAATTCAACATTGAAACAAATCATTTGTCATGACAGTTTTATGAATTATTTTAAAGAATTTTATAATGAAAAAATTTATTTTATGATGGATACGGAATGTCGGTCTTACTATATATATATATATATATATATATATATATATATATATATATATATATATATATATATATATATACTGTATATATAAATTTAGCCCTATCTTTTTGCTGACCAGCAGTGAATTATTTTTCTTTTTGAGAAAATTGCGTTGATAATTTTTAAGTATATGTATAAAGTGTCAACTATTTTTGATCAATAACTATTTTTATAAAAGTGAAAAACGTGTCAAAAAACAAACTTAAAATTAGTTGTTTATAAAATATTATAAATGTTTATAAGATAACACAATTAAAATGCAGTAATTGTTATCTATATGAGGTGTTTAGTTAAGTAAATAAATATATAGTGAAGAGTTATTTACGTATATAATTATATTAATTATATTATAAAAACGAAAATAATGTATACGAGTATATAGTTTTGTTACATTTTAATTTGCATTCTTTAAAAACAGAAATATTTTGGCAAGAAAAAAAACACAGTTTTGATGTTTGAATAAATGAATTATATGCATAACTTTTTCGACGGGAAGTTTTAAAAAAAGTTCAATAAATTAAAAATTAATATAAAATGACGCTTCATGCATGGAGTAGGGTTTTTTATTGACATTCAGAGAGAGAGAGAGAGAGAGAGAGAGAGAGAGAGAGAGAGAGAGAGAGAGAGAGAGAGAGAGAAGATAATGAGTATAATATACAAAATGCCACACGCATAAAACTTCTTTAATTTAGTGACAAACAATTATTGATGCACTGAACTTTATAAATATTTAAAAAGTTTATTATTATTATTTTAATAATAATATATTTTAGTTTTTTTGCCCCTCTCCTCAGTTCTATATGACTATCACGTAAAAAAATGTCTCCACGTGTCATGTCATGTCAGTAAAAAAAGGCCCCTTCATCGATTTATGGGCGTCGATTTTGCGTGAGAGTTATAGTGAGTGAGAGTGAGTATGTGTGTGAGAGAGAGAGAGAGAGAGAGAGAGAGAGAGAGAGAGAGAGAGAGAGAGAGAGAGAGAGAGAGAGAGAGAGAGAGAGAGAGAGAGAGAGAGAGAGAGAATACATCACGTCATACTTTGCGTGTGTGAACAAGCGAACCCCTTGAGCTGCTGTCCATCACCCAGCTACCCCCATAACACTTCTCTCTCTCTCTCTCTCTCTCTCTCTCTCTCTCTCTCTCTCTCTCTCTCTCAGTTCTCACATCAATAAAAAATATTAACCTCACAGTGGTCACAAAAACTTTCAATGTAATATCATTTCAATTTTCATGTTTACAAAAATTCACTATTATATCATAAAATTGAATTATTTACATTCATAACTTTCCACCAATCCCCCCCCCCCTTTTTTTTTACTCCCTTTCAGTTTATTAAGTGATTATTAGTAAAATGCGTGTCTTATTATTATTATTATTTTATTTTTTTGTTATAAATATTTTTTTTTATAATAATCCGAAACTCTTTACTTTATGTGTATGTAGTTAAAAACTGGAACAAATTTACTTTAATCGCTTTATTTACTATGAATTTAAATTTATTTTTATAACGTATATATAGCCAAAACTTACTTGCCAATTAAATCAATTTTAGTGATTTATAACACTATTTTATATTTTATAAAATAGTGATTAACAAGAGAGAGAGGGAGGGAGAAGCAAGAAAAAAAATCACTAAAAAGGTTAATTGGAAAATTATTTTGATTACTATTATTTTGCTCTGCATAATATCAATTAACAATTTTTTGATACTGATTATAAGTTTGAATTACTGATGGAGTGCACAATTATATATGAAAGAAAAGAGAGAGAGAGAATAATAATATAATATATACTAAAAACCCAGTAGCCGCATGCAGGCTTAAAATATAGACGATTTATAGCATCATCATGTGTCAAAAATTGCTTTCTAATTTCATGTTTGTTTATACTGAAGAATGTTTATAAAAAAATTGAATAATAATTTTTTATTGAGAAAATAATGTTAAAAACCACAAAGAGAAATCTATATATAGTAATGTCGCGTTATACTGTGAAGTATCCTGTGGATTATGCAGCCCGGACAACCATAGCGTTGAAATATGGAACTTTAGGAAGTGTAATTGTCATTTGAAAGCAAATTTTTGAAATTCTTATTATTAAGTTGAATTAAACACATTTTGAAAATATATTCATAGCAAAATATTAATAATAATAATAATACAACTCAACTCAGCTTAACTTCATCGCATCTCCACTCAAATCGAATCGAATCGAATCGACTCAACTCAACTCAACTCAACTCAACTCAACTCAACTCAACTCAACTCAACTCAACTCAACTCAACTCAACTCAACTCAACTCAACTCAACTCAACTCAACTCAACTCAACTCAACTCAACTCAACTCAACTCAACTCAACTCAACTCAACTCAACTCAACTCAACTCAACTCAACTCAACTCAACTCAACTCAACTCAACTCAACTTAACTCAATTCAACATAATATATGAAATTTGCAAACGTTGCCTGCATAACTAAATTGTATTTTATCATTTTATCTAAGGCTTTCTGCAAACTAATTTTACATGACACTTTTTTTTTTATACAAATCATTGTTGTTGTTTTTTATAAAATGTGGGGAACATTTATTTGTCATGGAAAATCCTATTTGTACAACAATATTTCTTGAGAAGAAGTTTGTATCTATTTCATTTATATATACAAATTGCTTTTTATCAAATATATAACACACTTTAAAATAATAGATATTTTTATTGCTTTTTCTCCGTGTAAATTCTATGAAATAAATATTTTCATTTATACTATGTAAATAATTGTTTTTATTTGAAAGTGTGCATGTGTAGTATTATAGTGAGAGCTTTTTTTTTTTTTTTTTTTTTTTTTGTGAGAATGACGTTGTTTTCCTAAACAACCCTATGCTGTATGTATATTGAAAAGTTTTGTGGCTAGTTCTCTCTCTCTCTCTCATAGAATAAAGGGTGCACGCAAACTAAAAATACAACACTAAAATTTATACACACGCACATATTCAAAAAAAAGTTTGTAGGTTTTTTGGTTGTCGAAACAATAGGTATATGAATACATATATATAAAGCGGAAATGTCACCATTGTGCACGAAAAACTTTGAAAACATCCTGGTTAAAAGCTACTACACGTGGGTCATCCATGATGAAAGTTTTTCATGTCCTTAGACTTTCTTAATCTTAAAACTATGAGATTTAACTGATAAGTAGTATCATTTTATATGTAAAATGAAGTGCGAGAATACTTTATATTATGTAATATGATGAGACGTCATTTCCGAGAATCACTTATTTTTATAGTTGATATCATGCACGCTCACACAAAAAAAAAATAAAAAAAAAATATATTTTATCATATTTTTATTATATACATTATAATCAACATTGTAAATTTTTGTACAATGAAATTCAAAAGATATCTTGTCATTTTTCCCCCCTTGAAAAAATATTACAGCATATTATATTAAATTTTGTTGAACATTAAAAAATATAAAGAGGTCGTTTATGATATATTTATTAAAAAAAAATTAAATTTTTATTGCGTTTTTACGTCTTGAAATAAAAAACAAAAATATATAGGTATTCTATTGATAAAAAAAAGCGTTATTGCAAAAAGAACTTTTATATTATAATATTTTGAACTATGGAGCAAAATCAATATAAGTAAGAAATATGCAAGCCCATTCCAGCATCTATTTGTTCAATACAACATAATCTATGCTCTATACAGATACTCTAGCATAAATATTATGTTGTAGAGCATAATTGTTTGTGTCGTTCCATTTTAGTATAATTTATGCTATTATTACATAAATACAGAATAAATTACGTATAATTTATTCTTACCGTACATCATGGACAAAAATAATTATGAAATAATTATGCATGCAAGCTCATTTTTAGTAACATTTGTTCAATACAATTAACATAATTTATGCTATACTCATAAAAACTACGTATTGTATTATAGAATAATAACTTTTTATACATGTTCCAACATATAGCAATAATTATGCTATAATGACATAAATGCACCATAAATTACTCAATTTATATTCGTTCTGTATAGACGTATTTATAAAACAAACTTAGGGCAAACTTGGAATAAACTTTTGCTTTTCTTATGTCTATTCATTTCTGTGTTTATTTCTATATTTAGCTATAGTTTTTTATTAATTCATAAACTTATATACCATCTATTATATATTATTTCTTCTCTTTTGAGTTTTTTTTAATTATATACCCACTTTCAGGTACTATTTTTTTTACAAATGATTTTTTTTATAAAAGGTTAACATAAAATTGCCTATAAGACGTCTATAAGAATTCGGTTTAATGAGTATATGATTCCGGTTGAATTCTCATGATATATATATATATATATATATATATAAAGGGCAATGGCGGCTAGCCAGTTATATATATCAACTAGCCATCGAGTTTATAGCCGGCTCAACCACCCACGCTCAACTCACACCTATTACTCTTATACAATCCCAAAGATCCACAGGTTTGTTTCCTTATGGCCCGTAAGCGTAGGTGGTCTTAACTAAGTGTGATTGGCGCAAAACAAGAGGCGGAGCATGCGTGTATATATGTTATATAGCAAGAGAGAGATATGCAAATATTATAGCATGATGGCCGAGTAATAATAATTTTTAAAAGTGTGTGACAAAAACATGACATTAAAAATATAATAATATATACTGTCTATATTGAGTGTCAATCAAAATAAGGGGTGATAACATATGCTTACACACCATGAAGATAGGAAAATATATAACGTAAAAATATTACCTTTTTTCTAACCTTTATTTTTTTCATTAAAAAAAGTACGTGATATACTAATGTAATTTGTTATACAAAATATTACCATGTTTATCATGATTATATAATAATTTTTCAAATAAAGAATAAATTACCTAATTTATGCTTCATTTATGTTTAATTATATAGCATAAATGATACTTAATTAGAACTATATAAGTATGCTGATGTGCAACATTTATTCTTCGTATCTCGGTTATTAGGAAGTATAGCATAGATTTTGCTGTATGGAATAAGTTTTGCTGAAAATTAGCTATATAGCATAATTATGACGTGTTACTTATTTTTGACTGTATATAACTCTTTTTTTTATTAATTTTTAATTGGTAAATCATCTTTTAAGGTACCATGACTCCCAGAAAGGGTGAAAGTTTTAAAAAGAAAAAAGAATCTTGGTTTTCACCAAAAGAATAGACAATATTCTCTCACCAAATTTCATTAAATTAACCCAAACTATTTTTTCCTTACACATATATATAAGAGACTAATATATATATAGAGACTTATATATATATAAGAGACTCTAAAACCTATTCAAGTATATATGAATTGTGCTGAATTTATATATATAGTAAATTAGAAACTGATATAGTTATGTGCGGTTGGTTAATATAATATTGCATAATATTTTCAAGATCAAGGTATTCATAAAATTTAGTTCAATTGAATTTTTATTTTTGCAATATTCAATATACTTATATTATAAGAAAATATTTTTTTTATCTATAATCTTTTAAAAGTATTTTAAAATAATCAACGCGTGTTAAAAAAAATATATAAGTGGTTACCACACGGCCTTGCAAAAATTACCACAAAATGATTTTGCAGCTCTTGACTTTTATTATTATACACGTGATCATATGTTTTCTCGAGAAAGTTATTAACTGTTCATTGTTTACAAAATTTGATACATCAAACTCAAATTATGAAATTTTACCTCTATTAAATATTTATACATAAACATTAATGTATATAAAACGGTATTTTTTATACCTATAAAAAAATTCTTGAAGATCAGCTGAGGATCTGTTTTATTTCTTTTATAATATAAAAAAACTATAATTACGTATAATAGAATGATTACAATAATTAAAGAATATCTGAAATCTATATCTTTTATTATAGGTTAAAATTGTGTGGTTTTAACCTATATATATAAAAGAGACTAAATATAAAAATAAAGTAGCAAAAAAATTTATGCAAATAAAAATTTTATAATAAAAAAAATATAAAGTTTTGAAATAAAAAGAAAATGTTTAAAAGTTTTTTTTAATTACTTTTTATACTTTAATTTTATTTTATATGGGTTTGTCGTTTGATATATTAAAAAACTATAATGATTTATTAATCTGTCAATTTTATATTGGAACATATTGAAAATTTTATTGCTTTTTAATTATAATACATGAATTTTTTTTTTTCAAGATATCAAATTTAAAATTAAATTTATATATAACTATATATATATATTTTTGGACAATATCAATCAAAATTCCATGGTATAAAAAAATTCAGTGATATATCATCACCCAGAATCTATACGTCAAAATATAAAAATATATCTTTCATAAAAAAATATTTAATTCACATCAAAATGTTATTTTTTTATGGTAAAATGTGTAGGGGTTAAAAAAAAAAAAATGCTAATTTACCTTTTTTTATAATCAATTTTATTTTTAAATTTATTCATGAGAATTGTGTGCAGAATATATTATTATGTAAATAATTATTATGACATAAATGATATAGGTTTTATTTGTATAAAATTTTTATGATAAATTGATAAACAAAAGATATGTTATATAAATTTTTATGCGACTATAAAATTTCAAAAAGTTCAAAATATTTTCAAATAAAATTCTTTTTAATTTAACTCCATGATTTTTACATAATATAGCTCCTTTTTCTTAATTTAATTTGTGTTTTCTTGGTCATGATTTAGCTATCCGTGACCAATAAATTACTTTTCATTTCAATCTCATTTTTTTATACATACTGAATTTTGCATTAATATTTAATAATAAAAAAAAAAGGTAAATGTTTTGCCAGTAAATTTTTTGTATGTGATTATTGAAAATAATAATATAATAAAAATGATTAACGTAAACGTGTTTTTTTACTATATACAATATCGATATCGAATCGACATAAACAATAAACTTCAGAAATTTAATTGCAGCAATATTTTTTGTTCTAATTATTATCTTCAAAAAATTATTATTATTTCTCTCTCTCTCTCTCTCTCTCTCTCATCTTTTTATTCTCAATAATAGTTAATTCTACTTGATAAATTTTATTTGACACGGGCTGGCTTTAGGCTGATCCTTTTTCATTGCAGGTTTGCTTACAATGCTGGGAAATAATATATATATATTTTTTTTTACTATCATGCTTGGCAGGAATAGGCGCCGATTAAAAAAAAAAAAGGTTCACTTTTTTAGCCGCTCTAGTTTTTCCTCAAATTGCCAGCGGGGACATACAAAATCACACAGTTCTTTTCAAACACTTATACTTTTGCACGCTTAAAAGGCTCTGGGATCGAAACCTGATTCACATTTATATAATTAAAAGGTTTTTCGTCATGTACTTTAAAAAAAAATGTAAACGAATACATATTGCATGATTTTTATTAATTAAATATTTGATAGAAAAAATAACACTAAAATATTACTAATTTTGAAAAACCCAAATATATATATATATATATATATATATATATATATATACTGTCCCAATAAAATAGTTATATTATATAAGAGAGTGTTTATAAAAACACTATATATATAACTTGTATTTATATATGATTTCCTTATCGTGATCTTTAATTATAGTGTAATTAAATTATAAATATATCAAATATTAATTTAAATCATCAGATGGTGAGAAATTTATTTATATTTCAGACAACAAGATAATTTGTATGTTTGTCAAAACAAAAGTAAAACATTTTGTTATAGCCACATGGGTGATGATTGTGCAAAATAATTAAAATGTTATATTCTTTATATATATTTTATTATTCTTTTTATTTTGACTATTGTGTCCTATATATGTTATTAACTTGTTTAATATACTTGTCATTATAGTATATTATATATATCAAAAGGTGGGTGGAAGCTTCTGCTTTGCATATATAATAAATTAATGGTGATATCAATTTCATTTTCAACCCCGCTAGATATTTATATGTATATAAAATGACATGTATACTTATTATCACACTCGCATATATAAGTTAAAAATAATTAAAAAATATCATTATTATATGAAATGTATTACATTTTCTCTCTCTCTCTCTCTCTCGTACTCTTTTTCACCAAAAAAAAATATAACCTTTTGAAGGACAAATTGATAGTATTTTCTTTTACCATAAATATATATATTATGCATTTTTTTTAAAAAATACGTACGTAAATTTTAAATATTTTGCAGCATACGATAAACTATATAATAATGTAATGTTTAATTTCTATAAAGTCTATTGAAAATTTTATTTCAAATTATTTGCCATTATTTTATAGTACATCCTGAATTTTATGAAGCATTGTTCTTATAATATCATTTATATGATTTTTCTTTGAAGAACAATAATAAATTTTATTGTATATAATATGCATTAAATTGAATTATTGCAAATAAAGTATACATAAATATATATTCAAATATAAACTAAAATTTGAATAATATATGAAATATATTGCGATACAATTTTCATATAGTCTCTATATAGTACCCAGTAAACCACAGTTTTTTCACATTTACATTGCAAGTACTTTTCCGATGCAAGAATGTCAGTACCAGTGACGTCACATGAGCTGGGAGTGACACTCTTACATCGGAAAAGTACTTGCAAACTACTTGCGAAAAACTGTGGTTTACTGGGTATAGTGTCTGTTTTATATATTATATTCAGTCTATATGTTGTGTAATAATATTATGTAAAATTATATATATATATAGTATATGGAATCCTTGTCCAAATATCTACTTGGTCCAATCTGATCATATGAGACACGCCCTGCTTTTTTTTTTTTTTTTTTTTTTTTTTTTGTAATTTAAGTTTATATTTGAATGTAAAAATATTAAATAATCAACTTTAGTGCATATGGCCATCACTCACTCTAAAGCTCGTCATGATGGAGGCACCGCCCGCCACAAAAGATGTGGAGATATGTAGTATGACTTTGATGCATGGCCCTCAAAGTGTATATCCATCTAAACCTTTTTAATTTATAATCTTTAATAAAAATGGAGATGAGGTCCCTTCATATCCTTTGCTTGCAGAAGTAATAAATTTTTTTTTATGCTTCAGTCGAACTGATGGAAAAAAAATATTATTTTATATTAGTTTGAAGAAAAAAAAAAAAAAAAAAAAAAAAGGAAGGGAAAAAATGTATATAAATAAAATATATTTTATTTAAATATTTTCAATCATGATTTATAAAACAACAACATATGTATACATTTATTTATAAAATATTAATCATAATTATATAAAAGAATTCTGTCATATATTTCTAAAATATATTATTTATTATATATATAAAAGAAAAAAAAACTAATATCATATAAATTTGATAAAATATTATTCAAAGAAAATATTAATAAGTTTTTTTTTCAAAAAAATTAACACTTCAATTAAATTGAAAAATTCAATAGATTGTATCTTATTAATTGTTATTTTATTTTTTTAATTAAAATATTTAAAATTAATAATAATAAAAAAGTTTTTTTAGAAAAATATATATTATATATATTTTTTAAATTATAAAACACTGTCTTTTGTTTATATTAGCAAATTTAAGGTTTTATCATTTTCTAATACGACAAGAACGAATATGAAGCATTATACAGTCTATAAAGTATAATACAGTATAATTACACCGCAAACCTATATAATGGAAAAAATGGAGTAAATTTGACATGCATAACTTTGGGCATAATTATCACTTTCAATTCTTCCTTTTTAATTAGCAAATATTGAATTGCTCTTACGAGTGTAAAGTTGGCAAAAATTGTAAAAATTTGATCTACCATCTGTATTTACCGTTTTATCAATAAATAAATTCAATCATACTTATTTTTACTTATTCAATCAAACTAAAATTATATTCCAATATATAAATTTTGCATTCTGCAAAGAAAAATTAAAAGTGAAATATGGTTTAATGCAGTAATACGTAACCACATATAACCATATAGCAATATAAGAAATTGCATACTTGAAGTTATATGGTTTTATATATAGGTTGACATTATAAGGAAAAAAAATCTAATACATAAAGAATGTGAAAGGAAGGTTATGTTATATATATATATATATATATATATATATAAAATATATATATATATATATATATATATATATATATATATATATATATATATATATATATATATATATATATGTATATGAACCACGTGTGTGTCTCTGACACTACCTTGTGGTAATCCTATATGTATACAATTGTTTTACTACCGCAGCAAGTTTACTTTCTGCCAATTGCAATTATACATACATTGACTAACGCGAGAGGCTTCATTAATTTTTATTTCAAGGCCTATATGAAGAAAATATATCAGAGTCTGATGCAGGGTTGTTTATAGGGTTACTTTTTGCTAAAAAAAATCTTTATATATATGAGGAAGGGTGCTATAGTTACAATTATGTTTATAATTTTGTTTAGATGTTACAATTATGTACTGGTCAAGGATAACAAAAAAAAAACAAGACAAGACAGAGAGAAAGAGAAAGAAAATGATTTAGCGCGGTATCGCGGCCCACTCGCTTATTACCTATATAGCCGCACCGCTCTCTGTTGTACCAAAGAGATTTAGTGCCCATCACAAGACGGGAAATAATAATAATAATATAATGGCTAACCTAGCCAAGTCTTAAGTCATAAGCTATAAAGCGAATGTGCGGGCAGCCAACAATATGATGGATGTACAATCATTGTTGTACAGAATCTGGCTCAGCTGCCTATAATTATTATACACAATAAAACCTTTATATGATCTCTCTCTCTCTTTCTCTCAATTTTTTTTCTTCTTATATATATCTTATGTATAAGGGCTTACATATATAATATTATATATATTTTTTTGTTTTGTTTTTCCCACGAACGTTTTTATTTTACCCCATGACTTGCAGGTGAAAAATGAGTTTTGTGATTCGTGGAATTATTATTATAATCCGTGACTGCTTGGGATTAACGTGAATTATTAGACGTCGTGCTTTGTAGACTTATTTCTTTTTTTATATATATAATATAAAACTTTTATTTATTTTATGTTTTTCATTTCGTCTTTTTGATGTTTTTTTTATTGCCAAATTTTTTTTTTGGCATGAACTATATGATGGATTTTTTATTATAATAGTTTTTTTTGAATGAATTATCGTTTTTTTGCTGTATTAAATCTAAGCATGCTGCTTTTTTTTTTTTTTTAATTTTTTTTAATAAATTGCAAACAAGATTGAAAGATTCCTGTTGAAGAATGAAGAGTCTAAGACCAAAATATTTCAATAAGTTGAAAATATATAAAGGCTTGTTCTGCACCAAATGTAATATTTTCAGTGTGTATCCAATGGGATTGCTTCATTGTAATCTCTATTTAAAAATTCATTATAATTTCTTGCAATAATATAAATTATTGAGCATAGTGCATGCGAAATATTCTTGTAACATTAATATAAACTTTTTTCCGGAAAAAAATCATTCACATATTTAAATATGGCACATTTTTTTAAACCAGTTCCTTCAAAACAAATATTAGTATATATTTATATAATTATATAATAAAAATTATACTGACTATATGTGAAGAAGAGGTTATTAAATTAAAATTAATTAATGGTATCATCAATTAAAACATTTAATTCATTATTAAATAAATTACAGGTTGTGAATATATATTATGAAGCAAAAAAATATATATACAAAGACATTTTGAGAAGGATAAATGAAAGTGTTCCAGGAAGTTCTTAAGGGGGTTTTATTTCCTAGTTTTTGCACCCTCTGTTTTCCTGCATATAAATTGCAAAAAAAAAAAAAAAAAAAAAAAAAAAAAAAAAAAAAAAAAAAAAAAAAAAAAAAAGCTGTCTGCTTTATTATGCGCATCAAAACGTTTTGGCCAAAAAAAAAAAAATTGTTATACATTTCAAAGTTCATTATACGATGATTGTAATATATAAATGAAATATAAAATGAATGAAAATAATTAAAAAATATATATAAACTTATAATAGTTTATAAATTTCAGGTTTACTATATACAAAAATAATTACACTCCTCTTATAGTACAACTACAATTTTGATGTTGTTTACATGTTGTACACATACAGAGTATTATAAACTTTAAGTTGAGCTGTTGGCTGGCCTATATTTATACCCATGAAAAGTGAAATTACTGGGATTATAACGGCGATATTTAGCAAAGATAGGCTGGGCAAAAGCCATTGTCACGTACTCACAATCAATTAGGACTTGCTCGTGCATTAAACTTGCTTATCTTCTTATACATATAAATATATAAATAAAAGTTTTATCAAATTACCACCAGAGAGCACCTTTAGTCACGTGCTTATTTTGGTAGGCGGATACCAAAAAGTGGGCGGTATATATTTTAAACCAATGATATAACATCGCGAGTTATGGCGCCAGTGAACCCTACCTCCTAACACGCGATAAAAAAAATATAAACCAAAAGTAAGAGAGTAAGTTTTATATGCGGCATTTATATTGCCGCACCCATAAGTTAGAAAACCCCCTTATATAAGGGATAGAAATGATACGATAACTTGGTATCCATACGAGGCTTTGATTATCTATGAGTTGGATAATTTCTTTATAATACTTCAGTACACTGACCTAGTGTTAATAATTGCGCAGAAGAAAAAAAAGACAGTCTAGAAAAGATAAGATGATAATAATAACAATTATCTATTATAATTAACAGTTTTATGTTAGTAATTATAGCTTACCATATATTATATTATTTAAAAATATATTATATTTATGAAAGAGTGTGAAAGTATGTATTTTTTTTTTATTTTACTTAAGTATGAAAAAAAAATTAATTTAATTATAAGACTTGTTAATTTTAATTTTTTTTAATGTAAAAAAAAACATTTTAGCCCCTTAATAGTTATGCAGCCCGGACAACCAAATAGATGCACAGAGAGCCCCTGAAAGTTAGGCCACAAGTGCGACCGTCTTAAAAATTATTCTCCTCATTTTCTCTATTAGCTTCATAATCAATTAATAATATTTTTACTTGTCACAAATATATAATTATTAATTGCCTTTTTGCATGCAATATAATATATAAAAATATTTATATAACATGCGTTTTTAATATTTTTTTTTTATCTGTCGGTATCAATTTAAATTTATTATAAAATTCAATTTAAACACTCAACTTATACTTTATATTCAAGTTCAAATGTAATTATTTTTTTATAATAATCATATACTTGAACTTCATTTTATGAATAGAATATTTTTCTATTGATGAAAAAACATAGAATAGAAAGTTGTAGCTAATTTATCAATTATGTCAGACAAATTATAAGTGTTATCAAATGTCTATTTTTTTATTTGAAGTAAATAATTTTCAAGTTCAATGATTTTAAATAATATTTTATACTACTGTATTATAATTATTAATTTATTATATTATTATTACTATTATTATATATATTATTATATAACTATTATTATGGTATTATACTGTTATAAAATATACCAAATGGATAGTTTTCAAACAATTATCATAAAATACTAATTCATTTACGATTACATTTCTAAATTGCTAAAAAGAGAGACAATTTTTTATATAATTAAAAGTATTAAATTTATATTAATTTACCCATACAAAAGTTATAAATTTTAAAAATATTAATTATTTCTTTGTTGAAAATATCACATTCCAGAGTAATATGGGAAGTTTTTTATCAATACTTCTTTTTTTTTTAAGACTTTTGAAAATAATTTATTATCGCGCACGGAAAAAATAAATAGCTTAATTTATGCTTCATTAAATATACTCTACAGCACAAATTTTTGTTTTAGAATTTTATACACGGAAAAAAATTACAACTCATGGCAACCTTAATCCTGTATATGGCAATAAGTAAATATCAACCTGAAACAGATACTGATAATTTTCAAGTTCAATAATTTTAAATAATATTTTTAATTTAATTTTTAAACAATACAATGGTACCTAATCTATCAGGTGAATAAATGTCAAATAATGCATATAGGAGAGTGAAGTCACATTGATATGTTTTACCTGTATTAGGTATTATTGCAGTATATCAATACCAGTTCCAGGCTATTGTTTATCTAATACAATTTACATGGATTTATATACCTGCGATTTGATAGTAATTTTTTAATTGTAATTATGCTGAATATCTTAAATATTATTCTCTGTAGTATAATCACTATACATTATGTATAGTATGAATAAATTATGATGCTATGCATAAATGTTGTTGGATTGAGTTAGCATAATTATTACTATTTTGTTTCCGTTCGTTGTTGATTTTTTGTTTCATTGTTGTAAATCTAACTGGATAGTTTCGTTTTCAATATTATATACAAATACAAATTGAAATAATTGTGAATAAAGAGCTTAATTTTTAATAATGAAGGTTTTCATGTCATGAGCAATACATAAGTTTACAGTAATTGCCAATGTCTAGTACAATTTTTGTTAATTGCATTATACCTACATTTTAAAAGTCATTTAAAATTTTATTATTAATTTTTTTAAAAGCAGTATTTTTATTGTTATTATCAAATTATTAAAGTATTTGATGAGTTATAAAAATTCTTAAAACAAAAAATGCTTAAAGGGTCAAATTATTTCTAATAATATTAAAATTTTATTGCAAATATTTTAATATAAAATTATATATAGAAATCAATTTATTATTATGAATATCAATTTAATATTTTGCTTACACCTGCAAAACGTAATAAGTTATAAATAAACTATTATGCTGGACAATAAAACATTAATATTATTTTTATATTAAATATAAATTAAATTGATTATAATTTGTCTATAAAATTGAAATAAAACAAAACTATGAGGGTATAAAATATCAAACTTAAGCTTCTTGCTTTTTTTTTTAAACAGTATGTTAATGTTTTTCCTGTAATTATTACATATAAAATTTAAATATAAAAAAATATATTATTTACAATATTAATATCATATAAAATGGATATTACGTGTTAAATTTTCTAATTTTTGTTTTTGTTGCAAGGATAGTATCATAAAATTATAATTGATTATTTTATTCAAATATTTTACATAATAACAACAAGAATTACAAAAATTATATATGTTTTTAAAAGCCCTGATATTATAATTTTATTAAATTGTTGTTTGATCTATTTTTATAGTGGCTCATCTTTTTGTATTTCTTATGTTAAAGTCAGAGTACTTACTAATTATCCATAATTATTTACATAATATATATATAAATTTCATTCTTTTAAACTATTTTATAAAGCATCGTCTAAAACACTATTAATTATCGTAATATTATACATTTTTAATGTTTTTCGTAAAATTGGGATTACTTAAAATATTGTCGAGTGAATTATTTTGCAATTAATTGCTAATTTAAGTTTTAAATTGAAAAAAATAAAAATTATTGCCACAACTATTTTTTTGCAAAGTGTGCAAATTTATTTAATTTCGATAAAAATAATCATTATAAATTAAAAAAAAAATATATGTAAACAATTTTATAAAAATTTATTATATAAGGGAAAATGTAATTTTTAAAAAGTATTATTTTTATTATTCTGCAACCTCTTTTATTATATAACATTATGAAATATATTATGAATTCCTGATTGAATGAAATGCATATAATCAATTTTTCAAGTCAAGTGCGCATGTTAAATCACTCTCACTTTATACATTCATCTTTATGTGTTTTAATAAAACTATACATCCATAACATTATTTTTATAGCATGTGGATAAAATAAAATAAATCAAATTAATTGCCACCTATGTTATATCATTATAATTGAGAAATTAAAATTATGTAGCCATAAAAAAATAAAGCATAAAAGTGGAATATATAGGAGAGAGAGAGAGAGAGAGAGAGAGAGAGAGAGAGAGAGAGAGAGAGAGAGAGAGAGAGAGAGTAGAAATGTCTACCATAATATTTTAAACGATACGAGAGTAAAAAAAAACTTTTGTTTTTTTCGTGTGAGTAAATCATTTTTATATTTATTTTTTTATCTCTAATGCATATCTGGTCCAACATAAGGTTTTAAGAATATTTATTTCCCTTGACTTCTGCTCTAAAATATATATATATATATATATATATATATATATATATATATATATATATATATATATATATATATATATATATATATATATATATATATATATATTATTATATATGAATATGTTCAAAAATACATTTATTTATATTTTTATTATTATTATTTTTCTACATCAAGATATTACAAGGGCAAGTGGTTCATCAATTTGTCAAAATTCGTTTAGATGCCAGAGCGTAAAATAATTTTAGTGACATAAACTCGTAACTCAAACTTTATAATAATTTATAAAAACTTTTACGATATTACAAGGCAGAAAAAAAATATACATACATAATTTTTCATTTACATTTATATGAAAAAAAAAATTAATCACTCCTAAAAAAAAAGTAGTAATATATATTTTTATACAGATGTGAATCAATAAATACAATAATAAATTAAAGATGAGTCACGCGATCAGAAAAATAAAAGAAAAATTACTTTTACTTTCAATATATATATGTACAAACAAATTATTCTTTATTTTTAAAGAGTGTTAAGAAAATTTATTAAATTTTAATATCAATTAAAAAACATTGACCTATTAAAGAAAACATTGCATGTTACTTTTTTTTAATATATTGAAATATAACATAGATTCGTGACGTTTTTAGATTTTTTTTTTTTTTTTTTTTTTTTTTTTTCAAAAAAACATATTGACATGATGGTTTGGATTGTCACCGGCGGGAGGGGCGGTTCGGTTCCCAGGCGTTTTTTTGCCGTTGGTTTTTTGGAGTATATAGCGAGTGAGGTTGGTGCTAGCGGGTATGGCGGCTAAGGCAGCACCACGGCTCCATGCTGGCGGCGCGCGGTGTGCGTGCTGTATAATTAGCGGGCAGCAGTGAACGGGGCTGGGCCAGCCAGCCAGCCTGCCTGCCTGCCAGCCCGCGGCACAAAACTCTTCGAGCTGCCTTCATATATGCGTGGCAACTCAACCAGCCATACACGAAACAACGTATACGCTGTACACATCACATCAAATGCATCGAAAAAATACATTTAAAAAAAATTATCTCAATTCCAATGAAAACTGTTTTAAAAAAATCTTAGGAGGTATAATTGTGAAACAAAACTTGCAGCAAAAAAAAAAAAAAAAAAAAAAAAAAAAAAAAAAAAAAAAAAAAAAGTAAACAAGTTTTTAAAAAGCCATGTTTTTGAATTGGTATATTATTCAAGTAAGACATTCAAATCAAATCTTATTCCAAAATATATTCGTGTGGTACAGTACTATACTTTACCGCATGCTAAACATGTCAAATTGCCATAGACGTGATATATTAATGACGTATATAAAAAGTGACGTGGACGCCGCAACGTCAATACTCCGGCTTCTAATCCATCATTTGAATTAAAGAAATTTCAAAAATAATATTTTGACTCTTTTCTCTTAATACAAATTAATAAATTGTCATTTTTTTTTTAATTTTCAGGTTTTAATACAAGTAATGGTTAAATGGGGCCATACTCAAATAGACTATATTTCATTTTTATCCAATGAAACTTTAATTTAATTTAAAAAAATTAATTGTAAAAAATGTAAATCATTGCCCAATATTATTAAAAAAAAAAAAAAAAATTTCAAAGTTCCTAAACTGCCCCATTTGACTAAAACCTTAAAATGGTCATTACAAATCTGTTATAATAGTCATATAAAACATTTAAAAACAAATATAAAACTATAAATTTTTTTTAACATAAATCACTATACTTTCTTAAAATGACTACAATTAAGGGACTATAAAACTAGGGGAAAGAGAGAGAACTCAAATGTGTTTTTATTTTAGAGTTATATAAATGCATTTCAGCACGAGTTGTGATGCATTTTTTCATATATTTATATATAAAACCCTGCCAAACAGAAGCAGATGTTTAAAAATGCATTAGGAACTATAACAGATTATGGTGTGCAGTTGTCAAGATAATAATCAACATCTGGGTTTTGATATTCATACCACAGTGACCCTTAATTATATCAAAAAAAAAAAAAAAAAAAAATCTATTGTCACACATGATATAGCTACTTTCATTATAGAATGCTTCAGAGCTTCTTAGAAGGAAGGAAAAAATTATATTATTTTTATCACCTTAGAGTAAAAAAAAAATATGAATATAGTATGATATCATATCACAGATAGGGAGTTCCCCTCATCATATAAATAATATTTTCTTGCTTCAATGAAATTTTAACAATGGCGTTGTAAAAAAATTATATTTATATACATATAAAAAATATACACGTAAGGTGTATGTTTTTTTCCTTGGAAATTCTATTTTTTTTCTTTTGTTATTATTTTTTTTAACTTCACTTTATTTTCATATTATAAAATTTTGATTATCATTTAAGATTATCATTATATATTTTTAAGTTTATTAAAAAACAATTCCAGATTCCAGAAAAACTATTTTAAAAGTGTTAAGAAAATGTGAAAAACTAACATTTTATTATTATTATTTTAAATTATAGATAAAATTTTTGTCATGATATTTTAGAAAATTTATTTCTATATAAAAATATATAAAGATATAATAATATTTTATAATGAAATGCAGTAGTATAGAGATTTTTTTTCATTCATAGATCGTTAATTTTTATTACAGCAACAAAAGAGATTTCATGTAGTTCACACTTTTCATATCGTAAAAGATTTAAAAATGTTAAGTATTAAATATCTAAATTATTATAATAATAATTTCATTAATAAATTGAAAAAAAAAACAAAAAAAAAACATGATTGTCTTTAAAATATATTAAAGTTTACATTTCAATGTAAATTTATTTATTTATTTATTTATTTATTTATTTATTTATTTATTTATTTATTTATTTATTTATTTATTTATTTATTTATTTATTTATTTATTTATTTATTTTTGTGTTTGCTTATTTATTTATTTATTTGTTTGTTTGTTTATTTTCTTAATCTTTGAATTAAAAACTCCCTATGAAGATTTGATTTAATATACAAATCAGATATTATATTCATATAATTTTTATACTGTTATTTTATAATACATCACTACTGTTGATAGAAAATAAATAAACACTAAAAAAAACATTATAAAAATAAACAATAATTAAAAAATAATTTTAAGAAATTTATATATATATTGAGTATAAAAGTTATGAACTTGAGAACGACCTCGTGATATAAACAATCACACACACAACAAACGGAAGTCTAAACACTCATATAGTCTATACTAGTTATAATATATTTCATTATACAAGTCACTATATGTGGAGGGCTAAACTTTAAGTAAGCCTAAGGCATGTAGCCACTGATAATTGTAGGGAACGTCATACTCATTAATAATCGCGGTGGTAGCGGGCGGGACCTCAACTTATAGCTCCTGAATACCTTAAGGCTGTTTCTAGGAACAACAAACTTAAAACAAAATTAAACTGTAACATATCATAAAAAATATTTATATATATGTTCTTATTCTTCTCTCTTTTTGCATTAATCATCTTTTACATTTTGTGATTTGCTGAATTATATATTTTTTTTATATAATATAAACCGTCATTATCATTATTTCTTTAAATTACAAGAAAAAATATATTATGTTAAGTATATAACAAAAAAAAAATCTTACAGATATAATAAACAAAATATATTATATAAAGAAACTGAGTCAGTAGCTTATCCTAAGAATCAAGAACTTCTCTATACAAAATTATAATGACAGTTCAAAATATTATAGTATGTAATTATAATTTCAAAATATTTAATCTCATATGTCTTTTTATATATTATTTTTTTGTGTGTGTGAATTTTCTTTGAACTTGTAAATGTGAGGTATAACGATTTATATGGGAAATAAAATAAGTAAAGCTCAGCTCTAAGAAATATTTTGATTTATTATAATTTTCGTGTTGTTCTATATATATATATATATATATATATATATATATATATATATATATATATATATATATATATATATATATATATATATATATATATATATATATATATAAATTTATATGTGATAACGTATAAGCTTTTTTTTCTTATGTAAATTTATCTATGCATAAAAATTGTTTAAACTAATTATAAAATAGGGAGAGAAAAATTCATAATATAAGATTTTTATACTTGATTCTATTTTTTATCTTATAAACGTTATTTTACGTGCTAACTTAATATATATATATTTTTTTATTTTAGTGAAAAATCTTCCTTATATAGTTTTAAAATCGGATAATGAAAATTACGTACACCTTTATGTATATATTTTTTTAAATGCGTTTTTTACACGAGATTATTTTTAAAACAATATCTTTATTATTTAAGTTGTCGTATATTATAATACTGGTCACTTTTATGTTATGCATTATATGAACTGATATATTATAAAAATAAGATAAGAAATCCTTGGGTGTCGCGTAATATAATTTATGTTTATGGTCATGAATATGGATATCTTTTATATTTATAAGTTGCAAGCAAAAAGTAAAGCAAAAGCCAACTGTATTGCAAAGCCTTATAAATGTTCGTCATCTTGCGCATAAAATTTCCATGGTAAATAAAGGTAGTAGGCGTGTCAAGTCTTTCATATGCATGCAGGTTTTTTCTGTCTCACAAAACATAAGAATAATTTAATATTATATTATATTATGATATAGAGAAGAAAAAAACAGGAGGTTGAAAAAAAAAATAATATAAACAAGGCTTCGACCTACCAAGAAGATATTATTTTTTATTTTTTTGCTTTACTTTTATATTAATATATAAAAAAATTAAAGTGTAAAATTAAAATAGAGTAGCACAATTAGTTTCACTTAGTTTCTAATGTAAATTTTTATTTTATGATTTTTTTGAATATTTTATTTTATTGTTACTTTGATATAAATTTTTTTTAATGCTTATAAGTTTTACATCTTGTTTTATAAACGGTGTATGAGCAACAAAATGGAAATGAAATTGTATATTAAAATGTATGTAAAAATGAACGTAATGGTATTATCTGCTTCTCTCTCTCTCTCTCTCTCTCTCTCTCTCTCTCTCTCTCTCTCTCTCTCTCTCTCTCTCTCTCTCTCTCTCTCTCTCTCTCTCTCTCGGCAATGAATAATGTATTATACTGACAGTGAGTAAGTAGATTCAAAGTCAAGGTTTGCAATGCTATAGATTAATGCTTCGCCGCTTTTTTTTTTTTTTTTTTTTTTTTTTTTTAATATTTTGATTTTAACCATTAAGTTTTACCAAAGACTTTTTTTTTTATTTCTTTGTCTATTATTTTAAAAGTAGCTACTTTACATGATTTTTTTTCCTGCTAATGGTAGGTACATAATTCTGTAAATTTAGCCTGAAACCAGTATTAATACTACAATGTCACTGAATCCAGGTGAAATGTCAACAAAACAGGTTAAAGTTGAGACTAAACTTTATTGGAGTGTGTTTTATCTGCATTAGGTAGTGTACCTATATACCTAATTACCTATAGTCTACGCAAATGTTTATTGCAATTTACAAGATTTATAAGAAATGAGAAACTTCATTGACCCATAGGCAGTTCATAGTATTCACAGTTCAATGCAACCTGGAATTTTAATAGTATTTTTTTTCCGCGTATTATACTTTGTCCTATCTTCACGTAATTTCAGTGTAAAAAATGTTATAACCATTGGCAGTCAATGATAACCACTGTTCAATATGAAGTTAGTAAAAAATAATAATAATAATTCCATTTATCAAAACTATCTAAAAAATTTAATTTTTTCTAATAAAAGCTTTTTATTTTTTTTTTTCCAGAAATTATAAGGGTTGATCACTGTCATATAAAATCTGGAGTCAGGCGTTTACTTGGCACACACAACTTTTTAAAAGATTAAATGTAAAAAGCTTTAATACAACTTTATTACACTGAAAAATTATAAATTCATGTAAATGTTGGTTTGAAAGTTATACATCTGAAAGAAAAATAGCTCCTATATGTTACTCTTTTAGACAATTTGCTGTCTTTGATTTTATTCTATATTTATATCCATTTTACTGATAGTTGTTCTGAAATTATACTATTTCGTTCCACGTTTATATAAACAATATTTGTTAAAACATACTTCAAAATATAATATTTGCATCTTGCATCGTATATGAAAATAACGCTAAAATAAATATTTTTTATGAACAAACATTACCCATACCAAATATGTAATAAAAATATTCAAACAAAATCTTATAAGGACATTATACATAAAAAAAAACTCTCTCTATATATAAGCTGCAATGCAGTAATATTGTGAATAATAAAAGTTATACTGTATCATATTATAACAATACAAATTCTCATTAAATAATTCATACAAAAGTATTTGTCCTCATATACTTAAAAAAATATACATTAAAATTACAAAACTCATAACAACAATATATTATACTCATAACAATGTAAGACTATAATATAATATAAAAATAACAAAACATTAAAAGTGTTAGTTAGATATATTTGCTTATAACATACAAAATGCTCGTTTAAATCTCATATATACCATGCAAAATTATGTACGTACAGGTATACATTATTCTTAATTATAATGAGACTTATGTATATTAAAGTTTTTATATAATATTATATATATAGCAAAAATTATTTATATTATATTATGTGTATATAGTGGGTGTATATTTTTGTGTTGTTGATGGTACTTTGTGACGTAACCTATACAGTGACGTCATCACAGGTCACGCAAACATAATATAATATTAAAAACTGCACGCAATATAACCTCATGGCATTGCACCGCAAACTTTTACCACGGATATTTGTTCAGTAACCTCTCTATAATAATAATAATAATAAAAATTATGTCTTTAAAAATTATTGTTTAACATTTGTAGACAATGTTTATATTTTTAGAGAGGGTAAACAATACATTGCATATTTATATTATAAAATATTTTAAATCAAGGGTAAATATATGATATGAAGGGAAAAGTGAGAGAGGAAATAAACTAAAATAATATCACACGTTGGATAGCAGTGCTTCAAAAGGGAATTGATAAAAGTATAGATACAAAAACTTCATCCTATAATTCGCTGAACATAATTATATTAACTATTATGCTATATAATCTTCTTCAGTTTCCAACTTTTTTTGAAATTATTTAAGCGTCGTATATTTTAACCACGTTTTTGTGCGGCACTCGGAATGACAAAAATATGTTTAATTGTTAAAAATGTTTTCATACTTTTGCGGATCTCCTATCTACTCCAATAGAATGCTTAAAATAGCTTTTAAAAACGCGTAAATTTATAAGGGCGTTTTCTGGTCTAATTTTTGTATTTTTATCTCAATTTGTTCTATTTTTGTTTTCTATTTTTTATTGAATTATCTAATGTTCAATGTATTGTATACTGCGGGACTGAAGAGGATATAATATGAAGTATAACCACTATATAATATACAATATAGCATAAATTAAATTATGATGTTATGCAAAAATGTTGCAAGTTAAGCTAGCATAATTATTAGCTTTTTTTTTTTGACCACGTGTGTAAAAGGATAAAAGTTCAAATTCAAGTTTTAAGTAAAATAATATTGAATAATACTGCTACATAAACATAAATCATATTAACTGCAATAATCCCATAATCATTTTCTATAATACTGATTTAATTTTTTTATTAATGCTATATGGTGTATCCGCATGACGTCATATTTGATGCGCTTCGTCGCCATACTGAAGCGATGAGTAATACTGTTCAGCATAGGACAAACGTCATTTTTGGCTATTTTCTATAGTGAAATCGGTCATTTTTTTGTTACCATTATTTGTCTCATATACTTGAGATACTAATTAAACCTATTAACAGCATCGATGCTCTCAAAAATATTGCTAAGTATTTTTAAATTGGCAAAATAAATCATTTACCTCTACTGGCCAATGTATTGAGTACTCCAACATGGTGTCAACTTTGACATGAATGCATAGGTGTAATTCCTCAGTAACTTTAATTTGAAGTGTCATGAAATAAATCAAATATAAATAGAACATAAAAGCACCACAGGATGTACGTTTTGTTTGCATGGTTATATAAACGTATTTAAATACATTTGAAGTACTTAATTTTAATAACAATATAGTTTATATTATGTATTTAAGATACAATTATTAAACGTCAAGAATAATAAGTTTATTCTCAAAATATCTAAAATATAAATATACGAACAACTATATATTTACATAAAATGACTAACAATAAGTTTAAATCAAATAAGTTCAGAAATTTGTATATCTTAATAATTTAAAATGCTCTGCCTACAAACATGTGTGCCAATTGCAATATTTTCCAAAATGTAAGTTAAAGAATACAAATTTTAAAATATGTTCTAAACGGTGTAAATGATTATCTTAATACAAATAGGTTTTAAATAATATATATATATATATATAATAATATATATAAAATATATATGTATATGCTGCTGATTGTAACGATGATATATTCCACTTTGCAAAGATCAGTGGAAAGTCAAAGAACGCAATGACATCACGGTTTTCCACATAATTTGTCATACTGTACCGGCTTATATTTATATTTACAAATATATAACATATGCCTTATATAAATAAAATATATTTCAAGTTATATTTGGTCTCATATGTTGAATATAATTAAAAAAAAACTAAGTAATGTAATTTTACAATAGCTCTTAGTATTATAACATTAACACATAAGTGTATTAAGACTTTGACATGATTTTAGTTACACGTGAGTGATATTTCAAGAATGACAAAACATGATTGGTTACTTTTATAGTTGGTCAAAGTGACGTAAGCCAATCACGTTGTAACGACTGAAGTTTAAGAACAGGTGAAAGATGCCTTAGGCATCATCTTTCCATCCTGTCATCTCATGTCTCTGTACCATCATTTTTTTTTTTTTGGTTCACTTGACCCTTACCAAGGACAAAGGATCATTGAACTTTAACACCCCCACCCATTATATATGGTGACATGAGATTCACGCTGAATATGCAACAATATAGTTTCTATATACGTATATAAACATTACGTATTTAAAAATGCAATTATTATTGTGTTTTTTTAATTATAGATGCAATAATTAATTATTTAATAATATTTAAGATTAATTTAATTATATAATCATTACGTGAAACATTAACGTTCAAAAAAAGCTGTCATTATTGTTGTATTTTGCTTTTTATCCTGCGAGTTCATATGATGCAACCCGCACGACCAAAATGAGAAACGTCAACGCGTATCGTCAAAAAGTTCTCCAACTAAATCAAAGGTAAATAATAATTTTATCAGTAAAAGTTTTATGAATATTAAAAATAAGTTCAATACAAAATTTCTCCAAAACTTCAATTTTATATAGTTATTGATAAAGTATAAAATATTTAATATTTCAAGTATTATCAATTTAAGATAAATATTATATTTTATTTAAAAAAAAGTGACACAAATAATAATATAAAAGAAAATAAATCGTAAAACAAAAGTGTTATAATGTTATGTTTTTTTTTTAGCAAGATATATATTCACCTGGAAAGCGACTGCTGATTGGTTGTTAGAAGTGACGTCATATTTTTTTATCTTGTTCCTAGAGAAGGTTTACATCTCTTATATATATATAGTTTTGTTTTACAATTTCACCTCTTCATTTCAAGATGTAAGCATAGTGTGCATTGATCCACGTGGTGACACCTTGGTTTGTATATCAAGAGGGCGGTTGCCACACCCATTTTTCTATAGATTTCATCATGTCTATGAGTCTCGTGAGAGATCCACGTGTCATTGTTTATATTGAGACGTGCCGTGTAAAACAAAACAATGGTGACACTTTTAAAGTGCAGTATGTATAAGCAAAAAGCATGCTGATCAAGTGCTTGCTATTCAGCAACTGAAGGCGGCCACACCAGTCCATCAAGCCATCAAACTATACACGTCTCCCTCATCGCTTCTTGCCTCCTATTATCCCTTCTTCTAACATAATTTTTATATATTATATATATATATATTTTTTTTTATAATCGCGTTGCTTCAATAATAATACGAGCCTAGCTGGCCGCCACGTAATGAGTATAATTTCTAAATGACTGTGTAATGCCGCAATTTTCTTTCCCCCTCCTTATACCTTTCTCTCTATATATATATAACCACTTGTTTTTATCATTATAATTCAGTCGCCGTGCTGTGGTAATCGGGCAGCAAGTTTAACTTATAAGTGAGGAAAAGTGGCGGTCTGAGAGAGAAGAGAGAGAGAAGCATTATAATATATATATATATATAAAGCTATAGCTTTAATACACCCAAAAGATATCCCCAAAAGAAACTTATTGAGTATCCACCTAAAAACCTTTGGGGCTCACATTATAATAATAATCATATAAAAATTTAAGAGGAAAAAAAAAAAAAAAAAAAAAAACGAAGATGAAAATCTTTTTTTTTTTTTTTAATGTATAAACTTTTTTTTTTAAACAACAAACTTGCTGTATATATTAATATAATGGTTCATTTTTCTATCTACATTATTCCATTGTGTATATCGATGAAATTCATCGTCTTAAAAATATATTATGTTATGGATATCATAAGAGAGAAATAAAAAAAAAATGCTAAGTAAAAAATCTTGACTGAATGTATGTTCATGTAAAATTTATAATAAATTTAAAATAAAAAATGTAATGGATTTAATAATAAAAAAAAAAAGCTGACTGACTGACTTTTTCAATATAAAATGACAAGAGTGTATGTTTCTGAGAGTGTCAGTTATTGTATGTGAGTGTGTGTGTGGAGAGAGAGAGAGAGAGTAATGCCGTGACAAGCCATGCTGGCTAAAAAAAAACACGCACGCAAGCTGCCACAAAAAAAGAGAGAGAAAAAAAAACTAGCACGTTTAACCATAGGGCTTGGTTTAGTTTGGTATAAATATAAGTGATGTTTTGAAACATCAAGATATTCGCAAGTCAACTGAAAGAGCAGTGGGAACCTCTCATTGTGATGAACGCCTCTGATCTGATATATACACCTGAGCTGAGATTTTCAACTCTCAAGTGTGTGTGTTTTTTGGTCCATAATATAACTTCACATGTGTTGCGCACTTAAAGCAAACGAGAATCATTTTTATATACGAGCTAATCTTTTGTCAATGAAATACTGTTTGAATTTCATGTGAATTCTGACTGATGTAAATTTTTTACTTAAGTTAAATCGACTGTCCGATTGAAAATAGCATGTGATTCGTTTGATTCTTTTGACAATAAACACGTTCCTATATAGTGGACGTTTAGTATCAGACACAATCCATTGAATCCATTTATAGTTTTCAAATTGAAAACCGATGCATGGAAAAAAAAATCACTACAGGTACATGAATCCTGTATTTTGCAATAGGTACATAGTAATTAAGACAGGTAGTAATAAACTACAATATCACCTAATCTAAGTGAGTCACAACTTTATTGTAGTATATTTTACCTACATTAGGTATTATTGTATTAGTATAATAATACCTGTTCCAGGATAATGTCTAACTATTGCAATTTACAGGATAAACTTACCTTTAGTAGTAATTTTTTTCCGTGTAATTTTAAACTCTTAAAGGAATAGACCAGAGAAAAACATAAGCATTTATATCACAAGACACTTAATGGGACTTACATAAATAGCTTTAGTTTGTTTCAAAACCCAACTGTTACAACTGTAGCTCCGTAGCAGTGATCAGAAATTTCAATTTATGCAACCCACACAATATTTTCATACTAATTTTTGAATGTTTATGACGTCATAAACATGAATAGTCACGGAAATTGCCTACTTTACAGTATTTTCACGCTCTCTCGTGGGGCTACATTAACATTTTGGTAAAAATTGTCACCGGTTTTGAAGATCCCAATTCGTGTTTATTGATTAAAAAGCACATGTTGTTTTATGTGGTCTATGGCTTTAAGATGATTTCTCGATATGCTCCAATTTTCTAATAATACAGAAGTAAATACAATAATCATTCATTTTAAATTTATCTGACATTTATTTTAACTTTTAATTTTTACTATAGAGACAATGAAATTTGATATAAATAATTATCTTCATAAAGTTTGAGCCAAGAAAAAAACTTTTTTTTTTAAAGCAATATGCCAAGAAAGTTATATTGGTTACACGCTATTTTATTTATGTTATACGTATAAGCACAAAATTAATAATTTATAATTCTAACACAATTAACATATTTTTCTATTTTCACTCTTTTTTTTTCTAAGTATATAGAAAAAAAATTAAATTATAAATTTTATTAAAATTTATTAAAAACGGATATTTCTTATAGCGATATGTAAAACATAGTGTTAAAATTTACGTGAAACATAGGAATTAATAAGAAGTACCTTAAATTTATTTTAATATAAAAAAACATCGATAACTATCATCCGTATATATATATATATATATTATTATATATATATATATATATATACACCATAACTTCAATTTCTGTTCATAATACCAAAAATAAAATTTACATCACTTTTTTTTATGAACTATACTTATAATGATGAAAATTTACAATGCCCTGAGAGAATTGCAAAAAATAATAATAATAATAATAATAAAAAAATAAAGAAGACCGACTGACCGACCACCAGACTATTGAATTACATAAGTCTAAGATTTGTTTTAGTAAAGCTATAAATTTTGTATTTCTATCTTTGTTGTTTACTTGAATTAATGTGTGACTGTTAGAAAAAAGGAGGAACATAATAATATTAAACATTTGGAATATATATATATATATATTTTTTTTTAGGCTTTAGGCAAGTCTAATGACACACGGTAGCTAGTTATTAGGCGAGCCTGGGTAAAGTCAGTGTGGCGGCAATGACTCTGGCGTCTGCCGCTTTCTTATCCGCCGAGCTCGCGGGCACCCTATAGTTAAACTATGACGAGGGCTAACAAAATCAACCTGCACTATATAATTATCAAACACACTGTTGTTACTGCACTCACTTCTCTTTTTTTTTTTTCTATCTCTCTCTGTCTTTTATAGAAAAAAAATATAATACGGTATTGAAAACTCGAGAAACGCAACGTTACCTTTTTTTCTTCTAGATAGTCATAGAAGCTAACTAATAATATATATGTTTAGAAACATCCTTTCTATGTTCATGCACATATGTTTGAATGAAAATAATAATAATATATAATAAAAAATACGCAGTTTCATCTTCAATAATATACAAATTTCCACACAACGGGATTGTGGAATAAAATATAAAAACTTCTGTATTTGCTAATGTATTATTGTCAAAATTAAATTATATACTATATGATATAAAAGATTTAATGTTAACTTAATTATAATGCTTCATTTGATGAGTGTGGGAAATACTTGAAATGTGCTATGATGTCTTTTCCATATGCATGCCTACTCTATATATATGTCCTTGTAACTTTTGAAATGATACTCAAGATGTTGATCAGATAAACTAAAATCCATTTATTATAAATTATAGCTCTATATCGGCTGTGAATTTAAAGAGTCGTACAAAGTAATATTTATTTCAAAAGCTAGAGCTTCATTTTAATAAGCGTATTACTCAATCGATGATTTTAATGATAAGAACGATTGAGATAAAAATATTGATTTTTATGAATAAAAACTTGTGTTTTGTAAGTAATGATGTTGTGGGCTTTTTATTTATTTTTTTTATTAGGTTTTTATGACAACCATTTCTATATAATTGTTTTTGTAAAAAGAAACTATAACCAAACTAATGCATTATTGTATTTATTGGTATTATGATTAGAATGAAAGAAATGAAGGAAGGAATTTTTATTTTGAACTTAATTCTGAATTTTGAATTTTGAATTTGAATTTGAATTTGAATTTGAATTTGAATTTGAATTTGAATTTGAATTTGAGTTTGAGTTTGAGTTTGAATTTGAATTTGAATTTGAATTTGAGTTTGAGTTTGAGTTTGAGTTTGAGTTTGAGTTTGAGTTTGAGTTTGAGTTTGAGTTTGAATTTGAATTTGAATTTGAGTTTGAGTTTGAATCTTGAATTTGAATTTGAATTCAGTTTGAACTGAATTTGAATTTTAAATTTGCTGATATACAATAAAATAAATAAATAGAGTCTTAATTACATAGTATAAGCAATAGGTGCAGTCAGATCTACAAGCCCTATCACTGAACCATACAAAAAGACAGCATGAAAACAAAACATTCTTAATACATACATATACATGCATATTGTATCATAAAAGTGAGATTAACAAGATATACTTTGAAAGATAAATTCTATTAGCTAGGAGGAGATCATATAGACTTTTTGCTTATTTCATTCATTGTTTACACATTAAGTTATTTCACTATGTGAAATGAATGACGAAATAAATGCATAATGAAATACACTCTGGCCAAAACAAAGATCACAGATTTTTACAACCGGATACTCCCCTTTTTCTCAAACATTTTTCACCAGATAGAAACCAAATTTTAACAGGAGCTCAATGTAATATTGGAGTTAATACTTGATAAATTTTATTCCTATAACTTGATTAGAATCCAAGAAAAGGGGGTGCTTCCGGTTGAAATAACGCATTTATATCTTTATAGTTTTATAAATTTTGATAATTTAGTAAGTTTCACACTTTTAAAAATACAAATTTTTGAATACTGATTTGATTAGCACATAAGGAAAACTTTGTTTAAAAATTAAGAATTTCCAATCTAAAACCTTAAAAGGAAAAAAAATCTATATGAGCTAGACGATATAAATTTATGACCCTTTACATCTGCATTTTAGCATAAATAACCACAAACAAATAAATTAACTCTCTCTGTTTAATATTCTACAGTATACATAATACTTTTAATCTTTATAGATCAGAAAAGAATTTATGACTTTAATTCCACTTTTTTTTTACCTCAAATAAAACAATAACTAAAGTTTTTGACAATAAAATATTTTAAATAATTTGTCATATTTTACATAGAAATATATATTCATATTCTATATTATGAATTATAAATGAACTCTAATAAATTTTATTTTTCTCTTCTTTTTTTTTTTGTGAGGATGCTTAAATATATTATATTTATAAAAAAAAGTTGAATATAATATAATATATATAAAAAACGTTTCAGTAGAGCGAATAAATTTGTCGAGGAGGGCGTGCGGCCCCAATAAACTTGCGGCCCACGGTAGCGGCCAGACGTGGGAATCGCGCTTCAGGCTTATACATTTGCATAGACCTGGCTGGCCTGGCCTGCCTGTACACTCTTGTACAACTAAACTTGAATCAAGAAACACACATTTATACACACTTAACAACGGTTCAAGAATCATAAAACTATATAAAAAAAAAATACTTATATAAAAAAAATAGTTTTGAAAAATAATAATAACAACAGGAAACATAAACACATTTTTTTTTTCAGTTATACAAAAAACAACAAAAAAATGCATTATTTTTAAGTAATTTCACACTTACTTTATATTACATAAATGAAAATTAATTTTTTTATATATGTATAATCATTAAAATATTATTATAAAATTGTATAATATTATAACAAAGGTGTTAAATGAGGTAAAAATTAATTATTAAAAATTAAAACAATGTACTTAATATATTAGACATATATTATTATATACTTTTCACAATATGATATGTGATGATAATTATAATATAAATAAATATTATTAAAAAATATAAAGAATTATATAATAATAATATGTCATTATTATAATACAAAATAATAAAGTTATAAAATTGACTATGGTCAGCAGAAAATAAATAAAAAAAGTAATAATTGATTTGATGACACAAATTAGTGGTAATTGGTGGTGTCGCCTTTAGCGCGCGCGATAACAATTAGCTCTCTTTCTCTCTCTCCCGCGGCCAACTCATGTCGTGTTAATAGTACGCTATTATAAAACTTAAATGAAATTTCATACTATACTGGTTAGTAGTATAGAAGTGTGTAATAATAATAATAATAATACTTTTTTTTTCTTTCAAAAAATAACATTTGCATAATCACATCCATAATTACAGTCAAATTATATTTTATTTTGATTACATTTGAAATGAATAATTATAATGATTATAGATGAAAATATATAATATTCATTTTATTTTATATATATATATATATATATATATATATATATATATATATATATATATATATATATATATATATATATATATATATATATATATATATATATATATATATGTATAACCATATAGTGTTGATGATATATATTTTATCGTATTTTAGAATCAAACAATTCATTCATGTCATTTAGATTATTATTATTGTTATTATTATTATGATCTCTTCTTATGCCCTACAGACCCTATATATTAAAGAAAAAATATCATTTCATTATATGAAAATGATCTAATCATTAATAATTGTGTACAATTTTTAATATAATAATACGCACTCTTTTTTTTTTTTTTTTTTTTTTTTTTTTTAACTGACATAATCTAATGAATCTTATTTTTAAATGGTGATGATATTTAAAAATGTTTGTTAACATAATATTAAAAAGAGAAATATTTAGTATGTTTATAGCCCATATGCTATATTTTCAAGCAATGTAAATAATAATTACTATAAGAGGTTCCATATATATATAAGAAAGACTAAGTAAAACATATAGGGTGTCTGCGCATGACGTCATATTTAACGCGCTTGGATGCCATACTGGAGTAATGAACAGTATTGCTAAGCATATAGGACAAACTTCGTTTTTGGCTTTTTTTTTTTTGGGAAATTGGTTGTATTATTATTAATTTTCTTACATACTTAAGATGCAAATTCAACCTATATTAACATGGGCATCAAAGCTCTCAAAAATATTGCTTATAGTATTTTTAAACTCTGGCAAAATGAATCATTTTCTTATGTGTCCCATGTTATTGAGTGATCCAACATGGCATCAACTTTAATATGAATGCATACACCCTAAAGGTTTTTAATATATTATAAATACGTGGTAGCAAGTTCAAATGAAATTAATAGGAAAATTTTTCATGACAATGATACTTTTTTTTTATTAGACAAGTAATAGAGGAAAAAAATAAAGGGGTAATTTAATAGCAACTAAAATAAAAATATTTTCCTCGTCTATTTTCCTAACACGTGATTTAGTTAATGTGAACTAAAAAAAATAAATATACAACACACGGAAAAAAAATTACTATACCAAAAAAAAAAAAAAAAAAAAAGTACACGAATTTTGTATAAATTGTAATATTATAGGTAAATGTTACCTCGGAACAGGTATTGATATGATATAATATACAATGTCACCTAATGTAGTTGACATATCATCTAGTATAAAGATGAGTTATATCTTTATTGTATAGTATGTTTAACCTGTATTTGGGTATTGTTGTTTACCTGTTTCAATTTACAAGATTACTGGAACAGATATTAATATACTTCAATGTCACCTGTTTCAGATGAAATGTCACCTAATAGGTGAGTCAAACCTATGTTTTACCTGCATTATAGGTTTTACTCAGGGCTTAAAGTAAGCCGGAGCTAACCGGAGCAGAGCTCCGGTAAAAAGTTGAAAATTTAACATTGCGCTTATGGGAGCTCTGGAGCTATCTTGAGTTTTACAGCATTGATACCCCCGGTAAAAGAACTTTTCTACTTTAAGCCCTGGTTTTACTGTATATAGTATATCAATACCTGTTCTAAGTTAATGTTTACCTCTATTGCATTTTACTACAGGATTTTATGTATCTGTCATTAGTAGTAATTGGCTGAAATAATTCAACTAAAAATTATTGGTAATATATATTAAAAAAAAAAAAAGAAAAAAGTTTAGCACCACATGTCCTATCTCATTCTCCTAATAGAATATTGAGTCTGCTACTGCCCGATACATATATTTTGAATACTTCTGCATTTCAATGAACCTAAATTTCAATATTCTGTCACTCATCACAGTACACACGACTGTGATAATCTATTTTAGCACTTAAACGTAGCGCGTGTTTGTCTCATAAAACACTAAATAATGTTGTTCGTAAACCCTGTTTTCTGCTACTAAAATGATTTTGGTTATTGAAGCGCATTTTTTAGAGCAAGAAAACAGGGTTTATGAACAATACTAATATTGTTAGTTAGATTTAGTGCAAGTTTTTGAATGTTAAAATATATTATGACAATCGTGTGTACATATATACCACGATTTTCATTACATTTGCCTATATATACATTGCGCTGGGCTGAGACTGGTAATAGATGTTCACGCACGCAGATCTTGTTTTGCAGGGTCATGTCAAATCTACCTACATCAATGTTTGTGCAGAGATGGGTTTGGTGCAACGTGGAGACGAGCGAGGTAAAGCAAACAAACAGTGTGGGAGGAAAGACAATTGACAAGGAGGAGATTGCGTCACAAGGAAGTGGGTGTCACCCTCCCATGCACTTTTTGTATATAAATATATTTATATGTATAATTTTTTTCCCATGAGTATTGCTCCAAGCCCAAACAAAGTTTCCTACTGCCCCATGTCAATCATGTTTACCACACACACTCTATGAAATATTAAGGCATAAAAACATTGTATTTTTAAGTTAAGCTTTTTAGAAAAAACAAGAAATATTTTATAATTTCCTGTTTTTATTTAAATTATTTTTATTTTTGCAATTTTTTTATTATTACTATTACTTTTTAAATAAATTTAGACTAAATAAACCACATGCCAAAAATCAGTTTAAATTAAACAAACGTCAACACACGCAACGTTGACTTGTACACGGAAATAATAAATTACGTAATTTCTGCTGAATTGAACAATTGCTATATTATAGAGAACAAATAATGTTGCTATTTTCTAATAACATAAAATATGCTGAACATCTTAAATAAATTATGTTATGCACTATAATATAATCGCAATACAATATAACATAAATTATGATGCTATATATGCATAAATGTTTCTGCACTGAGCTCTAGTATAATTACGTGTTTATATTTGTTTGTGTAATAACTATATCATAAATTTTAATATAATCTCTTTTGCATATATATAGTGCATAGGCCGTAAGGCACACACATATTACATGCTGTATGTATATAAAATAATAAATATAAACACATAAGTTTTTCTAAGAGATAAAAAAAAAACTCACAAGTCATGTTAAAAATTATCAATATACACCCTTTTTTAAAAAAAGCAATGTTAGAGATATACTTTTATCAATTTTTTTTTACACACAGCGTGTATAGGATATGCCATTTATAGAAGTTGTATACATGATACTTATAGGGAACAAAAAATCAATTTATTTAACACATTTTTTTAATTCATTATCAAATTTAATATAAAAATGCAAAACCAATTATTTTTATTAAAAAATAATTAAAGGAAAAAAATATTAACTCCCCACCAAAAAATGATTATTTTATTTAGATAAAATAAATGACTTTTTCATCTCTCTCTCTCTCTCTCTCTCTCTCTCTCTCTCTCTCTCTCTCTGTAATCTATTAACGAAAGTGTGTATGAGGAGATTGATAAAAAAAAAAGACATAGCGTTGTGGTCTGTAATTTGCGTCAATATAGTCATGCAGGAGCAATATTTGCAGGAAACATTAACAAATTAGTGGTGCGTGTGTGCGAGTAAACGGAGTGAACGAGTCGCAAAGCTTCCTATATATATATATAAACTTCGTGTTCTAGGAACTTACGGGGCACACCATGGTGCCGCATTATTTATATGTGTAACACAAACGACCACACCCTTTTTCTTGCTATGCTTATATAGTTTTTTTTTTTTTTTTTAAATATTTAACCATTTCGTGCAACCTTTCATGTATTTAACCACCCCCTTATACCACCCATAATTCTCTCTATATAGCATCAATGACTTTAGTAAATAATCGTGAGAACTATTTTATATATCAAATATTATAACTGAACAAGACATAGTTTCACAATAGTAGATAGAAAATTGTATATAACTCAAATAACAAGCAAAAATGTTATTATTATTATGATTATTTGGAAATGTCAAAATTCTATGTAATATATCTCAAATTGAAGTATAATTTTTTATAATAGGTTGCTTCGTTCAAGGAAATGTATATGAGTTTATATTTATATATACAAAAAAATATATATTTCGATTGTATGGACATTATTTCCGTCATATATGATAATTCTATATTATTTTCTGAAGCACATACCATACCATTATTTTGTTTTGCCAGCACAGGAAAATATGTCAAATGTCATTCTTTAAATAGTAGAAATTGAGGTTTTGAACTCATGCGTTTAAAGTTTTTTTTTTTTTTTTTTTTTTTTTTTCGTGTTTTAATGTCAAAAGTTTATATAATAAAAGGTTATGCGGTAAAAAAAAAAAATCTTTTATGATGCGTTGTTTTTATTTTAAAATTAAGAAATTGAAATAAATGCTTTTAATTATTATACTAAATATAATGATGGTTCATTATATATAATGAGTGAGAAAAAAACAGCATGATAATATTATATACTTAAATTTGAGGTATTCTGTATTTATATAGAAAGACAGTGCAAATGTTTCATTACAGATCTAAAACATTTCTATATACACAGCAAAATAATAAAATAAGTATAAAAAATAGTAATAAATAAGTTAAACTATTTTTATTTATTTTTTATTATTATTAATTTTTTTTTTATCTCTTCGTAAGTTCCAATTTTTTGAATTTTTAGCAAATTTCTAAATATCTATTTGGTTGCATGTATAAACAAAAAGTGTCACCACAACTTAAAATAATAATAATAATAATAATAAAAAGCAATAAAAAAATTTAATAATAATAAAAAGGACTCGGAGATTTTATTGAAAAAATTTTTACTTGAATACTACTATTGCATTAGTCTATCCACGATTTTTTTAAAAAATTATATCATTGTCGTAAATTATAACCACGTTTTTTTTGCGGCTCTCAGAAAATCAAAAATATTTCTCTTTTGTTAAAAAAGTTTTCTTTCTGTAAAAGACACCCTTCTCTAGAATGCTCAAAATAGCTTTTTAAAAAATGCGTTAATTTAAGGGCGATTTCTGGTCGAATTTTCATATTTTTATCTCAATTGTTCGATTTTTTTTATTGAATTATCTGATGTCCACTATATATTGTATACTGGGACTGAAAAGGATAAATATATACTATAAATACTATACTATATATACGTAAATAACATTATATTATAATATATTATACTTGGCTTATATAAAAATTTTCCCATGCTTTAAAGACTGCATATAATAATTCTTATTCTGACTTTTAAAATATTTCAAATATTATATAATATAATATTTAAAAAATAATTTTTCAAATTTTAAAGATATGATTTTTTTCCTACTTTATTATTGCACGTTCGTATAAAGTATATAAAAGGTGTAATTATTACCTCGAGTGCAAACGTATTTTTAATTATTACTTTGCTAAAAAAAATCAAATTTAACTTTTTTTTTTCTTAATAATTAATCTTTTGTTTCTTCTTGATTCAAAATACTTTAATTATAAAGTACGTTCTTATATATAACTTCACTTTTCATTCACAATATTTTTACTTTTTTTTTTTTTTTTCTGTATATAGCAAATGATAAATATGATTTAGTCTTACTTTAAATCAATCATTTAATTTTTATTTTTTGTCTAAAGCAGAACGAAAACTCAAATTAATCAGATGTATATATTTTTAGTTTTGCACGTCATCGTTTTATATAAATATATATGTATATATATACAAAGAATCAGATAGTTTTTTTTTTTTTTTTTACGCTCTCATTGAAATTATTATATAAGATTCAAGTAATTGATTATTATAATTTATCAGTATAAAAATAAAATTATAATATTAAACTATTTACTTATTTAGATTTATATTCTTTTTAGTATATTATACAATGTTTTGAGTTGTTATTTTAAAACAAAACATTAAAAATTCTAACTAAATTTTAAAAGTGATATATCAGGTCACTTTGATGATAGCTCATGATTGTATAGTGTCGTGTGAGATATCAAACTTTGATAAGGAAAATGTAGGGGAGGGGGTGAGTAATAGGAGAACTCTAAACAAATAGTAAACATTTGTTTATACTTTTATCTATTACGGACTTCTGAATTAACCAAACTAAAATAAATAAATAAAATTTTAATAAACCACGAAATGTTTAATGCACATATGAAGTTATATTTAGGGGTGTTGTAAAATATGTAATTCACTTTAATATATATTATATACTTGTATATATATACTCAAAAAAAGTGTGCATTACTTTAGTTAAGAATCCTAACTTATTTGAGATAAACACTTTTGAGTTATTATGAGCAGCTAAATAATGCATTTTAGCAAATTATTAACAATAGCTAATTTAACTTAAAATAGCCCCCCCCCCCAAAAAAAAACTTAAATTAGCTATTGTTAATAATTTGCTAAAATGTATTATTTTAGCTGCTCATAATAACTCAAAAGTGTATATTTCAATAGGATTCGTAACTGAAGTAATGCACACTTTTTTTGAGTGTATAAATTAACTAAAAAAACTTTTAATGCTTTTTTTTTTATTGAATCTGGTTCATTGTTTCATAATACCCAAATATGACACTTTATTTCATATTTTTGTTATTATTATAGCATACAATACAGTATGGTAGTATTATTTGTTATTATTATTTCATGCATATTTTTTTTTAATTACAAAGTTAACAGCGCACATGAAATATTTTGAGGAAGATATTTAATATTATTAGTCATCGAGAAATTATAAATATACTGACCACAAAAATGTATAAGGTCATCATAGAAATAATAATTTTGCTAAAATTTTGAGTAAAAAAAATAATTTTAAAATTGCATGAGTGAGGATACGTATTTATTTGAGGAACATTAAAATAATTGGAAATAGCGGACATCCAATTAAAAAAAAAAGAACTACAAAGTCAAAATATAATGGTAAAATGTCAGTAATACTTCAAAATAATTTTCGCGTTTTTTTTTTTTTTTTTTTTTTTTAAATATTATTTCATGATTTTTTTCTTGTTACATTTGGTACCTTTGTACATCACAATTGCCGACGTTGAAGAAAAAAACAACATTACATAGTATTTCCAAGTACTGCATCATCAAAAAAAGCCTTAAAGGAAGATATAAAAAGAAAAAGACAATTTTTTTATTAAACGAAAGTATATAATGGATAAAAGTAAAATTTTATTGCATTGCAAGTAGGTAGGTCATAATATTTTCTATAACCTTCAGTTAAATACTCTCACTCTTAAAAAGAAACAGTTATTTAATTACTTAATTGCAGTGTAAAGTAATATAATAATATATATAATATACAAATTATATTTTCATCATAAAAATAAAAACATTTTATTTCATTGAGACGAGTCTAAATAAAAAAAGTAATAATAATGAATGGCGTATCTTATTGTTTTTTATCATGGAAAATTATAAAAATTAGAGTAATTTAAAGATAATAAAAGGGTGTTTGCTCTAAAAACGGTGCAGTTTAAGATTGCGAAGGACACTCAAGGCCGATAGTGACTGGAGTAGTGATGGCGGCGGACACCTGTATGTTCCTCGTGGTGCTCATGGTGCGCACACCTTTCATCATGTTAAGTAGCGCAGGTAGGGGGCAGCAGGCACGAGACACTCTAATTAACCTTTTATACCATAAATAGACATTATATGCCATCTTGTGAGGCTAATTTTAACTCTATTGTTTTTTTGTTTGTTTTTCATCAAATTTTTAACAAAAAAGTTAAAACGTTTCTAGAACTAAATTCAATTATAAACCATATGAAGTCTGAATTCTTTATAAGGACTCTTCAATCAACACAGACCAAAATAAATAAACAATATTTATGCTAACCCATTTTCAGCAATATTTATGCATAACAATATAATTTATGTTATACTGTATAATAGCTATGTAATATATACCACAAATATTATTTTGTATATAGCATAATTATAATGCTGTTTCAATTTAGCAACGATTATGCTATACACTGACCTAAATGCAGCATAAACTACGTGATTTATTTTATCTAATAACAGCTTTTTAAGTAGATGTTATTATAATTATAAACGTATAATTATTTTCATTTCATTCATATAAAAAAATTAAAAGGTTTATTTTAATTTTAATTAACCAAAAAAAAATGTACGAGCAATTAACACGTGTTTAAAGAGTCGGGCCACACAAGGTTTTCATAATTTTAAAGTTACATCTGAGTAAAATAAAAAGCACATATTTGGTGTAAAATTTAATGAAGTGTATCCATCACAAGCACATAAAGTCAAAGTCAACAAATAACATCATGAATTGACATTAGTAAAAAATAAAATGTTATTTGTTTTGCCACAAACTTTTTTTTTTTTTTGCTTGAATATCACACTGGAGGTTCTCATTTCCTGCCTCGCTAAAAATTCGTTCAACAAGATCAACCTGGGCTTGCTTTTTTTTTTCGTCTTCAACTAATTAAAACGTTAAAACATGCTATGTAAATGTGCAAAATATTGAAGTACTTTTTATGTAAGCCAAATGCTGTAGAGGAAATGGGTTATTGCGTTATTTACTGTCATAATAATTAATTTAGTCTTTAAAATAATTATTCAAAATTAAAGATGTTAACTTTAAAAATGTGTAAGCGTATCAATAAATTAAGACTGTATTTCTTAAAAAAAAAAACTAATTATATAGCAAATAAATAAGATGAACGCCGTGTGTTTGTTTGTTATATATAACTTTTATCTCATATGATAAGAGCTAACAATAAGTGAGATTATTTTATATTATGTATGCAGTCCATAAAGTACAAAAAAATTGGATTGTTCATATACATTAATATATTATGTATATGATAATTGATTTTTTTTTTTTTTTTTTTTTTTTTAAGATTTCATCCCCTTATTAAATTAATTTTTCAGTAAAACATTTTTGCAGCTTCTCTACTGAAATTTAATATTTAGATTTAAATGGGTTTATAGAAATTATTGATATTAATTACAATTTTCTTAGACACCTAATTACGTGTCATAAATGTTATGGTAAGAAATGATAAATATAAAAAGTCAAGATAGCATACTAGACACGCGAGACACGAATGCACGGCTCATTGCAACAGACGAGCTGAAGTGTAGCTGTCACCTGCATGCAAATGCACTCGCTGGGTGAGGTGGAGGGAGGGGGAGTGACGAATGTATGGGCAGGCGCCGTCAGTCTCCCTCAGACACACTAATAAGCCGCAACCCGAGATCAACTGTCTCATAAAGAACTCTTATGAGAACTCTATAGGTTCCACACTTTTATGAACTGAAATTTAAAATATTTTAATTGGTCTGGAATATATCCAAATTCTTTTGTTTTTAAATTTTTATTGTTTTTTTTTTTTTTTAAACAAAATCAACTGATAATAATATAGTTTTAGTTTATTTATGTAATGATGTAGTTGTTATAATTGGGATGTATATATACTCGGAAGTTGGTGTAGTATTTCCACATTCCCGCCGGCGCCTCATTTTGTATCCGCGCATCTGCATATTATGTAACTGCACAATGTTGGTGTCTGTCTCGTGGTGATGAGAGTAATGAAAGGTGCATGAGAACATATTTATTAACGTCACTTAAGTTGCATATAAATTAATATTTCTTTTCAGGAATCTGCTTTTATATTTCAATTATTGTATTTTAATATGCTATTTTATATTTATATATTCAAAATTTGAGAATAAAATAATGAAGTTTCTAAGCCTTGTTTCCTTGCTCCATATACGTACAAAAGTAAATACGCAATAAATATGCTACCTAATTTTTAGCAACTTTTGTTCAATACAGCATAATCTATGCTATACTTCATAATAAACAAGGTTTATAATTATATATAAACCTTGATAATAACTGTAATAATGCATAAATATTGTTTTGTATAGCTTAATTACTTACGTTGTTTTATTTAGCTTCATTTATGCTATAATGACATAAATGAAGCAAAAATTAAGTAATTTATTATTTCGTGTAAAATATGTAATACCTTTTAAAAAGCATTAGGTGACGGTAATTTTTTTAATAGTTTGGAGCACAAAAAAAAAAAAAAAAAAAAAAAAAAAAAAAAAAAAAAAAAAAAAAAAAGCAGCAAAGTTTGCAATAGATTGTGATATAAATGCGAATAAGTACAACAATTAATATACCCATAAAGTCTTATATAGTCATTTAGTGTTTAATATTACCCTACCTCTCCATAAAAGATTCTTTATTAGTAAGTTAACGCAGGATATATTATATTTTGTACACAAATCTTACAACATTCTTTTTTTTTAATACAGTTTGGCGTACCCCTGTAAAGTTTGCAACTCGTACAACATATCGGACAAACAGGTTGCATAATACACAGGATATCCATAAGTGCATATTTATTTTTATTTCTAGGTAGATTTCATCAATAAGCATTTTATATTAATATTGTAATTATTATTTTAATTAGCAAAAACCATAATTTAAAAAAAGTTAATAAAAAATTTAAGTTTAACAAATCCCTGAAAAACCCCATGTAGTTAATCTTATTCATTCTGTATATAATAAAATACGTTATATATTTTTAATTACACGATGTGTTATTTTAAAACAGTCGTATTGTTTTACTTTAAAAAAAATTGCAGAAAACATAATTAACTTAAAATAATATACAAAAAGCATCTTCTTATATATAAAAAGATATATAATAAATAATTATTTGATATCTTATATAATGTAACGACACTAATTTTTCAAGCTAAATTTTACATAAGCTATAAATTTAAAAACAACTAAGCAAAAGTTGTTGCAAGTTTAATTTTTTTTTTTTTTTTTTTTTTTTGTATAGAAAAAAAATCTTAGCGTGCGATGATATCGACTAAAAAGATCTTATGATGTTAAACATTTAGAGAAATAAAAACTCAACGACGTACGAAAAGAAACAACAAAAAAACTTAGAGAGAGAGAGAGAGAGAGACTCAAAGTGATTAAATCTAAGTGATTCGAAATGACTTTACGTATAGTGGAAATGAGCCTAATTAACGCGACATGAGCGATGTCCCCAAGAATAACTATGATCACGTGACTATTATACTATTGGTTAGTGATGTAGGGTTGGACCAATAGGGGAGTTTACATTTTGAGATCTGTATGAGCACGAGGGATTTGGGTAGTCTTGTTGTAGGTGCGTGCAACCGCGGAGTAGTAGTGGTGGTGGTGATAATTTACGCGTGCATTATAGTTTCTTAGTTGACAAACAACAACTTAAGTAAGTGCTATACTTACATTGCGTATATATAAGGTGTAATAAAGTAATAACTGTGTGCAGTGATTATTAGTTTGAAGAGAGAAATTATTAGACGTCAAAGTGGATAATACTCCGCAGATATTGTCCTGCACGTTTCAACGTAAGAGGTAAGTTAGAAAAAGATAATTAGAATTAGAAAAACTCTAGAAAAAAAATAGAACACAATAAAAATCATATAAATACAAATGTACAGACAATATCAACTAAACGACAATTTATTTGCACGTAAATTTATTTTTACAAAAGAAAATTATAATTGTTAGTATTATGGCCTAATAATAATATACTGTATAGTATGGTAGAGACTAAATTTTTGGTGAATGAATTTTTACGGGCTATTTAAATGAAAAATATCGATTTCCAATTATTGGAACTTTGAGAAAAATTGAATTAAGAGCATTTTTATGTCACTATTGTCCGCAATCATATGCCCTGAGTATCCAAAATTTTAAGTTTCAAGTCATATATTAATTAGTCTACTAGTTGAGAAGATGATTATTATTATTATTTTTTTTTTTAATTTTTCATAACACAACTGCGTCTTGATCGCATACAATGTTTTTAATGCGAAATACATTGTATTGCTTGCAAAATTAATATACTCTTTACTATAGATTTATGTATAAAATCAAATTTGATGGATATTGAAAATATTTTACTATATGCTAAAAAAAACATTCAAGAAAAAAAAAGAAAAAGAAAAAAAAAAGATTATTGAATTATATATATTTTTTTTTTTGGTCATTCAAATTATACTCAATTATATTTATATTTACAAATATAATGTATAAATAGATATTTTAACTACACTATTCTTTCAGTCAGATTGTTGCCGAAAAAAAAAGAAAAAAAAAGTAGATCAAGATTTTAATTTATTACTGCTTTCCTTTTACCTTGAAATTATGAGAAATACATACATACAGAGAGAGAGAGAGAGAGAGAGAGAGAGAGAGAGGGAGAGTTGAGTGTAGAAATTGAAATAATGTTGCACTTATACAAAATGATTCATAAACTTAATAATAATAAAATTTAAAAAAAACAGTGAATATAAATTTATTGCTATTTTAGTTTTAATAAATCACTGCTGGAGTGCATTAACATATTATTTGTTTAACATTGTTCCATTAATTAACAAAAAAAACTAAGTAACTATCAATAATGGTAAAAGAATTCAATATTTCTGCCCTCCCTCCTCACATTGCAATTTTATCATTTGTGTATATATATGATTTACATATTAAATTATTGATCAACTTTTAAGTCAAGGAGATTCACATACTACAAAATAATGATTTCATAAAGTTGCACAAATGGAATTGAAAAAGAGACAAAATGTCGAGGGTAAACTAAAATGTACAGCAACAAATAAAGCAATAATTAAATAGCAGAACGGAAATCAACTGCATGTTTATTGGATAGCTAATTAGTGAGTAAATAACAAACTTTGCCAACACATGTCTTAATTAAATTTTAATAAATTGCGCCTTCAAAAAATAATAATGAAATTTATGAATCTATAGAGTAAAATAGAATTGTTTGTTTAATTTATCTCCAATGCTTGAGATGATTGTAAACATACATCTTTAATTTTAGAATATGATAATTTTATAATCGAATTTTATTTTCAACTATATATATTTGCAGTTAAAAAAATTTACAGCAAATTTAATTACTATTTGAAAGGACTGATAAAAACTCAAGAAGGTGAAGTGCATTTTTTATTTACAACAATGTATAATTTACTCTCTCTCTCTCTCTCTCTCCTTTTCTGGAGTTATTGAAGTAATCTTTTATAACGCAATGATCATTCAAAATAACTCAGATTTTTTTTGTATCTATTTTGCTGAACTTTAATAATTTATTATTGCGTATATTTATATTATGTCTAATTAAACGGAATCTAAATAGATTTTTTTATTAAAAAAATATATAGTTTGTTAGTTATATTAATTTATAGCATATTATGATGAAACAAATGTTTTAGAATTAAATTATGGTTGATCATTTTTGCTTTACATTAAATATTAAAATTTTGGTACTTTAATAAAACGTAAGCTATATATCTGCAGAAACAGCTGCCTCTCTACGTTTAACTTATAGAAATTTGAACAATGCGAACAACAATGTACGGCTTGCTTATAGTCATGATCAGCATAGCGACCCCGAGCACAAATTTTCCTCACACTGCTAATTAAAAGAGAGAAATACTTATTGAAGTTGTGGATTCTTTGTTTATTTTCGACCGTAACATCGCTAATAGTAGTATGGCATCAAATACACCGCGCGAGAGAAACGCAATAACACAGAATCCTCAAACCTTTTGATTTATTTTTGGTATGTGTGTGTGTGTGTATATATATATGCACACACACAGACACGATATGAAGTTTTTAATACAAGGACCACAAAATTTTATTTCTACCTGCAATAGTTGACAAATAATTTAAAGTTCAAAATGCCTAATTAGCGAAAAAAAAAATGAACAATTTTTCTATACTGGCATATTTATAACACTTTAGTAAGTGTACTTTTGTCTTGCATAAAAAAAGTTCACACGTTCAAATAATTTATTTATTCAGTAAAAGACAAGATCAAATACACTGAATTTATTGTAAGTCACACATGAAACATACGAAATAAAAGAACATGCTAAAGAGACCGACTTTTTCTTCTTCAAAATTCTTCCATCGAATTTCCTCCTTAGTTCTCACTATCAAAGTGCAAAAAAGTTACAAAATATTTATATACTGCAGTTACAAAATTACCATAAAATTAACTATGTTGTTTAATATATTAACAAGATTAAAAAAAAAGGGGAATTATGCACGGAATGAAAAAATTACGTAAATTATGCTGTATTTATGTTATTATAGCATAAATGATATACTAAATAAGAACAACATAAATAATTACGCTGTACAACATAACATTTATGCTATTATAATATAGTAGGTATGTAGTAGAGCTCAAATTATGCTATGGCACAAATTGTACTGAAAATAAGCTAATACAATTATTAAGTTTTTTTTTTTGTCCTTGAGTCTTACAAAACGCATTGTACTGTACATATCCAGTGTTTTTTTATTTCATATTGTAAAAATTATAAAATTTAAGAAAAATACATGAAAATTAAGGAATGAAACTTTTTCATATTGCCTATTTTTATTTTATGTGACAATTGAAATGATTAATTTTGTTTTACAATCAAATACCATTGCAAATAATAGTAAATAACAATAATTAGATCAACTCTTCTTATAACAAACTTATTTACTGACTGGGTCAATAAAATTTCTTATTTCTTATACGAAAAAAAAAATTAATTTATACTTTTATTGTTTGGCAACTTGTGTCTTTGGATACAAAAAGTATCCAATCAATTTCAATACCCGTAGTGACTTAAGGCGGGAAATCAGGTACTGCGGGATTTGACTAAAAAATTGTAAAGACAGAAAAATCTGAAATTTTACACAGTGATACATTAGGATAAGATATCTTCAAAAATGTTAAAAGTTTGGGGGGTCACCATGCTAGATTTTAAATTATAATTTTTTGAAGTGTTGGTCCAATAAGAACCCATGTTAATTTCAATAACTATTTTCTCTCTTATCTGATGGTCACGGGTTCTGAAAATTTTATCATAGAGGTAGCTGTTACAATTATCTTTCAAATGGCATCAAAAAGTTACAAAGTTTTCTTTTAAATTCTGTGATACAAGCCATGTATACACAACCCTTACAATCTTATACCTCCTTAGGAAATATATAAATATTTGTTTAAATTTCTTGGATAACAATAAAAATAAAACAATATAGTACAATGTGTTGAATTGTTTCAGTTGCGCGATGTCGGGTCGCTGCAGCGAGTCGGCATTCAGCATCGCTCACCTGCTTGCCCAACCTGACTCCTCACAACCCCAGGGAGTGACGTCAGTGGAGGACGAACCTCGGTGTCACGTCTCTACCTCGTCTGGCACCGGCGCAGACTCAGAAGGTCAGTTCACTGCTCAAACTATAACATCATAACTTTTCTAGGTTCTCTATATACGAGTTGGACACATGGCTTAAAAAGATCCAGGCCTCGAGATAAAAATTCCCCTAAACGATAAGACATGAGGTGGGACTATAATACATAGTGTACATGGCATATACATATTATGTCTCTGAAGCCCTTAACCCACAAACTGAGGAGAAACTGCTTGTAAAGTAGGCAACCCGCTTTATAATTTCTATTGTAGACCTGGATTTCATGACGTCATGAATTCCAAAAGTTGCCTTCTTTACAGTTTTTAACCCCAGTCTGTGAGGATACTGAAGGGCTGAAGGATGATACATGTACGTTTGATGTTGATGGTTCGATCTGATGAATTTTACGATTTGATTAAATTTATATATATATATATATATATATATATATATATATATATATATATATATATATATATATATATATATATATATATATATATATTTGACGTGGTATATTACATAGTTATTATACAGTATAGCAATTTTTTCCTCAACAACAATTTAATACAAAACAATTAAATATAAAGACAATAAAAATTCTAAAATGAAGTATATTATATATAATAAACACAAAGACAGTTTATAAATTTAAATTTCCTATTTCACTTTACAGAATTTTATTTAAAAACATCAAAGCAACTATACGTATACACCATAAAAAAAATGTTTTTAAATCTTACAAATTAATTTTAAAAATTTAGATATGCAAAATGTGTCTCTGGTATAAATATTTAACATAATATAGCTCATTGAAAATAAGCAAATTATACTTCTCTAAAATTTCTGCGTTCATTCATAAAAATAAAATTAAAAAAAAAATAAAAAAAAAATCTTTCTAAACGAATATTATGTGAAATAATTTGAAACATTTTACACTTCTGATGCGAAGTGAAGTCGAGGTGTGCGGGCGGGAGGGCTGGGCTGGCGGGTGAGGTTTAATGAAGTGATGACATGCGCCTCGTTACGACGTTAAACGCCACTTAAAGCGACGCGCACTGTCACGACATGTCACAACAATCAGCGCCTCGTTGGCAAAGTATATACATAACTAAAACATTCATTTACTTTCATCACATCGCTAATCATGCAGCAGGATCTTTGGTATTATATAATAGATCTTATATACTTTGTATAATGCAAATTCACGCATCACCAGATGTATCTATCTCGTCTAATCTAAGAAATTTCAAGACAAATTTTACTCTTCAAAAATAATTTTCAAAAGATACTTCAAAACATGCTGCTCAAAAACTTTCAAAAAAATACTTTTTAAAAGTTCAGACTACAACATACTGCGTGCCTTTATTTCATTGCTATTTTATACTAAATGCGTTACATTTCTTTTACAAGTAACAAGTCTAATTTAGCCACAAAGTAATTTAATGTTGTGTTATTTTTAACTCTCTCTCTCTCTCTCTCTCTCAAAGGAAATATCTTCCAGTTAACATAGTAAATGTTGCATGAAGTATTTTGTTTCTTTAAAAAATTATTGTATATAATTACGCTTATAACATATTGGAGTTTAAAGTTTTGTTATCTAAAATTAGTATAATATAATAATCAGAAGAAAAGAAAAATATATATAGTTAAAAAATTTCTTGTGCAGTACTTCAAAAGAGATCTAAAGACTTAAGACGAGGTGTTTTGTTGGCAATGATCCAGATCACAAGCTGAGGCTAGATAGGCAATGACATAGTGCGCGAGGTTCGTAATTAGCCACCATTTAGCATGTAGTTTGTCTCCGCTATAATTGGACTCGGGGATCAAACGTACTATTTACCATTTGTTAATTGGAATTGCAATTCAATTTGCCAAATTAAATTATATATTGATAGTATTGCTATACAGTCTTTTTTTATTTGTATATATATTATTGGTTTTTAATATATCGTAATTTAATTTGTGATTGGTGTGAATTCCTATATTATATATTTACTTTGTTTCAATTTTACATGTCTCGATCATTACTTATGCATTTTTTTTCTATTGAACTTTCTTTCTTTCTTTTTCTTTTTCTTTCTTTTTCTTTTCTTTTCTTTTCTTTTCTTTTCTTTTCTTTTCTTTTCTTTTCTTTTCTTTTCTTTTCTTTTCTTTTCTTTTCTTTTCTTTTCTTTTCTTTTCTTTTCTTTTCTTTTCTTTTCTTTTCTTTTCTTTTCTTTTCTTTTCTTTTCTTTTCTTTTCTTTTCTTTTCTTTTCTTTTCTTTTCTTTTCTTTTCTTTTCTTTTCTTTTCTTTTCTTTTCTTTTCTTTTCTTTTCTTTTCTTTTCTTTTCTTTTCTTTTCTTTTCTTTTCTTTTCTTTTCTTTTCTTTTCTTTTCTTTTCTTTTCTTTTCTTTTCTTTTCTTTTCTTTTCTTTTCTTTTCTTTTCTTTTCTTTTCTTTTCTTTTCTTTTCTTTTCTTTTCTATTGTTTGAGTGTATAATTTATTTATAGTAACAATAAACAAAACTACTGATGTATTTCATTATATTAATTTCTAAAATTTGATAACAATAATGTCTTACTCTGAAAATTTAGTGTGATCGAGTTTTGAAAACAATTTTAAAAGCAGGAATGAAAAATATAGGTAATAAAAAGAATCACTTATTTCTAAATAATATAAATATTAAAATATTATTCCTTTGCCATTTCATAAGCTCAAATAAAATTAGTGGAAAAAAATCACGTTGAATGATACATTTCATGTATATGTCTAGACGATTATATTTATAAAAAAATAAGTTTATAAATACGAAGTAATAACAATATTTTTTTAAAAATTTAAATAATTTTACAGATAAAATTTTATAAAATTGAATATAAACGTTCAAATTTGTCATTTAAATGTATTATATAGCAAGAGAGCATGGTGTTAAAATTTGGTTCGTTGTTGAAATATGAGTAACACGTGCTGAACGCAATGAATCAAGCGCTAATTGCCGTAAGACACGCGTCGTGGAAAACTCAAAGACATTCCCTCCGTCATGTTTGTTTTTACTGGCAAGTCTAACCTAAATCAACGTTGTAATTTACGAGCATCCTTAATTCGTATAACTAACAATGCAAAAAAAGAAGAAATTAATGTTAATGCTTTTTAAAGATACACAATAATATATAATTGTATTTTAACTTCAATTACTCAAGTATATATGTCGTAATCTTTCTACTCCTTGTTTCTTTCGTTTCTTTTTTTTTTTTTTTTTTGTTTTTTTTTTTTCAATCAAAAAAGTATTTGAATTCTATGTCAACACTATTGTGCTACATTATATCAAAATGACAATTAAATATAACGTAAGTGTAAATTTATTTTTTAGTTTCCTAATTTTTATCATATTATCTGAGAGTAAAATACACACTAATAAATACAAATTAGTTGTACAGTATAATGAAACATTTTTTCTTCAGACAATAATTTTTTATATGCATTTTACAATATATAATAATGCATTTTTACTACACGAATGGAGCTTATCAGTTTAGTGCGCGGGGAGACGCGGGGAAAGCTAAGGGTCCCCTAATTTAACACTATGCTTATGGGGACAAATACTTTTTTTTTTTTTCTTTTTTTTTGCGATTTTTGAGAAAACAACTCTACTGATTTCGGATAAATTTAAATGAGAAATACTATGTAGACATACTTCTACGTGTTTTAAAGCATAGAAATTTCTTTTAAGAATTTTTTTAAACCGATAACCTCCATTCTTACAAACCCTGATTGCTAGGGTATCTGTATTATACTTTTATATTTTAATAATGTTATTATTATTTTTTTTTTGGTGTGTGTCCATAAAGTGATGTTACGTAACATGTGTTTATTATAACATAAAACATAACGGAGGATATTTAATACCATGTTTTGACATGGCTCTTCAAATCAATGATTATATATTTTATTTAAAACATTGTAATTGTATTCTATAATAAAGTTTTCAACTATCCAAAGAAACTAATATTGCACTGACAATGACAATTGAATACGATTGAAGGAAAGAAATAAAAATTTTATTTGATTGATATTATTTTTATTATTATGAAGTTTGATATATAATATATAGTTATATTATAGCGTCTAGATTTACATGTTTGACATCAAGACCAGTACTTATTTATTTGTTGTATTATATAACTTCTATGAAATGCATATTGGGTTAATAAAATTTATTATTCTTAAAGGAATAGATCAGAGAAAAACATAAGCATTTATATCACAAATCACTTGATGGGATTTACATAAATAACTTTAGTTTTGTCTCAAAACCCAACTGTATAGTTCCGTGGCAGTGATCAGAAATTTCGATTTATGCAACCCACACAACATTTTCATACTAATTTTTGCATGTTTCTGACGTCATAAACATGAATAGTCACTTAAATTGCATACTTTATAGTATTTTCACGCTCTCTGGTGGGGCTATACATTAACATTCTGGTAAAAATTGTCAACAGTTTTGAAGATCCTATTTCGTGTTTATTCATTAAAAAGCACATGTTGTTGTATGTGGTCTATGGCTTTAAGTAAAATAATATTACTTAAAATTATTAAAAGGTAGTTAATAGAAATAAAAATGAATTTTTAAAATAATGTTGGAGATGACAAATAATTTCACAAAAACATAAGAATCTGATTGTTTTTTTTTATAACATAGCATCTCCATCTAATATATTATGAAATATGAAGAAACAGTTCTCTGTGTAAAGATTAATTTTGTGATGTTTAGTCAGATTAAACAAGAAATTGACGTGAATAATTTTGGTGTGAGGAGTGAAACTTTTTTTAAATTTTAATTTACTAAGAAAAAAAAATAGTGGTGCCAAAAAGAAGAAAATAGTGTTTGCAACGAATTAAAAAATAAACTCTGATTCTCTATATATCAGAACAATCTCTGTTTTTTAATACTAAACGTTAAACTTCATTAATCCTTTGAAATTTAGCTACTTTGTCTTATTATGAGCTCTGCAGAAGTTATATTTAAACAAAGAACTAACTCGTGTTATCCTCAACAAGATCTTTTTCTTTATTCTTTTTTTATTGCATTTAGTTTGTGTCGCTAAGGACCAGTTGAATGAGTTTGTTATAATTTTATATCTTGTCCCAGATAATTCAAGCCAAGCTGAATAACAATAATGGGAACACATTGTACAAGCCGTGCAGTGATTCAAGTTAACCAATAAGATACAAATGCAAAATGCTTATACCAGCAATGAAAAAATTAGTATCCCTGATTTAAAATTTTCCGTACTCGGTACAGTGAAGTTTTCTCAAAAATTTAATCGGGCTTGTTTTTCTCCATATATAAGTGTAATGTTAAATTAGGGGTCCCACGTCTTTTTGTATCGCGCCTCTGATTGATGCTATGTCACCACCGAAAAAAAATTCAAAATTTATTTAAAGGCGGAGGACACCTTGAACAAAAATCATGTCTAATATCCTAACATACCTAAATATCCATATACTGTATAGTCATTGATATCTAATTTATTTTTCATTCACAAGCTGTGACGTCATAAAACCGCATCTGCCATTTCGGACATGGAAAATAAATTTGAAATCAATGACTCCGACCAAATCAACATTGATATTTAAGTGTTCAGAAATTAGAGAAACTTTTTGATCAAGTTATTCTACGCCTTTAATTTGATAGAAGCATTGATAACGTAATTTTTTATGCTTGTGCTCATACTATATTGTACTTATTAACTATTAATAAATGAGAAAAATAAAGTTTCAAAATATTTTGCTTTAATTGTAGAACATAGTAAAAAGAATTTTAAGTTATACAATTGCGTATAATGCGAGACTATAATATATACAAGAAAAAGAGTTTTACACAATCAGTATACCCAATTAAAAGACAGTAAAAAATTAAACAGACTCTTATAATTTTAAACTTTTAGTTTTAGAGAGAAGAGAATATTGAAGATAGAAAGAAATTCTAGAGAGGTGTCAGTAAAAGCAGCAATTATCGTTCTTAACGTGGTGGAGCGGGCGCTAATTGATGTGAGGTTAATTTGGGACGCCAAGCAAACGTATACTTAAAGATTTAAAAAATTGTCACAACACGTCGTCTTAAGCAAAAAAATATAAATATACATAACGCATAACATGTGCGGCTACCAAAACTGTCACATAAATCATTGTAAACTGTTTAAAGTGTTTTTTAAAACTTTTTTAAATTGATCTCTTCAAGAACTCTAACGTTTATTTAGCACCTCTATATACATTTTTTTTTCATCATTGTAGAGCTGTAGACCTAATATACGTTTTTAAAACATATGGTTTTGCAAACCGGACACGTTTATCATGATCTGTGTATCTTAAATAAGCTTAATCTGTCCAAGTGAATACAAAGTAAAAAAATACTTTGATAAATCAAAAATGAATTATATTCGTATAAGTGATCTATGTTACTTGTCGTCGACTTGAATAAAAAAACAGCTTTTCAAGTTAAAAAGAAAAACTTTACTTCTCTCTCTTTCTCTCTCTCTCTCTACCTCTCTCTCTCTCTCTTGTGTATTTTTTTGAACTCTACAATTAGTTTCTTTGCAAAATAAATTCACAAAAACTCACATTTCTTTTTGTTTGCGCTGTCGTAGCAAGAAATAATATTAATTCAATTTTCTGTTTGTTCAAAGTGATTTCCTATACAACATGCACAACATCGTAATAATTTTAACAAAATTAACCTTATTATAAATATGTATTACCTGAAAACTGTGCTGTTTGAAATTAAATTATATAAAAGGTAAAAATATGAGACAGCATTTTGTTATTCTTAATATTCTCCACGATTTTTCATATGATTTTGTTTATTTTACAGAGGAAGGTGCTACTGGGGGTGTGGAGGAAGAGACGGGGGCTGGCACGTCTGCTGACGAGCGTAAGAAAAGGCCTCGCACGGCGTTCACCGCAGCTCAGATCAAGGCACTCGAGGCAGAATTTGAACGCAATAAGTACCTGTCAGTTAGCAAGCGATTGCACCTCTCACGTACGCTGCACCTCACAGAAACTCAGGCAAGTCTCTATAGTAAGGTGCTCGTGTTCAGAGAATATTAAGGAGAGAAGTACTTCCCACAAATTTAGACTTCCTGCATAAGAGAAGGTCTGAAAGGGTTTGCCTACTTTCGGAGGCGGCGTTGTGTGATGACTATACGATCAATCAAAAGCTCGGAAATTAGGGAAATCGATCAGATCGCGCGTTATAAAGCACTTTGTAGCGTATATAGCCCGCGATCTGATTGGTTTCCTTAATCTCCGAGATTTTGAGTGATCGTTCACGCCAACGCTGACTGCTAACATATAGGCAACGCTTTAAAAAAATCAATAAATTCAAATTCTTTATTTCTCTCTTTCCTTCAATCGTATATATTATACATTCAGACCCTTTGTTACGCAGCAGGAAGCCTAAATTTAAAAGCTTAATTTTTTTAATTCAACCCTTAGTACTCAACCCTGCAAAATTATCATGATTTTTTCCTCCATTTTTTTTTATGTTTTTTATTTACACACAAATATAAAATTATATAGTATACTGTATATCATTATGGTATTTGCTTGTAAAAAGAAAATAAATCTGCATAGTTATTCATGCCTTCGAATACTTTGATATTTTATTAGTAAAAATAATTATATATATTATTGTATAACAAAATAAAATATAGGAGCCAAGCCAACAAAAGTATCAGGCCATAGGCTTGCGGTTAATATTATTTTTCCTCACGAGTTACCACAATTTAAAAATTCATTAATATAAATTGAAATGATCCGGGTGATATTGTGGGACAATAAATAATTGTGTGAGAGAGATAAAACTAACGTAGTCACATTACCAAACAAAAGATTTGGGGGGAAATTTCACACAGTCGCGCTTATATATATGATGAGCCAGACTGGCGCCGAATTTGACGCCCTTATAGAACTATTATGGAGATTTATATCGTAAGTCAAGGTGGCGCTTCCTTCCGCCCTCCAGCGCCACTAATGAGCATACCACGTGTCAACCAACTTTAATATCTATAGCTTCCCGTGAGACATGTGTATCTTTGTGTACGCTAATCAGTTTCTCATATCATGTACAAGGAAAAAAATAAATCACGTAATTTATGCTACATTGAATAATTCCTGTAGAGCATAAATGTAAATTGTTTTACATATATAAGTAATCATGCTGAACATCTTATTTAATATCTATTATTATGTTAAGTATATTATAATCGATATATACAAGCATAAATTATGGTGTTGATGCAGTGAGCTATACAATAGCATAATTATTAATTTTTATTTTCAGTGTACGTCTTTCTTATTATTATTTATTATTATGTGCAAAACTAATAAATATGTTTAAATTTTATATATTTTTTAAATTGCATGCAAAATTAAGTTGTTTTTTTCTTTTCTTTTCTTTAAATCTAAAATACAGACATAACTGACGCTTGCGTTAATTTCCTATAAATTATTATAAATTAATTTGCAACTCCGTCTTCAGTCGAGTTAAAAAAAATTAATAAAAAAAGTGTATATTTTTTTATAATATTAATTGAAATATAAGAATGTACGAATTATTCAACACGCATGAATTAATTTATGAAAATATAGTCAGAACATTGGTAACGACTGTACAGGAATTGTCGTTCTTCTTTGTTTGGTTTCAAATCTATCACTTTTTTATTTGAATTTTGATTTAAATATCTATCATTAATGTATGTGATTCACTACATCTATATTTTGTTCTAAATTCTTTTCATTTTCAACATGCTTATAATATAATTCAGAAAAAAGAATATGGAACAAAATTATAATAATTGACATCGTATTTTTATTTTTCAGATAAAAATCTGGTTCCAGAATCGTCGTACTAAATGGAAGCGAAAATATACGAACGACCTCGAGTTGGTGGCTCAGCAATATTACAGCGCGCTTGGCGTTGCAGCTCCCAGACCTCTTTTCCTTGGAGACCGACTATGGTACGATAATTTGATGTGAGGTTAATTGATTTATAATGTTGAAAAATAATATATAATACCTAATACCTTTTCATTTCATTTGTATATAAATACATGATTACATTATGTCACTATACTACATGCTTAGGGACTAATTAATTTGATTTGATATAATTATATTTCAAAGTTATATTATAAAAGTAAATAAGGCAGTATCAATTTGAATTTTATAGTGTCAGACGACTTTTCTAAAAAAAAATGTAATTGGTAGGAGAAAAAAATGCAAAACAATATTTTTCCCTCACGATATACATTTTACTTAGGCGTAAAACACATTGAACAAAAAAACTTGTCTAATATCCTAACATACCTAAATATAAACGTTAATTTGGCCAAAATCATTGATTTCTAATTTATTTTTCATTCATGAAATATGGCAGATGCGGTTATATTACGTCACAGCTAACCACGCTCTGGTCCACGAGCGCGGAAACAAGTGAGCTGTGACGTCATAAAGCCGCATCTGCCATTTCGTGAATGGAAAATAAATTAGAAATAGAAATCAATGACATGGCTATTTAGGTAAATGTTAAGATATTAGACAAGTTTTTTGTTCCGGTGCTCCACACTTTTAAATAAATCATTGAATTGAATTCAATATTTCATGATATTTGTATGATTTCAGGTTTTTCAACTACCCCCCATCTCCAGCGCAACACGCGTATCTTCCACAAGGACCAATGATGCCACCTCAACACCACCCTTTACCTTTCCTCCCCAGCCCTATGATGCCCCCTGACCCATGCTGGCAGAGACATTTCCCTCCTCCCCCTGCAATGGATATGCCACCCTCGGACACAGCTCCGTGAAGAAGTCATCCGATGGACTGAAAGTAATCGACAATCTCATGATCAGTGCAATCACATATTTATGTGTACCAAAAGTGCCTTGCCTCAAGAACTTTATATTTATGTCTATAATGGACCACTTGCAATGAAATGTTTTTAATTGTTGCAACGTGTAAGTGAAAACGATTTTTCCATAAGAAATGCATTGAGAATTTTTCAAATAATTTTAAAAAGTTCGTTCATTGCAAGTGGTCCATTATATTTATTATTAAGTGGTTCATTGTATATTTTTACAAGCATTTTCTGTTTTCATTATTTAACTTAAAAATTTGATGTTATTCATATAAGATTAGTTGTTATAACATCGAGTATATAAAAAATATCAATAATTTTGCTACACGCAATGGTTATGATATAAAAATAAAAAAAAGCTGCTGAAGCCACCAAAACAATGATGTATTTTTTTTTCTAGCCATGCCATATCCCATAAAAATAATATGTGTTTTGTTTTGACATAATCTCTCTCTCTCTCTCTTCGCTCTTTCTCATTTCTGCCTTCTTTGGGTATTATCATTATTCTTTTAAGCATAATTATATGATACATGTAAATCAAAAGTGAATGGCGATATCCCTGTCTTTTTTTTATTTTTTATAATTGGTATTTAAAATGTTGGCAAGTATTTTTACCATATAAAAAATAATGGTAGCAAACTATAAAATATATTTATTATTCAAAACAAACATATATAAAAATATCCACTCCGTTTATTTTATTTATTTTTATATTTATTATTATTAATTATTATTATTGCTTGTATTATCATCTCTACTTCTTAGATTGTTTTGTTTTTTTTATCTTAAAATAAAATTGTCAATGAGTTTGAGTAATATAAAATAATAATAGCATTCAACATTCAAAACTTTTTATGAAATTAGATTCTGTATAGCTCTTCAAAAACAAAAACTAATAATATTGAGTTTCTCTAATTAAGTTCATAAGAGATTATAATACCTGGAAAAAATATAGTGTGCATTCAATAATTTTTTAAAAGATATAGTCTGCACTGCAAGCGGCAGCATTAAATTTGTAGATTGTAGTCATATAAATCATCGCTCAAATATTGAAGAGATGATTATTAATGAATAATAAATATTTATTAAATAGTTATGATTTATTTATTATGCAATAAAAAAATTAACTGTGGGTTCCACGACATCGCGACTCGCGAGAGCAACTTTCAACTTTCAAACTTTTTCGCTCCTAATTCCCGGCATGCTTTGGAAATGACCGGCAAAACACAAACAAAAACAGTAACAGCTGTGATTAAAAATCATTTCGACTGCATACATCGCATACATTTCTATTATTCATTTTTGCTAATAAATACGTTTATCTATTGAAAATAATATCTTAAAATGTTTTCACAGAGTTCTCAAAAGAAGTTCTGGTTATTTAGTGATGAATCAGAGCTATTACGAGCTCGAGTTGAGGCGAATGCTAAATTTATAGAGAAGCATGGTGCACACATGACGGTAATTTGTGTATATACATACATTCGAAGCACTATTCAAGAATTGATACAAGCTGAAAATGCTATTTTGTATCACACTTTATGTAAAAAATTAGTCACTTAATATTAGAATTTAATTGTTTTTCTAGGAGGAAGAACGGAGTGAACACTTCTTGAGTGCTGCTGAAGAACGTCTCTTGCTCAAGCAATATGAGATTGTACTTCGTGAGTTTTGTCGTCGTTTTGAACCTCCCATGCCTCGTTCTGTCATCGGTACTGCATTTCACTACTTCAAGAGATTCTACCTGATCAACTCTGTAATGGATTACCACCCAAAGGAAATATTGTAAGCATTATTTTCATGGTCAGATTGGCTAGTTGAAGAGCAGTCGGCAATTAAAACCTTGGGGCCACATACACCCACTTTTTATGGGGTTGTAACCGACCTAAAAAGGAGCAAAGAAGGGTTTAACTGCCCTTCAAATGGCCAAGAACCCAAAGGCCCAGTCGACGTTTGCTAACGTACTCTTATATTGCCAATCTGACCCTGGCTATATTTTTATTAACCGCAAAGTACTGTCTATAGGCATACACATCCTTTATTACAGGGACTGGATTTTAACTTTGTGTTTCAATTTTGTTTCAGAGTTACATGTGTATACCTAGCTTGCAAAGTTGATGAGTTTAACGTCTCAATCAGCCAGTTTGTAAAGAATATCAAAGGAGATTGTAACAAGGCTGCCGATATTATTTTGAATAATGAACTATTACTCATGCAAATGCTAAAATATAATCTTACAGTTCATAATCCTTACAGACCTATTGAAGGACTTCTTATTGATATTAAGGTACGTAATACTGCAAATGGAATTTTAAATTCTTATACTGATATAATTTTAAATTTACAGACTCGTGGAACTCTGACTAACCCTGAGCGACTACGTGAGGGTGTGGATGAGTTTCTGGAGAAGGCTTTTCTTACGTCAGCGCCTTTGCTTGTAGCTCCCTCACAGCTGGCTCTAGCTGCAGTGTTGCATGCAGTCAGTCGAGTGGGTGAAAATCTAGATGCTTATGTCACACAGACGTTACTGGGACAAGCTGGACCTGAGAGACTAACAAACCTTGTAGAAGCAATAAGAAGTAAGTATAGAAAGTCTATGTAAACATGTGATATTTTGGGAAAATTAATTACGTACTGTAATACAAGCACAAAATTAGGTTGAATTTATGTTGTGTTTGGCTCTCTGGGATCCTTAATTACTAGTTTTGTTATTTTATTATCGTTAATTTTGTTAGTATCATGTATCATAGGTACTCTTTTTTCCCCCCACCTATAAACAAATTAGTGACAACACAATACTTATGTACAAATAGTCAAATGTCATAAGTGGTCTCAAGAAGTGTGGTACTGTGGCTTACATAGAATATTCAAACGATTACCGTACCATAAAATAAGTTGCATAAAAATAAGAAAAGGGTCCATTGCTGCATTTCTCTGCCTTTTACTTTACTTATATCATGATTGACTTGGACAAGACGGGATGCAAGTTATATAGGAGATGATGAACATGTAAATGAGGGGGAGAGAGAGAGAGAGAAGGAGGAGTTGGTGGGCGAGCACATTTTGGTGTACAGTATTTTGTAAGATAAGTAAATTGATGTAAGATAAGTAAAAGAAGGAGCGGTGCAGCAATAAACACCTCTTTCATTCTTATGCATCAACATATATTAGTACAGTAGAAATGCGTAAAATCCTTTGACTGACAAATGCCATGTAACCAGCATGTAACCCACAATACTTCTCCCTTCTCCCCTCCATTGTATAAAACAAGATGTGCTGTACCGTCTTTTGTTTTATTGTGTTATTACAATTGAAATAAGTGTGCACATAGACTACTCTTAAAATAAAAAATTATATATATATATATATATATATATATATATATATATATATTTGTACAATTGATTAGGAGAAATAGTTTTATAATATTATGTAATAATATGAAAAAATTTCAGAGGTGCGCTCAATGGTGAGGTCCGTTGAAAGTACTCCTAAAGATGTGATTCGTCAACTTGAGAAGAGACTAGAGAAATGTCGCAATGAAGACAACAATCCTGATAGTGAGGCGTAAGTAAAACTAGCTAGTTCTCAAGAAGTATAAACTGTTGCACAAGATAAATGATGTTTTGATATTTACAACAGGTACAAACGCAGACAGCTGGAAGGCCTTGATGATGATGAGGAGAGAGCAGCAGCAGCAGCAGCAGCAGCAGCAGCAGCAGCAGCAGCAAGTTACTCACGTGAAGAACCACCTCGTAGTGACGATGAGTTCCTCAACAACGAGCTGTCAGGTCTTCCCAAGACACCCTAACTGCTATCTGCATAACTATAAAGTGCGCATTGAGATCTGAACTGATAAGTGATTCCAATAATTTATATATATTTATACAGTGAAGTACTGTAAGCCAGAGTTACATGTACCATAAGGTGGAATGACATTGTTAATCAATTTTTCAACCACTATTCATTGTTGAAATTTCATGATTCTACAACGTATGTCAAATACACTCCTAAATAAATCTGGTAGTCAGATTTATTTGAGAGGAGTGAACATTGTGTATATAGCTCAGAATATAAAAAAATCATAAAGATCTTACAATAAATAGTGATTAAAACATTGGGTAGCAAAGTTGCCCCATAGGGCCAAATTCACCCCACTTCATGATATGTCCTACAAGTGTTTAAGGGAGTAGGGGACCGACGTCGGCCATTAGACTCAAACTTTTCTCGTCAACAAAATCTGAAATTTTGCACAATGATACTTCATCTTGAGACAATTTCAAATATATAAAAATTTTGAGGGGTTACCGTGCAAATTAATTTTATGTGATTTTTTTGAAATTTTAAGCCCATAAGGTGCTATGTTAATTTCAATAATTTTTCTTTTTTTCGGGACGGTCAAACATCATGAAATTTTTATCATGGCTAGGTGTGACCTTTAGCTACACAATGATACTAAATTTAGACCCCAAACACTTCTAGTTTTTTTTAGATATAAGGTCGGTACCCTACTCCCTTAATGTTGCCTCAGGAGCTGAATATTATTTATTTATGCAGCCTTAATCTTATAACTCTTTTCTTTTAATATTATATTAACATATTTGATTGTTGTATTATCCATTGTAAATCAAAGGAAAGAAAATAGTTTGATGATAAAAGTTTGTACAGAAAAACCAACAAGCACCTTCCTGCAATGAAGTCCTGTTACAGGCGAAGATCTTGATGGCACAGTTAGTTAATTAATTATTAATCATAGATTACACTCTAAGTACAGTAACTGAAGAAGAGTGTCTTCACTCTCATAACATCTTAATCAATGTAAATATTTGTGTTAACTGTGCCATTAAGATCTTCACCTAGCTACAGACTTCATCATGGTAAGGAGCTTGTTGGTTTCCCTATTCTTTTCTTGATAATATTTTCTTTCCTTTGGTTTAAAATATGATCCACAATAGTTTTTTGCTATTGTACACATGATTGTGAAACTTGTAATGTTTTACCATTTAAATGCAGCGCATGTTTTTCTCATTGCAAGAATAACATTGCAAATCTAGTGCAAGTGTTTGGATGGTAAAATATATTTTATAACAACATTAATGCTGTTCGTAAACCCTGTTCTCTTGCACCAAAAAATGTGCATTCCATTTGAATAACCAAAGGCGATCGTCATTTTAGGAGCAGAGAACAGGGTTTACAAACAACACTAATGTGTACACTGTGCAAAAACTATTTTGATGTTGTTGTGAGCAATATGTGTAATTCATTTTTTGTCACGCGAAGCAAAAAGAATCTAGCTCGTTATTTGTCGCATGTAGCAATATGTGTATCTAGTTTTTTGTCATGCAAAGTAATATGTGTATGTTGAGCGCCATCTACGTAACGTTCGGAAAAGACTTACACATTTTGCTTAGCTTGACAAAAAACGAGATACACATATTGCTACAGGTGACAAATAACAAGATAGACATTTTGCTTTGCATGACAAAAAACGAGTTACACATATTGCTCGCAACGACATTGATATGTTATATATTCATACAATAAAATATAACATTTCGTGAATATTTTTTTACATTAAGAGCTATTAGGAAGCCATAATATAATTTAATTAGTTAAAAATGCACTGATAATAAGCAAGTCCTTCACCTCTTGTACTGTATTGTAAAAAAAAAAAAAAAAAAAAAAAAAGGAAAAGTATTCAAGTTGTATTACTTGTATCTTTATTTCTGAAAGTAAAGCATAATTTGTAATTTTCTAAATATGCAGGACATAAATTTATGTAAATATTTAAGGAAAAAACATTGCAGTTGTTACATTATAAATGTTGAAAAAGTAAATCTAAATTACAATAAAAAAAAGTACTTAATTTTTATTTGTGGACATAAATTTATGTTACTGATTAATTATATATATATCTTCACTATTAATTAAGTGTTCTATATTTTATATTTACCTATAATATGTCAAATCAAAATAAATTACCTGTAATATGCAATTTAAAATGTACTTTTATTGGAAATATTGTGATTCTTCTTAAGTGTATAAGTAAAATTTTTAAATTTAATAAAATACAGTCAACCGGGGTGAAATTGAAAGCCAATCACAGATCCGCTTTCAAAGTGCTCTGTGTCTAGCGAGATAGGGAAAAGTTGTGTTAATTGCAATATTATTATTTTTATTTTTTTCGGGAGGTTCAAACATCATGAAATTTTTATCACGGCTAGGTGTGACCCTTAGCTACACAATGACACCAAATTTAGACCCAAAACACTTCTATTTTTTGAGATATAAGGTTGGTACCCTACTCCCTTAAGCTTTTTCATCATAGAAGCTAGCATAGTAAAAGACAACCTCTTTGTTAAGGGAATTGTCATCAATCAATTCATATGTGATTTTGTCATTTGAGTTCATTAATTCTTAATCAATTTTGAAGATTGTGATGTGATGTTACAGTTGGTAACTTTTGAATGAGCATGCACCCAAAATTTATATGACCTAAATTGATGCCATATTACAATTGCAAAATAAATTATTAAAAATTCTTAATGAACTCAAAAATAACAAAATCGGACATCAATTATGGTGATGCTCTATTCTTCAGAATACTGTATGCAATAAAATCACCCATAAAATGTCTGCCCTTCCTCATTATTAAGGAAGCATAGTTTTTAGAAATATTTTTAATATACAGTATATGAATAAATAATAATAGGCCTAATATTGAAAAAGTCCAGAAGGCTATAACGCTGTGTTCACATATAGTCTGATTTTTGCATAACAAAATTGAACAATAAATTTTCACTTTTAAATTTTGTTATGCAAACATCGGAATACTGTACAAAAATACAGCTTTAGTACTTTTATTGGTACTGGAACAAACCTGCCAGAACCAGAATGAAAGTTACTGCAAGACATCTCGAATTTGAGAGATCTCATAAATTTTGTACATTACTGTATCTTCATAACAATCCTAACAACACATAAAAATTTAAAACATTATAGAATTAATACTAATACAGAATATAAATTGTGTGCAAACATTAGGGATTAATTAAGAATCAATATTTTGTTATAAAAAGCTACATGCATATAGAAAATATCATTAAATTTTTAATTTATAAATTTAATAAGCCTAACAATATATATCGGTACATACATTAAAATTTTTAGAACAATCATTCAGAGGAACAAAATATGTACAAAAAAAAAATGTTAAAAATACTAAAACAGTAACTGTGTATTATGATATTAAATACATAGTTTCTATATTACATTATTTACATGCAGTATTGTATAATTATGCAGTTACATATATAAATAAATGTTTGTAAACCCTGTTCTCCTGCCCCCAAATAATAAATATAAAATAAAATGCACAATTCCGCTTAGAATATGCATTACTTGATACTCTTGATAGTCATTTTTTCATGGTCTGGAGCACAAATAACTGTATACAAACAGAAGTTCTGTAGACAGAAGATCCCATAGGATAAAAAAAACTACCTTTGTGCAGCTTGCCATTATGCTTAACTTGTGCACACAGGCAGTTTCTTCTGTCTGCGGACCTTCTGACAAACATTCACAAAATACAGCGCTTACAAACATCATTATATACTTATACTTTGTAGTGTTGTTCCTATCGTAAACCCTTTTTCTTGCATCAAGAAATGGGCAGTACATTTGAATAACCATAGTTGATCATCATTTTAGTACATAGCAGAAAACAGGGGTTACGAACAGTATTAATAGTATGAAAATCATGCACAAACAACTACGATGAAGCTTTCAAAGTTTTTAGCAGTAAATTTTGTACAGCTTCAGCAGCAGTTATCTCTGGTTCAACAATTCCACACCCTACATCAAGATAAACATCTTCTAAAGCACTTGTATCTACACTAGGATTGTTAGATGATGAATCAATAGTTAATGAAGACATGTACAAAGTAATATAGCTATCAATTTGAGATATTTTACAAGACATATATTCAATTTGATGTTCAAGTAATTTTTGTTTCTTTGCAATAAATGTTAGTGCTTCATCTAATGTACATTCTATAAATACATTTGCTCCAATATTTATTAAGATTTTAGAAACATCTTTAACATTTGCATCAACATAAAAATCACAACCAATATTCAATGCAGATTGAAATCCATTGTCATTGAAATCTTGATCTTTTACAAGTTCTATTGAATGTTTAAGTTCATCAAATTCAATAAGTTGCTGTTTGAATTTCTCTCTTGCTTCATATGCCAACTTCAGATCTTCTTTCAAAAGTGAACTCAGGAATATCTCGAATCTTCTACACTGGATTTTATCTAAACTCATGACGATAAGTTGAAGAACGGCTCTTGGAGAGAAACAATGATATTCGACCCGTCTGTTATACACTTCAAAACCTGCAAAAGAGAATAAAAAATCAGATATTTTTGTGTCATGCATGCGCCAATCATTCAATTTAAACAGCGAAAAAACAAGTCAATATAATATGTACGTTACTAACAAGATACATTTCTTACCTAAAAAGGATGCTTTACAAACGGAACAATTTACAAATAATGAGCAGTAAATGAAGGAAGACACGAACTGGACACGAAAAATTAAAGATTATGAACTTTTGTATTGCTTTTTTATATTTTATTTGTTTACGTTTTTAGGTGCAGCGCATTTTTATTTCGTAGCTCATATGTTTTGAGTTGAGTCACGGGGGAAAGTGGCGGGAACGTCGGGAAATCCTAAAAAGATTAGGAAATCTCCACAAATCGACTCATAAAGTAATAAAAACTTGTAATTACTGCACTTATAGTGGATGTGGATACTTGTCATTCTCAGAGATTTCAATAGCATTGAATTTAGCAGTATATTTATATTTACACGTACTGCGGGCTGCGGCGCTAAAACGACCTACATTAAGCGCCTGCAAAAACTAGATACTATGCAGCACGTATTGCTTTTGTGTATAAAAAGTTGCAGATACTGCAAGGCGCTAATATTGTTTTCTTACAAAATTAAAAATAAATAACTAGAGTAACGGCGGGCGGGCCGGTCCCCCGTGGGACGCTCAGCCGCCCGCGGCTAGTCGTTGGTGGGGCCCAGAAACCACGCATTGGCACTCTATCGTCGATTTTGCGCACGCGGCAGTCGTTAATTGCAGGTCTTTGTGCTTTTGCGCAAATCTGGAAATCAACCGATGTAAGTGCGCATGCGCGTGGGGGCAGACCATTCCCCCTTTATCGAAAAACGTGTCGTGCGCAGCCCTAACGTTGCTTGTTTGGTTCTGCGCAGGACCGGAAGTATGCTGGCCGGAAGTGGGTTATCAAGTGTCACTCGAATCCGTAGAGTGCTCATGGCATTTCACTTTAGTTTTGCTGCAATTGCATGTCGGTATGACTTTAGGTGTGGTGCGCAGGTCGTTTGGGTTGCCAGTTTGTTCACCAATTTTGACTTGTTGAACCCCCGCGCTCACTCTTCAAATTTCGTTAAACATGAAATTTTGCAAGTCCGTAGTCTGTTTGGCCCCCTTTGGGTTATGCAGCCTTCATTGCATCATCCTGTAAGATATGCAGCCCGCATTGCTGTTAAATGTTCTTATAATTATATAGAAGTATTGTTGTTAATGCTGCAATAGTCGCCAAAAATAGGCAACCCGCTGTACACGTACATGTGTTTGATTGCAAACAGTAGGAGCCCGACACAATGTATTAAGCACGTTATATTGCATTGTGGGTCGTTTTTGTAATTAATATTAGTAAAACATAAGTTTGTCGCACTCCATGTAGTTCCATGTATAGTCAAAATGCAATATATATAAAATCGTAAAAAATAGGCAACCCGCAAAACATAATGACCATTAAATGACCATTACATTCCCACAGGCTATGAAAGAAAAATTATGGTTTGCATTACACCACTTAAGTATACCCATATACTATACATATGCCAATTAAAAAAAAATCGCCAAAAAAAAAATTGCAGTGCGATGTTTTTGAAACTTTAATAGAAAGTAACCCAAGTATGGCTGGAAATATGCATATGGCCAAATTCACCCCAACCCATCTCCAAATAGCATTAACATCCGGTTTTTCATCCAAAAAGTACAGAAAAAGCTGGTTTTAGGGTCCTAACTCGTCCGGTAATAGGTCCCGGAAATTGGCGTTTCCATTTTCGTGATCAGCGTGGTCGATTTAGTCATAATAGACATTAAGATCACAACTTTGTGAAAAAAAGTTGTTTCATGAAAAAAAGCAAGGGTAACCCCTTTGTAATTTGGCCCTTGTCGTAATAAAGATCGATGTTTCCTTAATAACTCGAGTTTAAAAAATGCGATGTTCATGAAACCTGAAACATATTTTAATATTCATGTCGTCGCCCATCTCCAACAATCAGATCGATGCTATGTCGATTTAGCGCCGACATATTGCCGAAAGCGTCGAAATTTTACGTAGCGCGTTAAAAAATAGTAGATATTTAAAATTTTGAATTTTTCTGGTGCGGGAAGTCAAATGGCCCCTAGCACTACCTTGTATAAAAATTTCGTCGTCCTAGCATTGTAACTTGCCGAAATATGCCGAAATCCTATGTTTCAATGTCGAACCATAGGCAGAATCGCTGGTTTTGGGTTGAAACCAAAAAAATTGTCGCCGATGGCAGAAATAGCTCAAAACACGTGTCAAACACGATTCCAGCAGTCAGATTGCAAAAAATCACAATAGCCGAATTTTGGCGCCGCTTTGAAAATTTTTGGTTGGTTTTTCGCGTTTTGCGCGCCGCCTATGGGAAATATCGAAAATTATATTGACATTAAAAGTGTTGCAAATTTAATTGCGCGTCTTTTTTGTTGGAAGCATTTTTTTGTAGCGCCGATATTAAAAAAAACGGCGTCCCGAAAACGCTTATTTTCTGAAGTCACAAAAAAAAGTGTTGAAGCGATTTTGTAGAGCACAAAAAATAAAGACATAAGAATTTCCACAGATTTCACCTCCGACGCACCGTTGAATTACTACGGCGTTCCGAAGGTGTCAAAATGGTGCTTTTTGAGTCAATCACCCCCTTTTATTTTCATACTATCCTCACGGGCGCAGTTTTCACGCTAGCGCAAAAAAACGGTGATATTCGGAATCCTCGCGCGATTTTACCTCGCATGAGAAAAATTTCGGGCCGTTTCGGCCGAAAACGGCGCTGTCAGAGCGTTTTCCGAAATTTTTTTTGTTTTTGGCGTCTAGCGCGCTTGCTATGGGAAATTCGAAAAAACGAAGGTCAGTTTGATTGTCGGATTCGTCAAGGCGCGTCTTTTTGGTTTCTATAAAATTTTTCGTGACGCCATTTTCGGGCGCAAAAAATTTCAAAAAGCGCCGAAGTTATGAACCGCGAAACAAACGGTTGGCGCCATCTTGTTCCGCGGCTCGTCGGAACTCCCTCAAATTTTTTTTTCAGAGCTCTCCGACGCACCCCTGAATTGCTACGGGCGTTTGAACACAAAAAAACGCGATTTTTTTATAAAAAAAAAACGAAAGCGCCAATTTTCGGAATTTTGTAAATCTGATTGCGCCATCGTCTTCCTCTCGTCAAAATATGCAGGTAAAGTCTCACTTTTTATTTTCGCGCTGCGAGCACCGGAAGTGCGAAAAAAACGTGCGCATTGCCGCCATCTTGTTTCTATGGGACCCAGCGCTTAGGTCACCGTTGCAAAGTTGTGCGCCGTGGTCGGTTATGGGGGGGTAGCCAAAATATCTAAGACATCGGACCCGTAGAAAAAAATCGCGAGCGCGTCGAAGTTTCCCTATCTAAACAATGCGTAAGCGCCGCATTTTGTCCGTTTTTCGTTTATAACGGCCGATTTTACCGTCTCATCAAAATTTCGAGATATACGTTTTGTAGGGCTTGCAAAACCACGTCTTGTGGGTTGCCAGGTGACTTCCGGTCCTATAAGAAAATCTGGTTCCGTTTGCTTTTTCTCCGGGTTCGACTTCGATTTCGACTTCGATTATTGGTGCAATCGATAGAACGGGGTCGAGTTACTATGGCGATGTGTCCTCGTTTTCGCTCTGGCACGCATACAACCGCCGCCAGAGGGCTCCGAAGTCGAAAAACCGGGAAAACCGCCATCTTGGCGGTGCCCTTCGAGACCCCCGATCGCCGCCTATGTCGTCGGTAGGGGTCCCCCGGGCGCAGTTTTTGGCCAAAGGAGGGTCGATTCCCCGCGGCGGTTTTTCGGCAATCGCCGTTTCCGTTTTTCCAGAATCGCGAAAAAAGTTTGGCGCGCCGTATCTCCGGAACGGAGACGAAATCGAAAAAAATGCAACTTGGCGTTGCGTCCCGACATGTCGACTGCCCGATGGCCGAGTTTGGTCCCCGTGGCTCCGAAACCCCGGGCGAAATATAGTTTGGCGTGAGGGTCCAAAAAACGTGTTTTTCGCGTTTTGCGCCGAAAGTTCGCGTCGGAGCGCTTGGCACGCAGTTAGCGAAAAGACGCCCCTCGGTGAGCCCGATCTCCCGGTATGTCGGTTTGGGCGATTCGCTCGCAAAAAAAAAATCGCAAGAGCGAACGCTTTTCCAATGTTATCCTTATGGGTTTTTTCGCGGTCTCTTGAGTAATTAATAGTAGGAGGACTAGAGTAACGGCGGGCGGGCCGGTCCCCCGTGGGACGCTCAGCCGCCCGCGGCTAGTCGTTGGTGGGGCCCAGAGACCACGCATTGGCACTCTATCGTCGATTTTGCGCACGCGGCAGTCGTTAATTGCAGGTCTTTGTGCTTTTGCGCAAATCCGGAAGTCCACCGATGTAAGTGCGCATGCGCGTGGGGGCAGACCATTCCCCCTTTATCGAAAAACGTGTCGTGCGCAGCCCTAACGTTGCTTGTTTGGTTCTGCGCAGGACCGGAAGTATGCTGGCCGGAAGTGGGTAATCAAGTGTCACTTGAATCCGTAGAGTGCGCATGGCATTTCACTTTAGTTTTGCTGCAATTGCATGTCGGTATGACTTTTGGTGTGGTGCGCAGGTCGTTTGGGTTGCCATTTTGTTCACCAATTTTGACTTGTTGAACCCCTGCGCTCACTCTTCAAATTTCGTTAAACATGGAATTTTGCAAGTCCGTAGTCTGTTTGGCCCCCTTTGGGTTATGCAGCCTTCATTGCATCATCCTGTAAGATATGCAGCCCGCATTGCTGTTAAATGTTCTTATATATGGAAGTATTGTTGTTAATGCTGCAATAGTCGCCAAAAATAGGCAACCCGCTGTACACGTACATGTGTTTGAGTGCAAACAGTAGGGGCCCGACACAATGTATTAAGCACGTTATATTGCATTGTGGGTCGTTTTTGTAATTAATATTAGTGAAACATAAGTTTGTCGCACTCCATGTAGTTCCATGTATAGTCAAAATGCAATATGTATAAAATCGTAAAAAATAGGCAACCCGCAAAACACAATGACCATTAAATGACCATTACATTCCCACAGGCTATGAAAGAAAAATTATGGTTTGCATTACACTACTAAAGTATACCCATATACTATACATATGCCAATTAAAAAAAAATCGCCAAAAAAAAGTTGCAGTGCGATGTTTTTGAAACTTTAATAGAAAGTAACCCAAGTATGGCTGGAAATATGCATATGGCCAAATTCACCCCAACCCATCTCCAAATAGCATTAACATCCGGTTTTTCATCCGAAAAGTACAGAAAAAGCTGGTTTTAGGGTCCTAACTCGTCCGGTAATAGGTCCCGGAAATTGGCGTTTCCATTTTCGTGATCAGCGTGGTCGATTTAGTCATAATAGACATTAAGATCACAACTTTGTGAAAAAAAGTTGTTTCATGAAAAAAAGCAAGGGTAACCCCTTTGTAATTTGGCCCTTGTCGTAATAAAGATCGATGTTTCCTTAATAACTCGAGTTTAAAAAATGCGATGTTCATGAAACCTGAAACATATTTTAATATTCATGTCGTCGCCCATCTCCAACAATCGGATCGATGCTATGTCGATTTAGCGCCGACTTATTGCCGAAAGCGTCGAAATTTTACGTAGCGCGTTAAAAAATAGTAGATATTTAAAATTTTGAATTTTTCTGGTGCGGGAAGTCAAATGGCCCCTAGCACTACCTTGTATAAAAATTTCGTCCTCCTAGCATATTAACTTGCCGAAATATGCCGAAATCCTATGTTTCCATGTCGAACCATAGGCAGAATGGGTGGTTTTGGGTTAAAATGAAAAAAATTGTTGCCGCTGGCAGAAATATGTTAAAACACGTGTAGAACACTATTCCAGGAGTCGGAATGCAAAAAATCACCATAGCCGAATTTTGGCGCAAGTTTGAAATTTTTTTGTTGGTTTTTCGCGTTTTGCGCGCCACCAATGGGAAAATTAAGGAAATATGTCGACAACAAAAGTGTTGCAAATTTAGATGCGCGTCTTTTTTGTTTGAAACATTTTTTCGTAGCGCCGATATTTAAAAAAACGGCGTCCCGAAAACGCTTATTTTTTGAAATAACAAAAAAAAGTGCTGATGCGATTTTGTAGAGCACGAAAAATAAAGACCTAAGAATGTCGTCAGATTTCACCTCCGACGCACCGTTGAATTACTACGGCGTTCCGAAAAAGTCAAAATGGTGCTTTTCGAGTCAATCACCCCCTTTTATTTTCATACTATCCTCACGGGCGCAGTTTTAAAGCTAGCGCAAAAAAACGGTGATATTCGGAATCCTCGCGCGATTTTGGCTCGCATGAGAAAAAATTCGGGCCGTTTTGGCCGAAAACGGCGCCGCCAGAGCGTTTTCCGAAAATATTTTTGTTTTTGGCGTTTTGCGCGCCTGCTATGGGAAATTAAGAAAAACGAAGTCCAGTTTGATTGTCGGATTCGTCAAGGCGCATCTTTTTAATATCTATAAAATTTTTCGTGGCGCGATTTTCGGGCGCAAAAAATTTCAAAAAGCGCCGAAGTTATGAACCCCGAAAAAAACGGTCAGCGCCATTTTGTTTCGCGGCTCGTCGGAACTCCCTCAAATTTTTTTTTCAGAGCTCTCCGACGCACCCCTGAATTGCTACGGGCGTTCGAAACCGAAAAAACGCGAATTTTTTAAAAAAAAAAACCGAAAGCGCCAATTTTCGGAATTTTGAAAATCTGACTGCGCCATCGTCTTCCTCTCGCAAAAATATGCAGGTTAAGTCTTACTTTTTATTTTCGCGCTCAGAGCACCAAAAGTGCGAAAAAAACGTGCGCATTGCCGCCATCTTGTTTCTATGGGACCCACGGCTTAGGTCACCGTTGCAAAGTTGTGCGCCGCGGTCGATTATGGGGGGGTAGCCAAAATATCTAAGAGATCGGACCCGTAGAAAAAAATCGCAAGCGCGTCCAAGTTTCCCTATCTAAACAATGCATAAGCGCCGCATTCCGTCGGTTTTTCGTCGATGACGGGAAAAATTACCGCCGCATTAAAATTTCGAGATATACGTTTTGTAGGGCTTGCAAAACCACGTCTAGTGGGTTTCCTGGTGACTTCCGGTCCCATAAGAAAATCTGGTTCCGGTTGCTTTTTCTCCTTGTTTGACTTCGATTTCGACTTCGATTGTTGCGCCAATCGATAGAACGGGGTCGAGTTACTATGGCCATGTGTCGTTACTTTCGTCCCATGTCGCATACCGCGGCCGCCAGAGGGCTCCGAAGTCGAAAAGTCGGGAAAACCGCCATCTTGGCGGTGCCCTTTGAGACCCCCGATCGCCGCCCATGTCGTCGGTAGGGGACCCCCGGGCGCAGTTTTTGGCCAAAGGAGGGTCGATTCCCCCCGGCGGTTTTTCGGCAATCGCCGTTTCCGTTTTTCCAGAATCGCGAAAAAAGTTTGGCGCGCCGTATCTCGGGAACGAAAAAAAAGTTCAAAAATCTGGACCTTGCGGTCGTGTGCCGACATTTCGTCAGTACCCTGGCGGAAGATGGACCCTCTGGCTCCAAAACCCCGGGAGGAGATACGTTTGGCGCGGAGGTCCAAAAAACGTGTTTTTCGCGTTTTTCTCCGAAACTATGGGAGCTAGCGCTTAGCGAGTTATGTACGAAAAGATGGCCGGGGGTGGTGCGCATCGCCTGGTATGGTCGTTCTTGCCGTTCGCCGGTACCGAAAAAATCGCAAGCGTTTTCCGCACCTACGGGTTATCCTTACGGGTTTTTTTTCCGTTCCTTGAGTAATTAAGGGCGGGGTGATGATCAGTAATTACATGTATGTAATATATTATAATATTATTAAAAAAAAAAAAAAAAAAAAAGTTTGTGACTTGTGACTTATGTGCGCATGCATGTATAAATTTATATAGATAATACTGTGTACTAAACGTTGTAAAGTATTCATATTATACCACATTTTGTGTGGACCACTCAATATATTGATCAACCGCTACATTGATTTATTCGATCCATATGTACATTATTTAAACTATATAATATATTATAGTATATTTTATTGGAATTCTAAAACATAAACAGTAATGCAATCAAATTTATCACAACTTGGATGCAAATTTGTTGGAGGTACTGTGGGATGTAATCTATTTGACCATACATCTTCGTATTCTTGGAATTCCATTTTGGTTACAGACTTGCTTTCAAATTTATCAGTAGAATTATGAATCTTAGCATGTTGAATATAAGGTTCTCTTTTCTGTATATCATTGTATTTCCGATATTCTTGTGTGTAGACAGATCCAGACTGAATTTTTCCTTTATTCATTTCTATTCCTTGTTTTGGAATTTTTATTTTTAATCGATTTTTCCATACGTCATCATACTCAGGATAATCTCTCAACGTGACAGTTAGACCATCAAAATTGGCATTATTTGCGTGCAGATTTGGCTTTGGAATAATAGCTTGTCCTCGATTTTTAAAACGATCTCCTCTCGAGGGTATCGTTCTCCAACCATTATCTTTGCAATATAATTGATTTTGCTTCATGCTTTTTTACGTTTCACTTTATAAAAATTTAGTAAATTTTGTTTTTGTTCTTTTTCAAATTTGATATGAAAGAATTTCGTTTCAATTTTGTCACGCTATTTTTCAATTATTTGTCAACAATATAGATGAACAAAATATAGTAATTAAAAAATAATAATTCTAACGACATTTTTTATTTTAATATAATTTGTCAGCTTTCATTATAAAGTCAATTACAGTTGTCGCTGCGTTTTCCCCTTTTTAATTATTTCAAAAAAAAAAAAAAAAAAAAAAGTATGGTATCCTCTATAGCTACAAGGAGCAAAAACTTAAACTCTTTGGACCGGACCGGCGAGTGACTCTCTATTTAATATAATTTCTGCAACTCTCTGTATTTTTTTTTCTCAAGGAAATTTTTATGTAAATATCTAAAAACCAGAAAAAGAAGTGCCGGATACGGAAATCAAAGTACTGCGCACCTCTCAGGTTTGGGATTTAAGTAATTGGCATTTTTTTATTATCATTATTTATAATCCCTGGTTCCACCAGAAATTTCAGTTTCTCAAAGCTGAATTTTTAAAATATGGATCAAAATGACATTTTATATCTATTTCACAATGAGAAACTAAAATTTTTGGTGGAACCAAGACCCTACAATATATCATTTGGAGTCGACTTTTAGAACAATTTTTTCCTTGTTCCTTTTACTGGGGCTCTATGGTGAGTTATGCTTTTTACAGTTTTTACTTTATGATGTGCGATTAATTGTGTTTTAATAATTTTGTGGCGCAAGACATTAAAGAAATAAAACCCTCAATTTAACATGGTAAAAGCCCTATACCAGGTCAAAATTAACGTTAATAGGGTGTATGCGCATGACGTCATAATAAATGCGCTTCGACGACGCCATAATTGAGCAACGAATAAAGAATAACATTGCTTAGCATAGGACAAACGTGGGTTTTCACTATATTTCTTTGAAAAATATGTAAGGTTTTTATTTCATTAATATTATTTTTCTCTCATACTTGAAAACCTCTAATTCAACTTGTTAATATATATTATATAGCATCAATTCTCTCCAAAAAATTGCTAAATATTTTTAAACTGGCAAAATGTGTCATATATTTTCCCATACCGGCCCTACACATGCCATATGGCGCTGACTTTAACATGAATGCAACCACCCTATAAAATTAATGATGATCGACCCTCATAGAAGTGCGATCGACCTGATGATCCTTTGCCAGTGCCGTGTCCTGATTATGTGAAATGAGAAAGGTGAATTCTTTTTAACCCCCACTTTTTATGACATTTTTGAAAAGAGCGTTAAAAAATTTTGAGGCGGTATTTTTTCTTAGAACGATTGGAGCATGGGAAGTATTTTTAATTAATTTTTGAAAATCGACCTAAAAAGCCTGTGACGTCATCAATCGGTCATTTATTTCGGAAAGTATTGACCGTAGAAGGTTTAGTAGCAAATTTTTTGAAATCCTGAGGACGAGTTGATTTCATTAAACTGGTTACTGAACCTCGAATGATTAGTATTTGCCGAGAAAAAAGTGGACTGATGACGTCACAGGCTTTCTAGGCCGATTTTCAACAATTAATTAAAAATACTTCGCATGCTCCAATCGTCCTATAAGAAAAAATAGCGCCTCAAAATTTTTTGAAGCTCAACTTTCCAAAAATATCATAAACTCAATAACAAAAAAAATTCAATTCACCTTCCTCATTATGTCTATATTGCATATATGTATATATGTATATAATATATATATATATATATATATATATATATATATATATATATATATATATATATATATATATATATATATATATATATGGACTCGTCCACGTCAAAAAACACAGTAGTACATCTCAAAAAATAGATTTGGCTGAAATTGATATATTTTGTTAAGGGTCACTTAGACATAATACATTCCAAATTTCAGGGTCATGGAACCAAAATTCGAATTTTTAGAGCGCGAAATTCAAATTTTTTAGGGGTTTGATAGTAATTCTATGAAAAATAGTGAAGCTGCTTTTTGGCAGGTTTTACATTTTTTGTCAATGGTTTAATATCCAATAAGTTTGACCATGACAAAAAAATCGATTTTTCAATAATCGATTGTGGTGAAAAAAATTCACCAATATTGCCCATTTATGCCATTTTTACACTTTTTCTGACAGCTGTGACAGCCAAACCACTGCGAATTTTGAAATTAATTTTTATGGCGACATAGATTACATATATTATAACATGTCTATTAAGTCAAATTTGTTGTGTAATCAAAAATGAATTTTTGCGGGATTTTTGAAAATTGAAAAAAAATGAATTCCTGCCATTTTGAAATACGATTTTCTCAAAAAGTAACACTTTTTTTTTCGATCTTTTTTTTTATCGTCACACAAAAAATTGTCTTCTACAAGATCTATTAGGTTTCCGAGGGATTTTTTTAGATTTTAAAGATTTAACGGGTTTTGAACATGGGCAAAAATATCATTTTTGCTCACTTTTTTTATACTTTAATTTGAGATAATTGTAATTTTAAAAAACTTTAAGGGTCAGTAATGACTTGTTAGTGCTATTCGATCCTGAATTGTATAATTTTTTTGTTTTTGGTTGATTTTGGCGGGAATTAAAAAAATCCAAAATTTTTCAATGTTACCATTCCCATAGTCGATTTTCTCAAAAAGTAACATTTTTTTTCTTGAGTGTATTTTTATGTGTATGCCTAACACTACGTTCTACAATATATTTTAGGTTTTAGTGGTATTAATTATGTTTCTGGTGATTAAAAAATAAATGAAAATTGATATATCTCACTTTTTTTACGATGTTTTTTTTCATTTCCGTTACTTTTTAGCGTAAAATTTTTTTTGGGCGTTGCAAATAACCTGTACTTACTACTTGATCATAATTATGTAAAAATTTCGTTTTTGGTTGATTTTGGCGGGAATTTTAAAAATCCATATTTTTCAATGTTACCATTTCCATAGTCGATTCTCTCAAAAAGTAACTTTTTTTTCTCGATATTTTTTTTATATCCATACATTAAGTAATGATATACAATATTTTATAGGTTTAAGAGGTATTCTTTTCTTTTTGGAGATACAAAAATTAATTAAACGTGTTACAAAATGTATTTTTTTATATAGTTATTTTTATCGTTTTTCTGGTTTTCTAAAAATTGTAAATCACCAAAAATGAAAAAAATACCTCTTAAACCTATAAAATATTGTATATCATTACTTAATGTATGGATATAAAAAAAATATCGAGAAAAAAAAAGTTACTTTTTGAGAAAATCGACTATGGAAATGGTAACATTGAAAAATATGGATTTTTAAAATTCCCGCCAAAATCAACCAAAAACGAAATTTTTACATAATTATGATCAAGTAGTAAGTACAGGTTATTTGCAACGCCCAAAAAAAATTTTACGCTAAAAAGTAACGGAAATGAAAAAAAACATCGTAAAAAAAGTGAGATATATCAATTTTCATTTATTTTTTAATCACCAGAAACATAATTAATACCACTAAAACCTAAAATATATTGTAGAACGTAGTGTTAGGCATACACATAAAAATACACTCAAGAAAAAAAATGTTACTTTTTGAGATAATCGACTATGGGAATGGTAACATTGAAAATTTTGGATTTTTTTAATTCCCGCCAAAATCAACCAAAAACAAAAAAATTATACAATTCAGGTTCGAATAGCACTAACAAGTCATTACTGACCCTTAAAGTTTTTTAAAATTACAATTATCTCAAATTAAAGTATAAAAAAAGTGAGCAAAAATGATATTTTTGCCCATGTTCAAAACCCGTTAAATCTTTAAAATCTAAAAAAATCCCTCGAAAACCTAATAAATCTTGTAGAAGACAATTTTATGTGTGACGATAAAAAAAAGATCGAAAAAAAAAGTGTTACTTTTTGAGAAAATCGTATTTCAAAATGGCAGGAATTCATTTTTTTCAATTTTCAAAAATCCCGCAAAATTTCATTTTTGATTACACAACAAATTTGACTTAATAGACATGTTATAATATATGTAATCTATGTCGCCATAAAAATTAATTTCAAAATTCGCAGTGGTTTGGCTGTCACAGCTGTCAGAAAAAGTGTAAAAATGGCATAAATGGGCAATATTGGTGAATTTTTTTCACCACAATCGATTATTGAAAAATCGATTTTTTTGTCATGGTCAAACTTATTGGATATTAAACCATTGACAAAAAATGTAAAACCTGCCAAAAAGCAGCTTCACTATTTTTCATAGAATTACTATCAAACCCCTAAAAAATTTGAATTTCGCGCTCTAAAAATTCGAATTTTGGTTCCATGACCCTGAAATTTGGAATGTATTATGTCTAAGTGACCCTTAACAAAATATATCAATTTCAGCCAAATCTATTTTTTGAGATGTACTACTGTGTTTTTTGACGTGGACGAGTCCATATATATATATATATATATATATATATATATATATATATAATATAATATATGTATTTTTATTTTTTCTACAAATTTATATTGATATTTGTAACTTTTTTTAATTGTTAATGGACCACTTGCAATAAAATGTTTTTAATTGTTGCAGCAAGTAAGTGAAAACGATTTTTACATAAGAAATGTATTTATTAAGTATTATTCAAATTATTTTAAAAATACATTATATCGAGCCCATATACACGCGCGTGTCGATGAAAAGATATATTATACACACACCATTACCGAATTTTAATAATAAATGTAATTATAATTTTAATTTAAAAACGATATTAAAATATTTCAAATGGCAGTCGTATTCGTCAAATATTTATATTTATAATTGCATATAGGGTGTATGCGGATGACGTCATATTTATTGCGCTTTGAGGCCATACTGGAGTAGTACATAACATTGCTCAGCATAGGACAAACTTCATTTAAGCTTATTTTCTTCGGGAAATCGGTTAATTTTTTGTTATTGTTATTTTTCTCACATACTTGAGATACTAATTCAACATATTTACATCATCAATGCTCTCAAAAATATTGCATAGTGGTTTAAAACTGGCAAAATGATTTTATTTCCTATGCCACCCATGTTATTGAGTTATCCAACATGGCGTCAACTTTAACATGAATGCATAGACCCTATAGTTTAATTATTAATCACAATCAATATATCACGGGACAGAGCTGAAATTCTTCTCATAGTCATAATCAAAATTAATAAATTAAATTGTATCCCTCAAACAAAACTGGAAGAAGAAGCGAAGAAGAAGAAGAAGAAGAAGAAGCTAAGAAGAAGAAGAAGAAGAAGAAGAAGAAGAAGAAGAAGAAGAAGAAGAAGAAGAAGAAGAAGAAGAAGAAGAAGAAGAAGAAGAAGAAGAAGAAGAAGAAAAAAAAAAAAGGCAAATGACGCGGAAATGTGATTTTGGTTACATTTTTAGTAATTTTTAATTAATAATTTTAATGAGAAATTATTATGTTGTAAATATTCTATTGACATTTCAATTTGGAAGCTTTTGTTTTCGAAAAGTAATTAAAAATATTTTTTCTATAAAGAAATTTAATTTTGTGTTCGCAATGTTCCCTTGTTTTGTGTTCAAATTTCAAATCAAATCAAAGTCCCGCCAACATTTTTTTTAATGAAATTAGCGCTACCTATGAACGTGTATATTGAACTACGCAGGAACTACGTAAAAATAGTTGAACGTTTTTTGGGGATTTTGATAATGATATGATAATGATGTTGTTATGATATGTTTCACTCTTTAAAAAAATGTGTTTTTGTTAATTAAGACTGTGTGGTGTGGTGTTAATTATTACATATTCATTTATTATAAATCAAGGATCTGCGTAGATATGGTTTTCAAGAAATGTGAAGTACCAACGTGTAGGATCAGTACAAGTAACGGTGGACAAAATAAAACTTACTATGCTTTCCCTAGAGACTATGAAAGAAGTAAAATTTGGTACTTATCAATATCAAAACCTTACGATCATCTCGAACCAAACAGTAGAGTTTATAGATACGTATGTGAAGATCACTTTGATGTAAGTATGTAAATGTCATATGGAACATATGACATGGGACAATAATTGAACATACAGTCAACTGGGGTGACTTTGAACACCCAATTATCTCTGTCTTGGGTGGTCTTGGGGGCTCATTTTAGAAATTTGAAGAATCTTACTATTGCTCAAATTTGTTTTTGATCTAAATGACATGTTTCAAAATTTTGAAATGAGTGCCCAAAGTAGAGATAAATGGGTGTTCAAAGTCACCCCGGGCATTCAAAGTGGACTCCAGTTGACTGTATGTACTGTACTGTACATACATACATATATGTATGCATATGGTACATACTACATACATATGCATACAATAATTATGTATGATATGTTATGTTTGTACAATGTATGTACATACATACATACAAACCATACTAAACCCAACGATTCCGCTTTCTAAAAAATACATTGTCAGGTAAGAGCAGGGTTGCCGAATATCTGAAAATCATGAGCGAATATTCCTTAGAAAGAGCAGCATCGTCTTTGATTTTGTGTTAGTATGGCCTTCAGTGTACAGTATATGTACATACATACATTTATGTATGCATATTTATGTATATAGCATAAATATGTCATACATACATGTATATATATACTGTATATATACACACCTTACACATACATATACATAGCAGTCATGGAGTATCGGTATCGACTGCGATACGATATTCGATACTATACCGATACTTGTATCGGTATCATATCGGGGCCTTTTTTAAACTCAGTATCGAATATCGGTATCGGTCACCGATATCAGCAAAATATCGTCGAATTTCGATACTTTTTTTCGATACTTTGAGACTTTTGCTCTCTCATAAAATAAAAGTAAAAATACAAAAAAAAAAAAAAAAAAAAAAAAAAAAAAAAAAAAAAACTTATGAAGCAACGAGAACATTCCATTAGTGATTATCTATTTTTCGTACTTGGACAATAAAATTCACTCCTTTATTTTTCATTGTGCTATAACAACAGGGCAGGGCGCCGTGCACAGTATTTTTATTTTATACCTTTTATAAAGCCACCAGGTAAAAAGTTTTTTTTTTTTTTTTTTTTTTACATACAATAAAAATAAAGAAAACGGTGTTAAAACTTTTCTCTTCTTTTTATTAAAAAAAAAAATAAAAAAAATGAGCCATTGACTGTCGCCAAGTTTCTGAGAAATCCGTCGTGTGGTCGTGCAGTACTATCTATGATCTCTCCTAATGACTAATGCGCCGGTAGAAATCACAATAAAATATAGTCAATGATTGACATTTTAGATCACTGTATTTGTATATAAATTCAATGCATTACAAATTACAAAAGATGTAGCATACTTCCGTTAATGTCTTTGTACAAATTTTTTACAAGGTTAACTTTTTAAAAAGTTTACAAAATCAAAGGATTTTTACGACCAGAGGGGAAATTTGGACTTTAACCCCTTTGATTTAGCGGGGATGATTTGAGCCAATAAAATAAATACGAAAGCTAATGATACTTTGTTTACTTTAGCAAATAAAAAAATACCATGAAAAAAAAATAAATTTATTAAATATTTGAAAATTACTTCTATACGAAATAAAGAAATTGCTCATTTGTAAATAATTAATAAAACTGCTTGGAAACAGTAGAGGATATTCTAATCATATAATTTCACTAAACGAATGTAATGTATATATTTTTTAAATCTACTATAATTTTTTTAGTCATTTTAGTTTAACAAACGAACAATAGAATAAAATAAATAAAAAAGTGAGTAAATAAGTAAATGAATAAATAAATAAATGAATAAATAAATAAATGAATAAATAAATGAATAAATGAATGAATAAATAAATAAATAAATAAATAAATAATTAAATAAATAAATAATAAATGTGGCAAAAATATGCATGGATTTTATGATACTAATTTATGTCTCAAAGGTGAAAAAAAAATTGAATTTATAGTGCAATATTTATTGTATGAGGTATAGCAAAAATATCGAAAAAGTATCGGAAAATATCGGTATCGTATCGGTATCGTATCGGGGCAAATTTTTTTGGCCAGTATCGTATCGGTATCGGGAAAATTTAAAAATATCGGTATCGTATCGGTATCGAAAATTTCGGTATCGACTCCATGACTGATACATAGTATAATATACACAGCACATAGTACTGTACATAATATATTGTCAGGTTAGAGCACAAACTGTGTACAGTATCTACAAAAGTAACAAGGTTCAAATTACAGTGTAATACTATAAAAAAGATAAGATTTTCGACTTAGCTGCTTTTGTAGATACACAGTTTGTGCTCTAACCCGACAATATGGTGGAGGGTCAAATCTATGTAGACTCAATATAGAGTACCCTAATTGAGCCTCTGGACCATCTTGAGGTTCCCTTATTATTGTTCCAGACAATAATAAACTTGTGCCGTCCAGCCTGTTACGTGTACAGGGTATGATATGAAACTTTGCCTAGCACTGCTTGACTTGTTCAAAGTCAGCTTCTGTGGGATGTGCAGGCTACCACACAATATAAGAAAGTGGGGTAGCTTATTAAGTCTGATACAGTGGTTGATCAGAGCCCTGCAGTGTTGGAAGTATGTGCCTGCCTTCACATTCACAATATGTGTGATTGACTAGTAGGAAAGGAACAACAGTTTTAAGGGTGACTATAAGCGATTTTGGTCACATCGGCATCCGTTTCTACTTACTACACATATGCAGTAAGTCGAAATGGAAGCGGATGTGAGCACAATTGCTTAGAGTCGTCCTCAAAACTATTGTTCCTTTCAGGGTTCGACCGGGTTTTTTAACCTGGATTTTTGCCGGGCGGTTTTTTATAAAAAACCGGGCAATAAGATTTTTAAAAAAGCCGGTTAAAAAAAAAAAAAAAAAAAAAAATGAAAAAAATGAAAAAAAGAAGCCAAAATACTATATTAATAAAAGAGCGGAAAAATAGTATCTTTTTTCATCAAAATAGTCTTCAAAATTAGAAAATAGTCTAAAATTAGTCTCAAAAAATAATAAAATAGTCGGAAAATAGTCTTTGAAATTTATATAGCTCATTAGTGACTTTATTTATTAGTAGGATAACATGTCTGAATTTATCTGTTTTCTTAATAGTCTCTAGGATTGCCTAAAAAAAAAAAAAAATGTTCTATAGTCTAAAAAAATTACATCGGTCTGAAATAGCATTGTCTAAATAATAAAAAAAAAATCTTCAGAGACCACTAAAAACATTTTTTTAAGACGAATTAGTATGAACACAAAATAAAGAAGCTTTGGTACTTAAAAATTTAATTGCCTATGTCAAACATGTGAAACACGATCAAATATAAGTTATTCGCCACCTTAAAGATAACAATACATGTAAATGTGTAAATGCAAATTTGAGTGGAAATTTGTAGTCAAATAAGAAACTTTTTTTTAAATTAAAATTATTATTAAATTAAAACTTTTTTCGAAAAAAAAATTATAATAAAAATAAAAAATATTTTAAATTTACTCGATTTTATTTGAAAATTATTGTGTTCCAACAAAACATGTTGGAAATAAATAATTTTTAAAAAATTATTGTGAAAATATGGTTTACTTTTAGTGATTTCTGGTCCAAGTCGGTCACGTTCTACGTTAATTTTCCGTTATTTTTGTCAGAAATATCGAAAAACATCGAAAAAAGGCAAAATAGTCCGAAAAGTCTTGAAAGTCCAAAATAGTCTCGGAGACTAAAATAGTCGCAAAATAGTCTTTTTTTAATTTTGTATATAGGCTTGAAATCGTGTGATTCGTGGAAATTTTAAGTAAAAACCCCAATAGCCTCAATATTGACAATAGTCTACAGATTTTTTTTCCGCTCTCTAAAAATAATAACAGTCGAAATTCTTAATTTACTTGTATTACTATAATTACTATGAATAAATAAACCTCTATAAAATTGATATTTGATGTGGTTTTTTGTTGTTGTTTTTTTCAAATGACTAAAAAATATGCGAGTTTATTATTTTAATGTTATATTGTAAAGATTAGGAAAAAATTAAAAAACCGGTTTTTTTTTACTTAAAAAACCGGGTTTTATTAAAAAAAAACGGGCTATAAAACCCGGTTTTACCTGCCGGCCGGTTTTATTAAAAAAACCGGGTTTAATCCGAACCCTGAGTTCCTTTATTAGTCAATATGGATGAAGGAAACCAAGCTGATAATAATACTGTAATAAAACATTGGCATGCTAATTTTAGTTTTTTCTTATTCTTCATTCACACTTTTTGTCATCTCTCTGGCATGCGTATTTTTTCAATTAAAAACTGTTTACTTACAAAATATATAAAATAATAATTGCTTTTCATTTGGGTGAGAAAACAGGAAAGAACCCCCTATTTCCTATCCTACCACATACTCTGCAAGACTATACTTTTTTTCTCTTTTTTTTTTTTTTTTTGGGGGGGGGGGGGGGGAACTATACGACATATCTATACATTACTGTATAATTCACCTCTCCAAGTACTGACCACTGGCTGTACAAAGACTGGCAGCATGGCTGTGCTGGCAGTTTGACCAGTGCTTGCTAACGCGAGTGCTGTCAACTCTTGGTTTTCTGAGAGTCAGTGGTCCGGGCTGCACAGATCTGGTAGTCAAGCCCAGAATAATGTGATAATGGATTGAGCCTGAGGTCTAGTAAGTCTCAGATCATACATAAAAGCCCCTACTATAAAGTATAAAGGTTAAATCCAAAGGTATTATGGCATCATAATGCTTTACCTGTACATAGTACTGTATATACATTACATACCGGTACTGTACCATAGAGGGTATACAAAATCAAATAAGAGATAGCTATTTAGAGATACTTTTATGTATTTTTGGTAGTGTACCATATTTAAAGATAGGAAAATATCAGCTGTTATCCAATATGGCCGACTTTTTCTTACAGAAATTTCTCAGTGCTACCATATAATAAAGAATATATTATATAACTAGACCATATGGACGGAATGTCGCCGTTTTTTCTCATCGTGTTTCTGTTCACTGGATGGCAGTAGTTGTACACATTGTCCCTTTTTCTTACCCTCGAAAGGTCTTTTTCAGTATGAAAGAAAAATTTACTATCTCCCTCCAACGGGGGAGGAGGGGGACGAGGCAACCTGAAGGGTATTTAGGGTAGGCACAGCGTGAAATCGCAAGAGTAATAAAAATTCAATCAAAATATTAACTTTCTCAAATATTCATGATAGCCTTAATTTTATCACTTAGTAAATAGTTTTGTAAAAAAATAACTCATTTTCTCGTCTCATTCGTGATTCTACGACAATTAAAAGTCAAGTACGTAATGCATTGATATTTTTCACTCCCTCCCGAAAAGGACCGAAAAGGGTAGTCACAGCATGAAACCGCAAGAGTAATAAAAGTTCAATCGAAATATTAACTTTCTTAAATATTCATGATAGCCTTAATTTTATCATTTATTACATAGTTTTGGAAAAAAATAACTTATTTTCTCGTTTCATTCGTGATTCTACGACAATTAGAAGTTAAGTAATGCATTGATAGTTTTCACCTCCTCTTGAAAAAGATCGCGCAAAAGAAAAAAATACATTTATAAGAAAAAGGCAAAATGTTATGTACAAAAGGGAGGGATGAGTGTTCGAATGCATCGTGTGAGGGTGGGTGGGTGGGGTGTTCGCGATGCCAGCCAGAGCCCCCTGGTTGACGAGAACAGCAATATGCTTGAAAACAGAGACACAATTAACATAGGGTATGAAGTAGCCTGGTGCTACCATGTACGGTCCCCTACCTCCTTAATGCTTATTCATCTCATTCATCTATGTTTATGAAATATTCTACTTTGTTAACGTGATTGCATTGTATCCAGTATCCCTGTCGCAAAATTTACATAAATGGAGCTGCTAGGTACTTTCAAAAGAAAGGGGCTCAAAACTGAGTTCAGTTATGTGCTAGATTGATAGCTCTGTATTTGCAACACCTGCAGACGTTTTCATTGACTTCTTGTCACTTGTAAAAAGTTACTATTTTCATCTGTAAATTGGGAGAATGTTAACAATAATAATATAAAAAATGTTATATAATTACCTGCAAGACCTTACCACAGTAGAAGTTCTATGGAGAGGTCAAAGTCTATGTATAAATATAATATATCGAGGGCTCTGCGGCATTTCGGTACTACTGCAATCTCCGTGAATATAATTTAGGCACATATGTAATATTCACCACGACTACTTATGGCACATCTTTAAACCCTAAGCGTATAAAGATGTCTCAAAAAAGGGGAGCGCGGAGATTACTGATGTGCCAAAATTGCACCTGCGGAGATTGCATTAGTACCGTAATGCCTTGTAGCCCTCGATATATTGTATAATATAATATCGATGCTTACCCGTCAAAGTGAACGTACTACACTTTACAAATTCTGTGAAAAATGAACGTTCTACACTTTACAAATTCCATGTTCACCCGTATAGTTCTGCTGTTAAAATGTGTAGAAGCGCCTAACGTAGATCGTTCATTTTGAGTGAAATTAGTAAAATGTAGTTTGTTCACTTCGACAGGTATATACATACCTAATATATATATATACTAATATTATATAATATAATTTTATCTGACTGAGTAATCCCATCATGTTTCAGGACGATGATGTTTGCAATCTCATCAGACATCGCTTGACGGGACAATCAAAGAGACTGAAGCCAGGTAGCGTGCCACACAAACTTCTGCCCAATCAACAGTTTAAAGGGAAATCAAAGTACAGTAAAGACTGCACAAAAACACCTAAAGGGCGATATACTGATGCATTGTTAAGTGATGATGAATCTCTAAGTGAAGATGAAAAAGAAAAAGAAATTAAGAAACCCAGAAAGGAGATTTTACCTGAAAAAGAAACTAAAAGTAGGAAACTTCGGGGAAAGAAGAAATCTAAAAAGGCAAATAATGAAGAATTAATTCAGGAAGAGAAAGAAAAGCTCTTGTTAGAGTCAATAATAATAGGTTTGTGGTTATAGTGTTCATATCTCTGAATTTGAATAGTACTGTAAATAATTGTTAAAATGAAATCAAAATAAAACTTTTGTATTTACTACTTTTTTTTTTTTTAAATAATTTCATCGGGTTATAGCATACACTGTGTATCTACAAAAGCAGTTAAGTCAAAATTCTTATCTTTTTGTATAGGCCTATTATTTTGAGCATTTTTACTTTTGTTGATACATACACGGTTTGTGCTCTAACCCGACGATATGTAATTAAACTCATGCTATGTTATGCTAGCATTATGCAATAATGAACTTGTCAAAGTACACACTACTTTGCTTTATAAACACTTTTGCACTTAATTTTGGACCGGGTTAGAATATTTTCTCTCACATGCAAGGGGTCCACATCAACCAACAGCTTAATTTTCTAATCCCAAAATTTTTTAAACCTACGTGTTTGTCATTCTAAAACTGTTAACTAACAGCTTTAATTTTTATTATTTATTGTTACAAATGCATGTCTCCAAGATCAAACCCGTAAAAAAAAAAATAATAAAAAAAAAAGCTAAATGCGAGATTTTTTTTCTTTTCTTTTTTTTTTTTTAATAATATATCGATGCTGTTGCGGCTAAACCACGCTTCTACTTTTAGCGTGTTTGCTTACTTTCACGCATCTACGTTTATCGCGATAGCCTTAAAAACGCGTATCTACATTTATCGCGACAACAGGTAAAAACATTTCTACACCTGTTTTCCTATGTAGATATGTTTTTACCTGCTGTCGCGATAAATGTAGATACGCGTTTTTATGTCTATCGCGATAAACGTAGATGTGTGAAAGTAAGGAAACATGCTAGAAGTAGAAGCGTGGTTTAGCCGCAACACCATCGATATATTTTACTGTTATGTACATATGAGGTAAAAACCATCGCGGTTGTAAATATAAATGTTAAAAAAAAAAAAAAAAAAAATTAAGTACCTATATAAAAGAAAAGAGTATGTAGAATGATTAGAGCACATTAAATTGAAAGATAGTAATAAAACGCAAAAATTTTCTAATTTATAGGTTATTGGGAATAAGGATCAAATTTCTAACCTAGATGTGTGCTAGATATTAGATATTTTACTGTCGTAAGTAAATACTATTAATTAATATGGAAATACAAGATGCTTGTGTCAGCTACAGCTCAGTCTCCCTGTCCCCAATATTTTCAGCAATCTCGTTGTGTTTTTCTATCACTCAAATTCAAATTTTACTGTATTATTAATAAAATGGATAAAGATTAGCTAAACCTAATAAAACAATGTTTCAGAGCACAAGAAAAAAGAAGAAGTCAAGATAATAAAAGAGGAAAATGCTAGAAAAGCCCTGAATGAAAAAATTCAAGAACTTAAAAAAAAGTTAGAAATGGAAGCAGAAGAAAAAAATAAGGCAAGGAAATTAAAAAAGGAAGCAGAGGCAAATAGGTTAAGGATGTTAGAACTGGAAGAAGAAGCAAAGTATGAGGCAAGAAAATTAGAAATACAAGCCAAAGCAAAGGATGAGGCAAGAAAATTAAAAATGGAAGCATTTGCAAAAAAAGTGGCAAAAAAATTAGAAAGGGAAGCAAAGGCAAAGGATGAATTAGAAGCCAAAAAAGAGACGAGAAAATTAGAAATACAAGCAGATGTAAAGGAGGAGTTAAGAAGATTAAAACTGGAAGAAGAAGCAAAAAAAGAAGCAAGAAAATTAGAAAAGGAAGCTAAAGCCAAAAATAAGCCAAGATGTCCTAGGAGAAGAAAGTATGACGATATAGATGTGAGTCAAAAAGTCAAGCTACCTTTGAATCAATTTGTAAACTCTCAATGTCGTGTCCCCCTTCAATTATATCTAAAAGATAATGAAACTATTACACTTTCATTAAAGGCTTAGAACACCTTTAACAACAAAAACAACTTTCCTTGTATCTTAATGTACGTGGAAACAAGCAAGCTGTGGTGTCATAAACCTGTATCTGCCATTTAGTAAATGGAAAATAAATTAGAAATCAATAACTCCGGCCAAATGTAGACATTTAGATATGTTAGGATATAAGGCAAGTTTTTTGTTCAAGGTATTCAAGGTGTTAAGTGGCTCTTCAAAAACGCATGTAAAAAATAAATGTAATATTAAAGATAAAATAAAAATTTCCCCAAAAAATAATAATAAAAAAAAAATCAAGTAAAAAACACCTTGGCATTAAATGCTAATCAGGTACCTAAAAAATGTTTGCAGCTGGTGGTGGCAGAAGCAGAAGAAATTGCTCAGGCTTCTCAGCTAGAAATGATGACAGTAGCAAGACCAGTGCAAGTCATATATGTAGATCCACTTGTGATGACCACCGAGGAAGCAAAACTGGCAAGGTCAACAGCAAAGGTTACATTATATATAACGAGTCTAGTGTAACATTTTACTGCATAATGGAAATACCATATACAGCTCCTCCCACAAAAACTGTTTCGTTCATCCATGCAATAGTATGCACTTACGTGTCAGTTTTTGTGAAAAGAGGTGTATGAGGACCATATTAATTAAAGTCTTCATATGTTGGCATTTTATTTGCCATAAGGGGCAATATCATAATATTTCATATCACTGATAATATTTACATATCGTTGGCCGCGCGTCTAAATGGGGAAAAAGTGAAAAAGCAATTTTTATGAACCGCGCGAGTGGTGAATACTGTATACACCTTTCATGCCCGTTGCAAGTGGCGAATAAGCTATGCCCACAGCACATGACATTCACCCCTCGCATTGGCCGTGAAAGGTGTATATTCACCACTCGCGCGGTGCATGAAAATTGCTTTTTCCCCATTTAGACGTGCATCCAGCGATATGTTAAGGACAATAAATCAGAACACATTGCACATTATTAGAATTAAATGATATTTCTACTTCTATGCAAGCATCCATTTTTCATCTACATTTTATTTTAGGTTGCTACAATAATAAATAAATAAATAATTTCCATGGTAGATTTAGGGGCCGTGTATGTTGGTAATCCCCATAAACAAAGCACGGGAAATCGTATTTACGCCTTCAAATTGTCAATTTTGTATCTAAAAACTTGAAATTAGAGCATTAAATTCTAAATAAAATTCCGCTTTGAGCGGCGTTAACAAATTTTTTTAAAGATATGCAGGAAAAAAGATATTAATTTTTCAAATAAGCAAATGAAAATTAATAGCTGTAGTAAGAATTTTCATAAGTTGGTACTTGGATTTATTTTCAGGTATAGGTATAGTAAAGTTGCAATAAAAAGTAAGTGAAAAAAGAGAGATAAAAGGGATCAATGCTACCTGACAACACGACCCAATTATCTACGCGTCAATGAATTTGATAACTCGAGAAGTAATTTTCACAGTAAATCAAATTTATTTTAGATGTTAGTTTTATTAAAAATCATGCATATTTCTTTTTTGATCGAAGTTCTAGCGATATTTTGAACTACCGTGATTTAAAAATAATGAGTAGTATGTAATATTTTTTATTTGAATATATTACTTTAATATGAAGCTATAACTTCGATCAAAAAAGAAATATGCATGATTTTTAATAAAACTAACATTTAAAATAAATTTGATTCACTGTGACTGTTACTTCGCAAGTTATCAAAATCATTGACCGTAAGATAATTGGGTCCCGTGTTGTCAGGTAGCAGGTAATCTCTTCTATTGAAAAACTGCTCTTTGTTCACTTACTTTTTACTGCACTTTTTGACTTACAAAGGTGCAGCAGTGCTATTGTATTAAATACAGTACGCAGACTTATTGACGACAGTAAATGTTACCACTAAAATAAATATACAACTTCACTAAAAAATTATCAAACTTTGAAATTAATTAAAAAAAAATCTATTGATAATATAAAAATTTTATCAACAGGCCTCAAAGCGAAATTTTATGCTGATTACAGCATAATAAATTTCAGTCATAATTACATCATATTCAGAGAGAGAGAACGTAAATACTAAACGTCTCTTTTGCATGCTAATCTTACGGAGACTGTTTCAACATACACGGTCCTTTAAAGATAAATAGTTATCAAAATTAAAGAAAATTTTATCAATTGGAAACCAGAGACATGATTAATTTTATAAGTGAAAGAAAATGCCAAGTTACTATTTATGAAACCCAGCAGAATGTTACACAATTTACATTCCGCTGGTTATTTGTTACCGGTATTATTTTTCTCCAGATAAAACTTATATTTTTGGATACAGTACTGTACTGTATCCAAAAATATAAGTTTTATCTGGAGAAAAATAATACCGGTAACTATGGAACTCTTTACCACTATGGTAAGGCTCTTTCTAATTTCCGCTGTCTCTTTTATATTACCAACCTAACAGTAGTGGTTTACTGTCCTTAATTTTGCATAGTCGATTTTGTCCACAAACTCTTCTACTAATTAACTGTGATTACTTTCCTATCAGATGCAACATTGTAATCACTAAAATTTACTAGTAATATTAGCACTTAATTTCAAAGTTAATTTAATTTTATAAATTTGAAAGAAAATGATAAAAGATACCAGCAAGGGCCTTACCATAGTGAAGAGAGAGTCCCATAGTGCAGTGAAAATCTTGCTAGCACAGATATAAAAAACTAACATGTGCTAGTAAGATTTTCACCAAACTATGGGACTCTCTTCACTATGGTAAAGCCCTTGCTGGTTTCTCCTATCATTTTCTTTCAAAGTAATCAACCTAACCGCGATGGTTTATTGTCCTTAATATGCCTCTTGATTTGATTTTAAAATGCTAATTAGAAATTATTGTTTCAGATTTTTAATAACATGCGTCCTATAGCTCCCAAACTCTACCATGGTTCCTTTGGAGTACCTGGAACAATGATGTTACCGGTAGTACCAGTAGTGGAGAATATTTCCAACAGCTCACAGCTAGGAATGAATATTCAAGAACAACAATCTCCTCAAGTGATAGTTCCCGTGCAGAACATTTCTAATAGCACTCAGCCAGAAAATATTGAAGAAGAGCAATCTTCTCCTGGGCAGGATTATTCCACCACAAAAATTACAATAAAAGAAGAACACGTTGATCAAGATTTTCTTGTTAAAGGCAAGTTCGGTGGTCTTTCGTTTTCCTTTCCTCAGTGTTTTATAACAAATTGTATATTTTTTTAATTTTCAAAGTATATTTTGACCAGCATTTTTCAAATATTGGTGCATTTTTTTTCTTAAAAAAAAAAAAAAAAAAAAAAAAAATCAAGCTTGGTCAAGTATTTTATTTATTTTAAATTGTACAAAATTTTTGTGGCAATTACAACTAAATATATTATCGAAGGAAATGATTGGAAAAATCAACAAGCGCCTTACCATGATGAAGTCCGTAGCTAGGTGAAGATCTTGATGGCACAGTTAACACAAATATTTACATTGATTTGAGACCTTTTAAGGGTGACTGCCTTCTTCAGTTGCTTATAGAGTGTAATATTGATTAAGGCTACACTAAGCAACTGAAAAATATTGCTGTCGTCCTCAAAACGTCATAATCAATGTAAATAGTTTTGTAAGCTATGTACTTCATCATATTTTTTTATCATTTCCATCAATAATATATTCAACCGGTAATGGGTCTTCCTTCCTTAACAATTAATAGTAGGTACTAATTACAACTAAATATTACAACTAAATATTTATTAGAAATAAAAAAAAAATCCAAAGTAAATAGCCATAAACTAAGTTTGTTCTATGCTGAGCAATGTTGTTTATTGATCCAGTATAACATTGAAGTGCATTCAATATGATATCATGAGGATACACCCTATATAATGTTTTTGTAATAATTTTCCTTAATTTTTCAGATTATAAAATTGAAGAACCATTTTCTAGTGATGACGATGAAGAGATCGCTGTGGCACCTACTGAACAAGTTTTCCTTCAAGAACCATTTTATTATGGAATGTCAGAAGTTAAACAAGAACCTCAATCTGATGAATGTCAAATGGAGTCAATAGATTCAGTTGATATCAAATGTGAAAACAATAAAGCACCAATGTTCAATGAAAATATTCGTGAGAAAAGAGAAGATAATATTGACATAAAAGTTGAAGAGTTGAGTGATACCAAAGCTTATTCAGAAAATCAAAGTTCTATTGGTAGTTTGAAAAGTGAATCAATAGACATTAGCGTTCCTTCTGAAACTATAGTGACCTCAAACATCCAGATAAATTCTAAAAAAAAAAGAAAGCAAGATTTGAGTAATGTGTTACCAAATTATTAAATAGAGGACTTAAAAAAGCAGATTCTAGTGTCTATAGTAGGGCCTGGGGAAAAAAAAAAAAAAATCTAACAAAGTGCTAGCAGAGGACTGACTTTCAGACATCACTAATGATTTCTTATAGGGGAATGAAGCAGTTATAACTCCAGATTTTTTTTTCTCGATACTATAATGTTTACTGTAGCTTATGGAGCCTAAAAGTTTTTGTTTTCCAGAATTTCAAGTAATTTGATTGTACCACTAAAAAAAAAAAAAAAAAAGTCCAATTGACTTCAAATTTAAGAAAACAATATATTTAAGGCTCAGTAAGCTACAGTAAAAAAATTTCAGCATCAGGAAAAAAAATCCAAGCTTTTTTTCTAGCTGCTTCATTCCATGATAAGAAAGCATGTAAGATAGGATCACAAAATGGTCTGATAGCACTTATTTTAGTATGGTAGTGCTTGGCTCGGACTTTGTTTACCCTCACTTGCAAGTCTTCTATTGTTTATTAATAAAAATTCAATTGAGTATGTAGTGTAAAATAATATTTTTATATAAATTAATAAGTACATTTGTACTCTGTACCTAAAATATTGATTGTTTGAATGCACTTTTCAGTTTTAAAAATGTTAAGTCATAAACTAGATTTATAAGTTGATACATTTTTTTAAGGTGTATAATAATGTAAATATTCAATTGTAATTTTGTTAACATACCGGTATTAATTAATAGCCCCCCCCCCTTATTTTTTCCCCTCATTTATTTGTTGTGTTTTATTATATACTACAGTTGGAGTTGTATTGACCATGAAATGAGGCCAGTTAGTCTGTAGTTTTATTTTGCTCATGGAAAATATTTCTCTGTTATGTTGTGTTTTCATGCCTGTGGTGAGGTTGTGGACTTGGGTGCTCAGGTCATAAACCCTTTGTTAATGTGGCCTCTTTTTGCCTATTGTGTCAACTTTTCACTGACAGTGAGGACCCAATCTGACCCTAACTATACTTAGAGTCGACTAGTTCCAAAACCCACTTCTTTTGTTTTCAATAGAGGTGAGTTTCTTATAACTATCAGGTATAATATCACCTTTGTAGAAAAAAGAAGAAGCTGTTTTTGGAACTGGTAGACTCTTATATCAGTACCATTTAGATTCGAGTACAATGTATTGATATTGAGTTTATATCAATCGGGGAAACTGGCAATCCCCAGTTGGGGCTTCTTGAATCACTTGGCCAACTTTTTTTTTTTTTTTTTTTTTAACAATGGTAGCAACAAAAAATTAGCAGGGAATATGCCGAGCATCCTTGACCCCTCTTCTGTGTGTTCACCCTCAGACCAATTGCCAGGCAGGCCCTGGTGGTGCCAGCCCAGCCATTGAATTGGAGTACCATGTATTTATATTGAGTTTAGGGGTTTTATTATTATTATTTGTACATTATCCAACCAAGACCTAGATATTATGTTAGTTGTGTTATGTTATAAAAGAATTTAATTTTTGTGCTATCAAAACATCTGATAGAAAAAAAAAGTTTAAAAATAAAAATAATATAAAAAAATAAATAGCTTGGAGCCTTTGAGAACATTTACCTTTTCGTTATACCATCAAATTGTATGAATCATGCAATTCTGATTTGTTTGAGGTGCACCCAATTTTTTTGGTTCTGCCCCCTTTTTTTTTTCTTATTATTTACTTTTTATCATTTTATTTTATAATTATATTACCTTTTCTTGGGTTTTCACCCATTTCTAACAATTTTAGCACTTTTTTTTAACTTTTAAAGCAAACATTTTTATTAATTTGTAGAGTATTTTTTAAATCAGTTTAAAAAAATAAATAACTAAAATATATGTGTCAGTGTCAGAAATGTAGTTCATGTAAAACTGCTAACCTATTCACTATATTATACTTGTGTTATTTTCTCATTTTTTAGTATATGAAAATTATAATTTTGTCATTGAAAAAAAAACTAATATAGTGATTTATTTTTTATATACCATAATATGCAAATGTGCTTAAAACTAAAAATTACAGTATAATAGAACATAAGACTACGTATATCATATAGTAATATAGAGTTACATGGAAAAACGGTATAAAATATAAATTACTGCTCTGCTATGTGCTTATTTACTAAAAAAAAAAAAAAAAAAAAAAAAAAAGTTAGCGCATAACATTTAAAATCAGCTTAACGGTTAGGCAAGAAATATATCATTTATATCTTAACTAAACTGTATTGCTTTAATACTTTTTTTTCAATGTTATGTTATAAAGTATCTTTTGTCTATTTTTTTAATTTAAAATTTTCACCTTTTCTATTTTTTTTCTCCCAAATAGGCCAACTTCAAATAATTAGAACATTTTACTGACAAGGGTCACTAGACAGATCACTGGCAAGGGTAATGTTTAATGTTAATTCTGGCTTGGCCATGTTCAATTGAGATTTTTAAATTTTGAATAATTAACTTGCTTCAGAATTGTTAAAACATGTTAAATCACACATAAAGTAAAAAGTATTAAGGACGTGAACGAGCTTCAGTTAAAGGAACAGGATTAAAGATGTGCACAAAGTTTACTTCAAATGAGGATCTGGGTTCAGCTGTAAATTTCAGATTCTAATTGTTGACCTTTCAAATAGGGTAATAAAATGTAATTTCATTCATGCTTTAAAAATTCAGCTTCAACAAACTGCAATTTTCAGTGCCACTTCACCCTTTATTTGGAGTCAACTTTGCGCACATTTTTCACCCTGTTCCCTGTTCCTTTAACTGAAGCTCTTTCACGTCTTAAATACTTATTGAGTCATATAATGCTTTTTACTTTATGATGATGTGCAATATATAGCGTGTTTTAGCAATTTTGAAACGTACAATTCAAAATTTAATAACCTCAATTTAACATAGTAAGCCTTATACCAGCTAAAATGAACATAAAACTAATAATGACCCATGTCAGTGATCGATCTAATGACCCTTGCCAGTGACATGTTCTGATTATGTGTACAGTAGTTAAAATAAAAAATCCAGTTTATATGAAAAAAAAAAATCAAATCCATGATATTATTTAGCACTCTGTTGGTTGTCTGTTTTCATTTCTTATCTATATCACGATGAGAAAGTCCATAGTGTAACAAAGAAAAAAGTGTGAACTTATATAAAATAATTTTAAAAATTTTGCTTTCAAAATCAGTTTGAAGAAAAGGAATAGAAGGGAAACTAGCAATGGCGTTAAGAGGTTGGATAATTTTTTACTGTGGTAAGCCTCATGCTGGTTTCCTCTATCATTTCCTTTAAAATATATTATATCCAACCGCTGGTTTTTGTTTTCTTACTTTATCCGTTTATTATTATTATTATTATTTATTCTTAAGTTATTTATCATTATAGAGTACTTCGTATTTTCCATGCTCTCATTTAAAACAGATTGCTGCTTGATGTGCTCAAGTTGTAGAATTTTATAGGGGAGTACTAATTTAAACCCATTTATATAGGGTCATAAAAGTTTTTTAACCAATTAGAAATATTATGACTAAGTACGTATTATAATAAATTAATAATCCAATATATTAATGTGGGGTAATCCAGTCTCAAAAGAGAGTGGAAAAAAAATATATGCGTTCATTATTGGTTTAACGCAAAAATTACGTGGCTATAAGGATAAGATTATCATATAACTTTGAGTTCTATATAGCGCTATATAGTTTTACATTTATAGCCTCCTGAAATACAAAATTTAAACATTTTAGTTTTCGGGAAACTCAGAATATATAAGACGTTCTAAGTGTAAAATTCAATGCAATGCAATAATAGACTCATCAGCGGAAAATTTTTGGTAAAACTTTTTTTTTTTTTTTTTTTAGACTTATTATAGTCCTATATGTAATTTAATTTCACACTTTTCAGCTGACTGAACGTAAAATTATGTTCAGGACTAGAGTTTTGCAAATATATGTAATGTTTTATTATGCATTTTTAAAAATGTTTTGTAAATAGAATACAATTTATATTTGATTTTATTTGTTTCCAATTTTTTTTTCTCCATTTCACTTATTCCTTTTGATATAGACATAGCACATTTCATTAAATGTATTATATTATAATAGATTTGTAGACATATTTTATAAGAAATAAAATATTTTATATTGCCCGCAGATATCTTGTGCGTTTTATTTAGAATAATACGCTTATTTCACGAGAATAAAATATAGAAATAATAAGAATGAAGTTTATAATATTTTATTTTTCAATAAGAAATTTATTTCTATGCTGACTTATTGCGAGATAAACTTTAAAATTATTTATTAAAACAAACCTATTGAAGACTTAAAAAAAATCCTATATTACACAAACTATTATGTTATGATCATAAAGTTGTTCGCTATTTTTTTTCCATGGAGAAATAAATATTATCACCATAATTGCATACGGAAAGAATAAAATGAAGTAATTTATGCTATATTTATGTCATTATAGCATAAAGTACATGCTAAATTAGAACAGCATAAATAAAATAAATAATTATGCTGAACAACATAATATTTATCCGATAATAACAGTTATTATGCAGTATAGCATAAATAATGCTGTATTGAACAAATTGTGTTGAAAATAAGCTATCATAATTTATTAGGTAGTTATTTTTGTCCTTGCAGCATAGACAAAAATAAATAATAAATACACTATGTTATGCTGGTTATTTTAATTCTACTTCATATATTCATAATTTAATTCACAATATTCAACAAAATTTATGCTATAAAAAATATATAGTAGCAAAACAGATAAAAAATGTAGCATAACCGGTATTGAGTACATTCATATAAAGTTGGCGCCGTATAATATGTGAATACTAAATAACATGGTCCGGTATGGCAACATGACATTTTAAAAATTCTTGGTAATATTTTTTTTTAATATCTAGTTTTTTGAATTATGGGCTTTCAAGTATGCGAGAAAAATATAAAAAATATTCCCCGATTTCCGAAAGAAAAATAGCCAAACACGACGCGATTTGTTCTAAAGATTGTTATTCATTGCTACACAGTATCGCGTCAAAGTGTATTCCCGCGCTTTATTTTCATGTAATCACTAAACATGTATAGCATAATTATTTATGCTATTTCAGTATTTCACAATAGCAGCAATTATGCTATTTTTGAAATGCTTGTTTTTATTTTTCTGTGGCCAATATGAAATATCTCTTAAGGGTTGCATGTATTTTTTAGATGGCTTAAATACATATATCTCTAAATCTAAATAGTAAATAGAGAAAACTTCCAAACTTTATAATGCCATTTGAAACAAAATGCTTATGATAAAATTTTCAGAACCCGTGACCATCAGATAAAAGAGAAAATAATTATTTAAATTAACATGGACTCTTATGGGACTAAAACTAAAAAAATCAAAATTTTAAATCTAGCATAGTGACCCCCCCCCCCCCCTTACATTTTTGAGGATAATACCTTTATCCTAATGTATCACTGTGCCAATTGGCACATTTAAATGTAAGATTTTTCTTACTTTACAAAATTTTTCCCTCCTTAAGCAAGTTGTTAATTATTATTGGCATTATATATTTAACATGTGTATTGATACTGAAAGATTGGTTTTGTTACATTATATACCTAAACTTTTGCGATGTACGGGCTGTGTGCAACTCAAGGTTAAGAGTGCAAAACGAAAGGTCATATTGCCGAATTGCATGGCCTTCACAAAGAAATCTACAATATAATCTTGTCATTCATATAGCGATCCGTGCGCTCTTAAAAGCAAAAAATACTAATATGATTAAGTTAAAAGTTAATAATTTAGATAAAATACGCATATACAGTAAATACATATTCATAATTGTTTATTGTGAAATTAATATAAAGTCATATAGTACTGACTTCTCAGTTTACTTGCATGTTTCACGTAAGCAAATCATGAAGCCAGAATTTCCAAAAAATAAAAATATTAATAAAATAAAAATGACACGGTAAAAAAATAATAAGTTCAGTGTTTTAAAAGGGCTAAAAGTAAGCCTGATGGGCTAACAGGAGCTGAGCTCCGGTAAAAAGTTTGAAATTTAACATTTTGCTTATGGGAGCTCTGGCGAGTTATCTTAAGTTTGTGAGCATTGATATAGCTCCCGGCTCCCGCGGCAAAAGAAATTTTCTACGTTAAGCCCTATAATATAATAGTTTCAAATTAAATCACAATAATGCAATAAATGAAATTTTGGAATGTTGGTTGAGTGATAGCTGATCACAGTGATCACTAAAGGAAATTTGTGAGGGGGGGGGGGGGGGGGGGGGATACACACGTGCGTATAATATGCCGCACATAATATATCATATCAGTATCAGATGATCATATCATTATCTATAGGACCTAGTTTTTCATTATTTATTAGTATTTAAATATTTAATATATCAAGAAACGAAGGCACAATACATTTATTACAAATAGTAAAATATTTTTTTAAATGTTTTTTCGTGAAATCATTTTCATTTTTGTCACGTAAAAAAATACATGATTTATTTTGTTATTTATTTTGTATTATTGATAAATTGCTTTATTGTAGATCAAAATTTTGGCTATTTTGTAATAACTTAAGTATTTACTATTAATATATTATATAATTATATATATTATATATCACTCATATACAGAAATCCAACCAAGGCCTAGACCTTATCGGTCGGTTCACTTAATATTTACATTTATTACACATACAAATTTCATTTAATTTAACAAAATAAAATGTTCTTTCTTCTATATAGGAACAAAATCATATATATATTTTTATAATGCTTTTATATATTTTAAGCTACCATCACCAAATTAAAATTTGAACAAAAAGATTTTATTATCAATTTAAACAAGATAAAAAGTAATCTTTTAACTCCTTTTTTACCTGATCTTTTGATTAGTTCTACATGCTATGTAACATATTATGTATACTATGTATAGTATATAATCACTGCATACTACAGTATATACAGCAAATTATGTTGCTGTGCATAAATATTTTGCTGTAATATTGAGCTAGCATAATTATCACTTATTTTTGTCCGTGTGCAAGGAAAATACAATTAACCCATAGGACAATTAAGTATAGATTATAAATGCTGTATATCAGCAATTATGCCAGTGTAATTAATAATTGAAAGTCTAAAACATTTTTAAATTATATCGCGATTTATTAATTTTTTTGTATTATATAATATTTTGTCAGTTGTATCAACCATTAAATAGGATATGGTTTTTTATAATATATATGTCACGGGTGTAAAAAGAAAATAGAGTGCACAGGCTTGCGATCGAGTCTGGATTCGTGACATCCGGGACTTTAGGCATGCACACTACTGGGGTATATAATACGTGCACGTGCAGTATAACATTTTTGACTCGTGCTTTGCTCTACACTTTGCACGGGATTCCCTGATTTATATAGCCTCTACGTGATACATTCAAATTATACTTTGGGATTATCCTTTCATTAATTTAATTTTTCTAAACGCAAGGATATCAAGTTATAATATATTTAATAACCTAGATATAATTACGAAACAATAATTTGAGTTCATTCATAATTTTTTCACTCGCATGTACTACCAAATATTTTAACTATATTATATAGGCCTTGATTTTATATGCAAATTAATTTTATTATCTCTATTTTTTTAATCATCGTAATCGTCTCTCTCTCTCTCTCTCTCTCTCTCTCTCTCTCTCTCTCTCTCTCTCTCTCTCTCTCTCTCTCTCTCTCTCTCTCTCTCCATTAATTGTAAAGGCGCAGCATTGTAATTGTTAACCTAAGCAGATCTGCATTGTTTTTGTAAACTGATTATAAGACAAAGAAATTAATAAAGGCGGGAAATCAGCTACTGCAGGATTTGACTAAAAAGTTGTATATAAAGATAAAGAAAGACAAATTCTAAAATTTTGCACAATGACATTAGGATACGGTATCTTCAAAGATATAAAAAAATAAAAAATAAAAATAAAATTGGGGGGGGGGGGGGTACCATGCTATAGATTTTAAATTATAAAAAAGGGTGTTCTTTTAAATTTTTACTATTTTAGAGGCTGATTTTACTATGAAATTTTTCTACAATTGCAACTTGTTATATACCAAATCAAAGCACAAATTTTGATATTTTTAAAAATGTTTGCAGAAAAGAGTTATGTCAAGTGGTTTTTATTTTAATGAGTTAGTAGTATAAAGAGTTCATTTTTGAAGAAAAAAACTTGATTGCGCCAGATTTCGATGTAAAAGGCTGAATTGGCTGAGATGGACGTACAGCTTGGGCATCGAGATCACCAGACCTCACCCCACCTGATTTTTTTCTTGTGGGTAGTCAAAGACAAAGTGTTTAAGACTCCAGTGTAAGATATCCCAGAGGTAAAGTAACGTTATCAGGATTACTGATGCTATCGAGTCCATCACGGCTTAGATGCTCCGCAACGCGTGTGGCTCGAAGTGCAGTTTGAATTAACAACTGCCGGGCTACAAATGGTTCCCACATGGAGAAACCTTAATGTCATTTGCTTATCATCACTTTTAACTAAGAAAAAAAATTAATAAGAGGTTTTTTTATTTTTTTAGGAAAATGCTGTTTGCTAACGTCTGTTTTTCGAAAAAATCGCTCTTCATATCGTTTTGTATCTAGTCAAAAGAAAAATCGACAAATCACATTTTTAAAAACAGAAAAGAAAATGTCAAAACTTAAGCTTTAATTTGATGTATAATAAGTGTAATTTGTCATTAAACTTCATATTAAAAAACGCTTCTGAAAAAGGAAAAATTTAAATAAACACCCTGTATATATATTTTTTTTAAAGTCTTAAGTATCATTCACATGACGCGTAAATTTGACGCGCGTCGACGCGCGTCAAATTTACGCGTCATGTGAATGATACTTTAGTCCTATTACTGTAAGAGGCTATGTTAATTTCAGTAATTATTTTCTTTGTAATCTGATAGTCACGGGTTCTGAAAAGTTTATCATAGGTATCTGTTACAAGTAAATTTCAAATGGCATTATGAAGTTTGGAAGTTTTGTTTTTAGATTTGGAGATACAAGCCATCTAAATACAACCCTTAATAAAAAATTTACTGAAAAATAATAGCGTTTATTTAACTTAAAGATTTTCAAAAAGGTTAATCAAATTGCATGCAAATAAATAAAATAATTCAGCCAATACGTTTCCAGGTATTAGCCCACACGTGTACCACATCAAAGTTGTTATTCTTATATATAAGATTTCTTTTTATGATATATGCGGACCCAATGCGATGATTAAGAAATCTAGCTTTTTATATCAGAAGGGGGGAAAAAGATATAACGATCAAACTCCGGAGTGATAAGTGATAAAGAACTATGAATATTTACAGTACGTATTATAACAAAATATAATCGTTGATATTTTCTTTATATGTGTACGATGAACAATAAAATGTTTTAATTTAACCTCAACTTTCATGATTGATACTGGTGGAATGTTAAATATTTTTACGCATTTTTAGGCTTCATGCCAAACACAAGACTCATGTTTATTATTAAACAAAACAAAGGCAAAACTTTATGTTTATTTATATAATAAGATATGATGAATATATATTTTTTTTTTTCTACTTGTTATTGAAGTCGTAGTATATATAGGTAACGCTCAAGGATTGTTGTTTATGTAAAAATTACATGTAGTAACGTACAGTAGTAATTGTAGAGATATATAACATATAAGGTCAGCAAGCTATATAAAACACACGAGGCTTGGTATAATATAATTAAAAGCATGCTCTCTAACTTTAAAGTTGTGACTACTCGGGAATCCCTCTTCTAAGAGAAAGGGGAGTCCCTTTCTTCATCTCTACTATATAAATAAAATAAGAAAGTTTTTTTTTTCTTTTCTTCTAAAAGTTTTTACATTTAATATTATTGTATTTTTAGACTCAATACTTTCACTTGTATTATAAATATAACATTAACAAAAAAAACAACTTATTATTATATAGTTTGTTTTTTTGCATTTGCTTATATCAAAATTAAGAATAATTTTATAATCGTTAAAAAGAATTGCATAAGTACATTTATTAACATATTAATAAAATAAAGTATGAGTTTTGAATTAATTGATTAGAATATCCTTGTCATTAATTATAGTTTTAATTATTTAGAATATGAAATCTATTTTTTTTTTTTATTGTTATTTATTATTATTACTTTTTATTTGATTTACAGCACGAACCCACAAGTTGTCCACTCATTGGTATGTTACTTCTTATATAGGCATAGGCGGAAGGAAAAATCGAAAAGACTTTTTCAGCCCACAATACCAAGAATGGTACCTGACGAGAACCGTAAAGCGTACAGCAGAAAAAAGGATTCGGAGGAGGTAAAAATTAGGATACTGGGATTTGGAAGGTCTGTGGTCTAAAATAAAAGGAACTGCCCCGGTATTCACCTGAATTGACGAAGGGAAACTACAGAAACCTATATCCTAGGCAGTCGACTTTTGTAACTTTAATAGAATGACGAACTTATAGAATTTAACGACAGATCAAGAAAAAAATTGCATTTAAATATGAATTTGAATAAAAGCATGACGATGTTAAAACTAAAACAAAAGTGACCTTATCTATATTGTGTGTGTGTATATATATATATATATATATATATATATATATATATATATATATATATATATATATATATATATATATATATAATGATGAAACTATAAGTACATACCAAGATATTTTTATTGTCATTGCCTGTTGTGATGAATAGTAATAATAATTGGAACCCACATAAGGTGTTTTTAAAACAACCTTGAGTTTACATAAATATAAAAATAAATTGTGCAAGTATATACAAATTACATTAAAGAAGCGAGTTTGGAAGACAAAAAATTATATTCTGTACGGTCCTCCGCGCATGTATTTACAGAGTGTTCACAAAGTATGTATAGTGATATTATGTAAAATGAAATATCACCGTGAAATTTTTGGGCTACGTAGATATAGGAAGATGTAGAAAAAGATATAGGAAAAATTTGTAAGGTTTTTGTCAATACCCATGAATTAGCAACCCTTATGGTAGTTACTCCTTTAGAAGGAGAAATTAAAAAAACACGATTTTCAATATGTCTATTCAATCAATGCTTCTTCTCAAAAATAAGTTTGTTTTTTTTTTAACTTTATTTTCATGGCTTTTGAAAATCCCCCTAACCCCTGTCGTAAAAAAAATGCAAATAATAATTTTAAAAACCCAATTTTGTGGCATTAAGGGTTAAAATTGATATTTGACTTCTCAATTGTATAAAATAGGGAAAATATACGAACTGGTAAGACATACGTATGTACGTACGTATACAGTACATATACATGTACTACAGCTCTGGACAAAAGTTCCCGAACGGGACAGCGGAGGCCGCTGCGTTTTCTCATAAAAGATAACATACAGTCTACGCCACATAAGGATGCGACCAATAAGAGAGCGCCTAAAAACTCTCCAGTTAGTTAACATTACCCCACCTCCTAGTGACCTTGAGCGCTTGAGTGTCTATTGGCTCGTGGCTCGATTTCGATTAATCGCAAACATCCTTAGGTGGCACGGACTGTAGGGTGGTTGCGGTTTGCCTATATGCAAATCGTTGGGGAACTTTTGACCAGAGTTGTAAATATTTCATAAAAAATTGCATTCTATTGGCTTATGACCATACGATGTGATCAGATAGAGATTTCAGATGACGCAAAACTACATTTAAATACATGTTGTTTCCATAATTCAATTATGGAAAATTTTATTTCTGTACGTTGACGTTGATGATCCATGTTTTTTCAGTGTTATTTACACTCAAAAGCTTATACATTATACATTATTTCTATTCCAAAAAGTTAACGAACTCTTGTATTATAATTGGTATATATTATATAATGTTTAAACTTCCGCTTAATTAATTACAATAATATGTGGTTAGATTTCTTTATATAAAAGCATAACAAAAAAAATGACATTTTATTTCTGCTTTTATCCATATAGATTAAATGCTTTATTTTAATGCAAGGAATATGATATAACTATATTAACGTATATACAAAATAAACAAAAAGCAAAACGTAAAATGAAAAGTTAGAAAATATACATAGAATCAATAATATCTTACGCACCTATTATATTTTACGCATGGGTTTTTCGAAAATTTTGTTTTTTTATATTATATAAATCTATAGATGCGTTACTCATAGTAATCCCCATCATTATCTCATTAGTATAAAGGTGCAGTTTTTCGTGCACGCAAAGTCACGTGGTGACTTTGATAAGCACGTGTAAAATGAGTACATACATAATAATAGGGCCAAACATAGGGGAGCAATAATATTCCCTTTTGTTTGTCATAAAGACCATTACGAATTTTCCCAACATAAATCACAATATTATACTGTATATATACTTAAAAAATAGAAATTTTGTGCTTGAAAAAAAAAAAAGGATAAATATTTTTTTAAAAACTCCACTTAATGACAAGTAAAAAGAGACAATTTATTAAAAAAAATTGGTCAAAACTACATTTTTTTTTTTTTTTTTTTTTTTTTTTACAACCGGATGCACCCCTTTTTCTCAAACAATTTTCTCCAAATCAACACCAAAATTTTACCGAGTATCAATGTAATATTGAAGTTAATGCGTGTTAAATTTTATTCTTTATTAGTTAGTTAGTGGTTTTGCAAAATAACTTGATTAGAATCCAAGAAAAGGGGATGCTTACCGTACCGTTTGAAAATAATTTCTTATCTGGTTTTACCAATGCTTATTCATATCATTTGTAGGAACAAAATAAAGTTTCTAATTTTTTTCTTGAAATAAAATTGGTTTAGTTTGCATTATTACTATAATGTGAGTGATGATTTCATCTATCATCTATTATTTTTATTTTATTTGATATTAGAATTAGCGTCTGTATTGAAAAGATGAATCTAAAATGATCTAGAATATCAGTGTATATTTTATTAAAAAAAAATCATGTACATTCATTCATTACTCAGTTAAAATGACAGGTGATTGTATATAGTTACATGTGCGTGTAAAGTTGATTCATCAAAACTCCCGCAAAATAAAAATAAGTTTAGCAAACAAAACATCTGCTTTCTCGTTACGAGTGCATGACTCTCCTTGCGTGAGAAATACGAGTATATTTTCATAATTCATTCAATTTACTACAAATAATTTTTTTCCCCTTATTTTTTTTATAAAAGATAGGAAATTGTTGAGTACTCCCGGTTACGTTGTTCATTAACCTTTGCCAGCAACAATTAATAATAAAAAAAAAATTAAAAAAAAAATGTATAAAATATATAAATTTACAATACTGTATGTTAGGTTAAAATTGAGAATTTGTAATGGCACATGCAACGATATTTGTGTTACTTTTTACTTAACAGACAGTCGAATATAATATCCAATATTCAATTCTTCTTATTTAATAGTGCTATTATGATTAAAATATTGTAGTAATCTGTAGTGAATCTAATATACATATATGCAAGGCAATTTAAAATGAGTTCAAAGTTATAGAATAATGATTATATGGTAATATAAATTGAACTTTTTCATTGAACTTTATACAATGCGGGAATCCCGTGAATGTATTGCTGGAAATTCTCATATTATTATTACACGTATTTATGTTCTGCATGTCTGAAAATAATAAGTGCATGCATGTTCCTATATATATATAAAACATATTTTTTATCTCGCAGAAATGAACTCAACTCATCTCTGTGCGAGAATAAAATAAAAGTCTTTTTTTGATATAAAATGTATTAAATTAAAGGCGTAGAACACCTCAAACAAAAAACATGTCTAATATCCTAACATACCTGAATATCGACATTGATTTGGCCGGAGTCATTGATTTCTAATTTATTTTCCATTCACAATATTACAGCTGCGGGTTTGTGACGTCACAGCTTGCCTGTTTCCGCACTCGTGGACTAGTGAGCTGTGACGTCACAAACCCGCAGCTGCCATTTTTGAAATGGAAAATAAATTAGAAATAAATGACTCTGACCAAATCAACGTTGATATTTAGGTATGTTAGGATATTAGATATGCTTTTTGTTTAAGGTGTTCTACGCCTTTAATTATGCAAAATGTGTACATAAGTCAGTGCCAAAAGTTGTAAGAAGTCAACTTACAATTGCTCTCTCTCTCTCTGTCTCTCTCTCTCTCTCTCTCTCTGTCTCTCTCTCTCTCTCCTCTCAACCCTATCCTATAATAATAAATAAATTTACGGTAACCATTGAATTTTATTAAAGAGATTTTTTTTTTTAAACAAGAGTTGCTCTGATTTATTTACGTAGTGGCATTATACTATACGCATGTTTTAACTAATACAAAGCACGCAATGTTAATTCTCCACCACTTTGATATGCTTCGTAAATTATTTTCAAACTATATATTTTCAAAACTATTAATTTTAATAGAAGTATCACTAAGAAGAAAAAGAAAAAATGTACCGCATACCCTTATATTTTAATACATAATTGTTCTTTAGTTGAATTTAATATAATATAAACAAGATGTTTTTCTCGTAAGAATTCAAAAATAAAATTATTAAGTTAATCATAAGCAATAATTTATTTTATAAGTTTTTCTTGTCACTTTTTTAAATTTAATTGTGTACTGTACTTTTGAATAAAATTAATTTACATGACTTTTTTTTAAAATGAATTTTATGTAATGTATTGTATTATCATAACTATATTGCTTTTAATATTATATTATTATATAATTAAGACAATACTGTACACTTCTTCCGAATAAATCTGACCAAAGCGTTAATCTTTCCAAATGTTAAATATATGGGGAAATTTTAACGCAAGCGGTCAGATTTATTCGGGAGGAGTGTACATAGTAATGTATCACAACCAGAGGTGAATTTAGGGATTCTGAAAAGGTCTGAAAAAGCATCCAAGGGTAAAGGGACCCCCCCCCCCCCCCCCGGTCCCTGCCGTTGCAAAATCCTAGCCATGCTTCTGATCTCAACTATTACGTAATATACTCACATCGATTTTCTGATTTATTTTGTTTATTTAGTAATTAAATTATATAATGAATAAAAAAAAATTGATATGAATTTTTTCGTTTAATTATCGTTCTATGTTGATAATATATAACTATTTCCTCTGAAGTAATAAACATATTTCTTTGCGACGTAAAACCAAAAAGATTAAATTTGATTACATCATTAATTTTTTAAGATTATTTATACATATATATATAAGTACATTATTGCTTAATTTATAAAACGTACTTGTTTTAATTATATATAGTTCTAAACCATGTGTTATATACGATATTCTTATTTATATTATACACATATTATACTTCCGTTTGATATTTCGTAATGAAAAAATCCAAAGTGTTGTAGAACATTGTATAGATATTCATTATGTATTATACTACACACAGTATACTTTAGTTTGCTCATCGTTCATTTCTTGTGTATCGTCAACAATAAACCACGTCAAGTGTGAGGCAGGCGAGAGAGAGAGAGAGAGAGAGAGAGAGAGAGAGAGAGAGAGAGAGAGAGAGAGAGAGTGAGAGAGAGAGAGAGAGAGAGAGAGAGAGAGAGAGAGAGAGAGAGAGAGAGAGAGAGAGAGAGAGTTGTTGCTCATGATGTTTGCACTCGCACACTTACACACACACACACACACACACACACGTACACACACACACACACACACACACACACACACACACACACACACACACACACACACACACACACACACACACACACACACACACACACACACACACACACACACACACACACACACACACACACACACACACACACACACACACACACACACACACACACACACACACACACAAACACACACACACACACACACAAAAGTGCTATTTCCGGCATAACCAAATCAGGCATCATTGGCGCCGTACTTTACATAAACAAACTATGTGCTACGCTCTGGGTTTTAAATTGGATGCAATAGGATTTTCCCTATTTCAATTTTAAAATGGACCATTAAAAATATATATGTATATTCTAGTCTCAAGAATTTTTAGTGTAGTTATTCTTAGGAATAAAAAAAAAAAACTTTCCTTCTATCTATATATTTATATTAATAGTTATATTTATATGAACTTCAAATAAACATCATAATGTTATAAAAATGAATAGATATATGCAAAATTAATTTTACTCATGTAGACACATTAAAAAGCTCAAGTACAAGTAAAAATAACATATTAAAAGTTTAAAAATAATAAATAATTTCACTGATATAAAACGTGACAACATTTCTAAACAAAACTTGTAAAACGTTTGTTTTTATGTTTTCTTTCTCAGCGCGTACATAAGGATATTTTAAATATTTTATTTACACAATTACCTTTTTTTTGGGGGGGGGGGGGGAGGGGTATATTTTTGCTATATCATGATTAACATTTACTCAACAAAACGTCTCTTCATTTATCTTAATCTTATATATGAAAACCTCAGCGTCGTGTATACAAATATAATTAAATGAAACAGCAATTATTTAAAGAATTGTTTTAAAAAAAATTACAAGATTTTTTATTTAATAAATAAATAAATAGTGCCAGCAGCTTTAGGTATAATAATACATAATACAAAAGTAAATTTATCAAAATTTGTCAACATCTTAAATTTATAATTTTGTATTTAATTTATTATTATATTAAGAATTTGTTAGAAATTTTTTAAAGTTGGTGGCGCCTCACTAGGGCAGGTGTAAAGCAAAGGAATTAATTTATTTGGCATAGCTTTGAGCTTCAAGATGACTCGTACCATGGGAATGCTGCTAGCTCTAGACCAACAACAATGTTTTATTAGAGCACTAACTCTGGCTAACTGCCATACGCGTAAATGACAAAATCTTCTTAATACACGCACGTAATTTGTAGTTATTTTTAACTTCCATGAATTCTATTTTTCATTGACTAGATATTATCTATAGGAGTTTTTTTTTTATTTGCGGAATTTAATTTAACTTCCATAAATATATATATAATATATATGAATTTAGAATTAATTTTATACTTTTTAAATTATTTATTTATTTACTATTATAGTTACCAATTCGTAGCGTGTTGATTTAATATTGCACAAATTTATTTCTTAATTCGTTTCTATTTTAATGCTTTGTAACGGTGGTGACGTTGCATCAATCAAAAGCGCGCTAGAAAAATGCGCGGAACCCCTAATTTAAAATTGTACTTTTTGGGAAAAACACATTTCTTTGTGATTTTTAAGAAAACTACTGAAGCAAGACATTTTTAAATGAGGGGTGCAATGTGTTTTAAGCCAATATATATTTTTTAATTTCATCGCCAGTAAGAAGCATTGTTTTTAATTGTTCCTATTTTTATTTATGTTACAATAGGGTGTGTGCATTCATGTTAAAGTCATCGCCATGTTGGATCACTATATAACATCGGCAGCATAAAAAAAACTCATTTTGCTAGTTTAAAAACACCAGTATATTATTGAGAGCATTAATTGATGCTGTAAATATGTTGAATTAGTATCTCAAGTATGAGAAAAATAACAATAACAAAAAATTAACCAATTTCCCAAAGAAAATTGCTAAAACGAAGTTTGTCCTATATGCCTATAGCAATGTTATTCACTACTCCAGTATGGTCTCCAAGCACATTAAATATGATGTCATGTGGATACACCCTATATCTTTATCTCGAGAAAAGACTTCACTGGAAAGCTTTTTATTATTATATTTTAGTAGCACTAAAAAAAAAATGCAATTGTGTAAAACAGATCAATATAGTGGAAATTCCATACACAAAAATATACTTAAAATTTGTTACTTTGTACTTGGCTAATTGATGTTAAAGTAATTAATGTTCGCGTGATAAGTTGAAAAGACTGAAGTGACAGATTGAAGTGAGATGCCATGTGTATACAAAGTGTTGGAAAATTTCTGGCAACAGTTTCTTGACTCATCAAACACTTGAAATTTTTAGCTTTGCAAGAAGGGGATTTCAGGATTTTTATAGTTAGGAGATACTGTCACAAAATTAGAAACATAAAATAAACTTACAAGCTTAAAAAAAAAAAAAAAAAAAAAAAAAAAAATGTGTATACACAAGATTTAAAACCCCTTTTATCTTCTTCTTCGCCAAAAATCCCTTATAATTAAATAGTCTTGTTAAATAATCATCAAAGTATATACATACAAAGTATATACGACACTTTTAAACTTTTGTTTTATTATTATACTATATTTACCTTTACAAAATAAAGAATACACATATAAAAACTATCCAATTTAAAAAAATTAATATAAAAAAAACTCTAGCCATAGAAAATTCGAAAAAAAAATACAAATAATGAAATAAAAAGGTCTTTCATGTTTTTTGTTTGATTTGCAAACTACTGACACTTTTTAAGTTATCGTAACAAAAAAAAAAAAAAAAAAAAAAAAAATGATACTCCATTAAATTTGTTAAATTATTATTATCTTTTTAATTTTCTCCTAATCCATATATAGTTTCAAATTTTGGAACTATATAAGAGGCTTGTACTTTTTTTAAACCCTAAAAGTTTGAATGATATTCCACGTACACTTTTGCTGTACTTTACACCTATAGTGAATGTTTCTAGCGTGTAGAGATTGTTGTGCGGAATGCATACACACAAACGTTGCAGGCGCACGTCGCCATGTTTTTACATTTTAATCTATGCATGCTATCATTAAAAATAAATGATGAAATTACACAAAATCCGGGTTAGTAACAAGCATAAGATGAGCAATAAAAATAAGTTTATCTTATTTACTGCGATATGTTATCATGTTATTTATTAAATATTATAATCAAAAGAGAGTAAGCAAGTTCAATCCTTTTTAAATACATACTATAATATTATATACTAAAATAAAACGTATATTATTTAAAGATTAAAATGAGTGTTACATATTGTCGTCATTGAGGTGATATTTTCACGTGGCAAATAAACAACTAGTGAAACATGCGGGCTTCGTCAGTACGGCGCTAAAAATGCGCACGAGAGCGAGAGAGAAAGAGAGAGAGAGAAATCACAGCGTCCTCATAAGGCCGGCGAGATCCCGCGGGGATTCCCGCCCAGCTGCGCGTGACTCGCAGGGCAAATATAAGCTCCCTGGACCAAAATAGCAACCCCTTTCCTCCTTCCCTTTGCTTTCAGACTCGAAGGGCATTGCGCTCCACATTCTAACACCAGATGCTTTAATTTTTTTTCCTTCCTCTAAATGCATTAAAAAATAGAGCAAGCATGTGGATATATATAAAATCATCCAGTTAAAAAAAAAAAAACGATAGGGATTTTCCCTTCTCGACGAAATATTTGTGCATGCATTTGCATACCTTTACTACTTTAAGATCGGCACGTAAAAAAAAAAAAAAAAAAAAAAAGAGAACCTCATTAAATTATCTGTGTGTTTTATCATGATTCCTAAGAAAAAAAATCTTCATAAAAAAATAATTCCAAAGTGTGACACATCAATAATACCAAACGTCACAAATAACACAAAAATTAAACACATATGTTCACGTGTGACTTCCCCAGGAAATATCTTAAACCAAATTTCTTAGTATTTCACTTTACACACATACATAGTTAATTACGTTACGTTTCACATTGAAAAAAAAAAATAATAAAAAATATACATGCCTACTTCTGGTTGAATTTTCCAGAAGGAAATAGTAAACAATTATTTTGTATCGCGTTATTATTATTTCAAAATATTGCTTTTTTGTTGTTGTTTTTTTTTTACTTTTTTTTACCCGCCTTTCTTTTTCAAAACTGAAAATGAGAGTAGACACTAGACAGTATCGTCAAATTTCAAAAAAAAATAATAATAAAATAAAAAAAATGGAAATTATGGAAATATATAGGATTTGGAATATGGAATTATGGATACATATTATGAGATTTAAAATTTCATAAGCTTAAATTTTTTGTGTAATTTCTTTTACCGCTATTTTTTTCTTCTTTTTTTCTATTATACAAAAAAAAACAAAAACATAATTTATACTTTTTTAATGCTCTAGTAAGCTTTATTAGTATACATATAATTTGTTTAAGATTAATATTCCTTTAAATAGGATTTCAATGTCTTTATTATAATTAATTAGGTATTTTATGCACCATAAATTTTAATTGACTTTTTTTTCTTGTGCTCAGCTATTTTAAATGAACACGGTTTTATGTTTCGTTTATTCGACTAGAATAATAGAATATATTTATTTTCAAATTAAGTAATTAAAATCATAAAATTTAAAGTATTGTGCTGGATGTTGCTTAGAGAGAGAGAGAGAGAGAGAGAGAGAGAGAGAGAGAGAGAGAGAGAGAGAGAGAAATAATATTCTGGGATGATATTTGTATTTGGTGAGCAGTTAAAAATAAACAATAGGCTTACCGCTTACATTAATAATGAATTAAAATAATAATAATAACTTTCTCCATATTATGTCATTCATTTTACGTTTGGAATTATATATTATAAAAAATAAATACATTTTATATCGTTTATACGTTTGTCGAAAGAAGTGTGTAAAAACTTTTACAGTACTGTGTGCAATGTATATAAACCACAATTATTCATCTTATAATAATAATAATAAATATGGGTTTTATTGAGCAAATATCACAATACAAACATTGAACAGAGTCAAAGGAGGTTGCTCAACAGGAACAGGACTTCAAAAAAGGCAATGCCCATACACAATTTGATATCTAAATAGACGAGGTAAAAAGACGTACCATATAGACATAAAGAAGAAGAAGGGAAAAAAACATAAAAAATAAAAGGAATACATATAAACTAAACACTAGTTTGGAACTGAGAAGAAGACAGATTTCTGTGTATGTCTCTAGACATGAACAGGACAAACTCAATCTGTATAATTAATTAAAATACTTGACTTCAATTATATAAATATTTTAAGGAAACACAATATATATATATATATATATATATATATATATATATATATATATACTTTAATTTAAATAAGGGACTATGAAATTTATAGGGTGCTGGTTTCATTCATGTTAAAGTCGACGTCATAAGTGAGTACTAAATAACATTGGCCGGTATAGGAAAATTGCACATTTTGCCATTTAAAAATACTTTGCAATTTTTAAAAGATGCTGTTAAAAGGTTGAATTAGTACCTCAAGTATGCAAGAAAAATAAGAATGACCAAAATATAGCTAATTTACCTAAGAAAATAACCAAAAACTATGTTTGTCCTATGCTGAGCAATGTTATTCATTGCTCAAGAAGAGCATCGAAAAGCACTCAGAATGACGTCATGCGTACACACCCTTATACAAAGTCCCATTCTAATTTATTATGAACGAAGAAATGTGTTGATGATTTGAAGTCAACACATGAAATTTGTGGACTTAAAAATTAAGAAAACATATATAAGTTATGTCATTCTAAAGGGGCTAATTCTAGAATTTTTTATTGTTTTATTTTTATTTTTTTTTTGTTATATTTATTTTTTTTATAAATCTTGTTTTGCTAATTAAATATATTGCGTTATGTCCAGAGCCGTTGACAAATAATTTATTTCATGGCATCACTTTGTGGTTGGCGCCTTGTTGCTATCATATCAAGAACTTGTCTATAATCTTTGAACTTTTATTAATAATATAATAAAAATACTTTTTTCATCAAAAAGGTCATGATACTTTTCATGACCTTTTTGATGAAAAAGTATGATTTATATATATATATATATATATATATATATATATATATATATATATATATATATATATATATATATATATATATATATATATATATATATATATATATATATATATATATAATATACTACATATATGATATTTGTAAATGTTTTCTTTCTCCTTATTATTATTTCTTTTATACTATGAGTTTGTTTGTAATTAAAAATTCATTGCTTTTTTCTGTCAGGGTTAGGTGTAAGAGTGGTCCATCCAGACATTTAGTCATGAGGCTTAAACCTCGCCCTTTCAAAATTGCATTTTCTTTTACGCTTTTTTTAAATAAAGATGATTATTTATTTATTATTTAATTTTGTACGTAAGTTCACACGTGATAGAAAACAAAATTCATTGACCTATTTCAATGTTTAATTTTCAATTTTTACTGGCTTAAAATCAAATAGTTATTTCATAATCGTGTGATGAAAGAATTCAAGATTCACTATGCAACATAGAATTTTTATTCCTTTGCTTTATTTTACTATTGTTTTTATATTACTGTATATAATTGGTTATGTTGAATTAGGATTTTTTTTAAAGGACCGGTGTATACGTATGACGTCATACTGAATACGCTTCGACGCCATACTGGAGCAATGAATAGCATTTGCTCAGCATATAGGAAAAACATTTTTTTTTTTGAAAATTACTTAATATTTTGTTATTATTATTTTTCTCGACTATACTTGTAATTACCTAATTCAACCTGCTAACAGTCTTAACAGTATCAGTGCTCTCAAAATATATCGCTATAAGTATAAAGTGGCAAAATGTGTCATTTCCTGTATGTTATTTACTGCTCAAATATGGCGCTGACTTTTAAATGAATGCAACCACCCTATATATTTCTCTATCAAAAAGTTCTAAAATTAGAGCCACGCTAATTTTATTTTTAAATTATAAATAAATAAAAATTATATATCAAGTTGGGATATCTTCCGCATACATCGTCAGGGTCGATTGAACCACGCCGTTGTAGAGTTTGTTTGGTATCTATATTAGTTTGCTTTCTCTATCTAATTAAGTAAGATTAGCAACCTTATGTGTTGTCAGATGTTTTGTATAGAGCAGACACACACTTTACGTCGATTGTGCTTTAGGAATCTGCAATCGTGGGACGACGCAACGTTTTTGAGATAATTAATTATAATTGAATGCGACTCAAAGAAAAGTATTTTGTCGTAGTCACAACTCTCTCTCTCTCTCTCTCTCTCTCTCTCTCTCTCTCTCTCTCTCTCTCTCTCTCTCTTTAAAAGAACTGTCTCAATAGAAGTCTTTGAACTAACATATCATATAGAAACAATTTTATAATACCACGCAAATTAAAATTATTTTCTCAATGGTCATTGATGTAAAATTATTTTCATATTTTATATTTCAATTGTACATTAATAAAATTTTAATTAAAGTCAAAAAAGGAAAAGTTGTCAAGCTTTATCAATATACACTTTAATTTTTATATAATTACTAATTTCTTGTTGTAGCTCCACACATATTACATCAATTTGTTGCCCTTCACATTTCGTAATAATTATAGCATTAATGTTTATATATATAAAAAAATGTAATTTTTCTTTTTGCTATAAATATAATATAAAAAGCTTTTCATTTGGTTTATTTTTACCCTTCACTTGCCTCGTTTTGGCCAGACTTAAAATTCTCTGGATTTTCAGAAGCGGGATTCCCAAACGCCTTCAACTCCCAACTTGCTATTTAAAACCAAGGACGGTTGTGTATAGTGTGTGATATATTTTTTTTCTTCTTTTTTAATTTTATTGGGGGACGAGTATAGGTCGTGCTTGAATTTAGACCAGCAGAGCTTACTGTGGCGCGGCAAGAAAGCACAATTTGGCGTGTATTCCTGGACTTGTGCTCAAAATAAATAGCCGACTCAGCGACTTGGTATTGGCAAACTCCTGGGCGTACGTACGACCTGTTTTTTTCTAACCTTTCTTGCAATACCAATCAAAACAATAGAGATTGGTTCATCTTAAATGTAACTTTTTTCTTCACATTCTTTTTCTTTCATATATTAAAATACAATTATAATTGAAAGAAAATTTGTTATCAAATTAATTTGTGATAAATTAATTATTGGAACATGAAAGGAAAAATTCAAACACCCCAGAAAAAAAAAAGCTGGTGTACAGTATATGCACGTAAAAATTAAATTACGTAATTAATGCTGCAACAATTTTATATTTTAGAGTATAGAGCACAAATGTTGCTATTTTGTAACACCATAAGTGATTAATGATTAACTGTTATGTGATGTGGTATATATAATCACTACACAATATAGACTAAATTATGTTGATATGCTTAAATGTTGCTGCATTGAGCTTAAACATAATTACGTATTTATTTTTATCAATACTCAATATTGATTCTGAGTTCTGCTGATTTCTTATCATTTATATATATATATATATATATATATATATATATATATATATATATATATTGTCAAATAATCTATATTTCAGAGGAATTTTTATATTTCCTGAGCCTGAATTTATTTTACGCTGAAATTAAAGAAAGTTGACTAATTGTTTACCTCTATTCTAAAAACTATCTTACGACAGTAAAAATACTTTTGCTAGCTCAGTAAAAATTACAAGAGGATAGTAATTGCAATGGCATGTATCCCAGTTTATATTTTTATTTATTTATTTTTTTTCGAAATTGACCAAGAGCTTTTTAGTATAGCGCGCGAGTATCTGCTAGCTTCTATACTGTTTGTTTAGTATAAAAATTTCAGTACTCATTGCTGTTTGTTAGGTACTTACAACTAGAAATATGGACCTTATGAATTTTAAATACAATGTTACTAATGAACCATACGAAGCTTTTAACATTTTGAAATGTTATGTGCAGCAATGAGTACATACACAAACAACTATTCTAAAGTTATATAAATGCAGATGGCGCCTCTTTAGTATTTGCCAACATGCTACTAGGATCGTGACTTTATATGGTTATGCCTAATGCCTTTTTTTTTTTTTCTCTCTCTCTCTCACTCTTCTTTGGCTTTCGGACAAGACTTCAAATTTAGCACTCATAAGCTTGTGTTTAGTCGCTCTTCAAGAAGAACATTTTTTAATTCTCACGTGGTGTGATGCAAAATAAACTTCTTCTCTCTATTTATATCTCAGATATTATCATTATATAATGTAGAACATAGTAAAAACATCGCAATTTTGTATATTAATAGCTTAGATGGAAATTAAAAGTTATAAGAGAGTTAGGAATTTGGAACTTTAGCTATAAAATAAAAATCCAATAAATATGATCTTATATAGACTGCAAATTATGTCAGATACTTAAAAGTAAAACGTATATATATGAACATTAGAATGTCTGAAAGAAGGTCCGCGGATAAAAGGTCCTCGGATAAAAGGATCTGGTTTTGCGCACAGGTATAGCATGTTCGGTGAACTGCGCACAGGTAGGACCTTTTTTCTGAGGTCCTCTTTTTCCACGAACCTTCCTTCTGTAAACTGGACATTATGGTGTGCGTACTTCAAAAATTATCTAGTACAATTTGGTGACCCTCCTTGGAACTTACAAGTAAATGTTTGTTTTATTTTCATTGTTTTAATTTTATTACAAGTTTAAGCTATTTTTGAAATTAAAGCTATATTAAAATATCTTTAGTGAAATCATTGGGTGTTTCCAAGTGACGGTTGTTTACTTGTATTAAAAATATAAAGGTATTTAAATGAGTATTCTTGTTATGTTGTAATAATATAAAAGTTTTTTTTTTTTTTTTTTTTTAGTGGCGTCAGAATAGTATAGTTTTAAAAAGAATAAAATGTATAATAAGAGGCATAAGTTGTAGTACTGGTGGTATATGGGTAAGGGGAAAGGTAAGGTTCCTTCCAACTCCCACCATAGTGCGAATTGTTCACCGACGCCGCTGCCACGGTCGGTCACTTGGTATAGTATGGTGTAACCTTATGGTGGGATGGGGAAGCCCAGTCAGGTGGGGAATCCCAAATGTAGGCTGCCTGCCTGCAGTGCCTGCTGTTGTTGAGAACTAAGAGAAATCTTTTTTGTTACTTCTTGCTATCTAATGCATTTTATTTGATTAGTTTACTATATTATACTCTTGTAAATAAATAAATAAATAAAAAAGTCGAAAAAATTATTTAAAATAACGATTCTCTTAACTAATTTTACGTTTTACCTTCATATTTCCGCACTTAATAATATTCAGTATTAGTTTGAATTAAAGATAAGTATCATAGAGAATAATAAAAACAAGTTTGTTTAATATTGCATAATATTAAGATATATTTTATTATATACTATTTACAAGGAACCAAAGAATTACTGCAGTGGCTAATAAAAATATTTGGTTTGAGGTTGATAACATTAATTAACACAATTGTCTTTTTTTTTATATAATATAATTATTTTTTTAAGTCAGCCTCAAAAAGGAAAAAAAAAAAAAAAAAAAAAGTAAAAATTACACTAATTTATTTAAAAGGCACAGACTGTAATTTTAATTTTTTTTTATTTATAAACAGCAATTTATATTTTCTATAAATTTTTATTAACATATTTTTTATAGCATAATTATTTTATCTACATAGTTAATTGCTGTTATATAAATAATCGTCACTACATTAAAAAAAATGATATAATTTTTAAAAAGTCATTAACAAACATCTTCCATTCATCTTGCACATCTTCAGGTACATTTAATATTTAATTAATTATCATCATAATAATATTTATATTCCTGAAACAATTGAAAATTCTTCTTTTTATTTATACTTTTTCTTTAAGAGAAAGGGGAGGGTGGGAACTTTTTTTTTTTTTACAGTCTTGATTTTTCAGTACAGATGGATATTATCTTCTTCTTCTTCTTCTTATTTTGCATTGTAGTGTTGGTTTGTTTGTTTTAAATGTTATATTCAGCTGACTGTAACCCATTTAGTTTTAATTTTATGTATCTGTATGACTTTTAAGCGCTGATTGCTTGCTGATTAATGGCTCCATTATATCCCCAGTAGAATCCCTCACCGGGGTGTAGTGGGTACGGCATCTAAGGAGACCAACACAAAGTAAAGAAATTTTTAGTCGGCGTCGTCTAATTTGCTTAAAATTAAGGATTTTATTTACTATATTGTATAAATACTTTCTCATTGTCTCAACTATGATACTTTTAGCTTAGCAATAAAACTGTCATTTAAGTTAAAAATAAGTTATTTATAAATATATATGAACAAAAAAAGTATAATTAACTCAAGGTAAAAATAATATTATATTATAAGTATAATATACAGTTGCAATTACAACCAGTTTTACTTGTACTATACGTTCACTATATACTATGAAATATAGTACCATATTATTCATTAAATATTACCAATGGTATATATATAGAACCAATTTCACTTTATACAAGATGGCTTAAGATTGAAACAAAAAACCGGTTTTTTTCATATATGTGTGTAGGAAGCATTCCAAAACCATACATTCTGTAAACCCGCTGATTTTTTTTTTCTGCTTTACGTCTGGGTATGACGATGACGCCATCACATAATAAGAATTAAATAATATACGATTGAATATGATTCAGATCATTACTCATAATATTAATATTGTTTATATTTATGACGTAGTAAAATTATGTTTATGACGAGAAATTTACGTATATTAATTGAATTAGACTGGAAAAGTTAAATTAGGTACAAGACTTGCATTTCCATCAACTGTGCCCTATCATGTGTATATTGTATTAATATAAAGTAAAAGCTATGGGTTGACATTTCTCTGCTTACCTCCTCATCCTCATCCGATTCCTCTTCTGATTCAGACAAAGCTTCCGCATAACCAATAGCCTCAAGTTGCTTCGCTAATGCATGATCTGCATATAATGCTAAGTGGTAAGCTGTATATCCCGTATAGGTAGAAAGAGTTAGGTCCACGATCTTCTGACATTCGTGTAGTAAGAATTCGGAGACTTGATGAATACCACGCTCCGCTGCAATGTGAAGTGCTGTACGTCCACACTTTGACTCCTGAAATAATAATAAAAAATTTTATATTAGATTAGATTTAACAGTGATAAAAAAGTACAATTGACGTCATTTTTTTTTTTTTTTTTTTTTTGTATTTTCTTTTTGTTTGAACGATAAATTGATATAAATTGAGAGAGTAAATAAATTTAAACTTACCCGTGCGTTAATATCGGCGCCAGACCAAATTAAATGTCTCAGTACTTCAACATGACCCCCGGCAGCAGCCAGATGTGTACAGAGCTGTCCTGTAAACAAACAAAAACAATACATTTATTAATGATAAAGTCATACACTTTTAATACAATAAGAATGTGTCATTATCAATAAAAATCTAAATTAAAGAAATTACATTTTATTCTAACTTTTACGCATAGTGCGTTTTTTTTTTTTTTTTTTTTTTTCTATTGCAATAAATTAAAGCGTTCGCTAATTTTCTACATGGTTGATTATTTTTTTAGGCTGCTCACAACCTTGGCTAGTTGCCGTAAATAACACCTTAGTTTAGTTCAACACATATACATGTGTATGTGTAGTATATCGGTGTGAACCACGTTTTATATAACTATAGCACTTTTTTTTTTCCCCACTTCTAACCTCCAACAGTATATATAGCTAAAAATAAAACGTCAAGCATTCTGAACATCTGTGTCAAAGAACGATGCAAAAAAAAAAATGTTATCTCATTATGAAAATCGTTTTATATTTATTTTTAGATTCTTAAATCTATTTTTGAGATATATTTATAATCAATGATCTTGATAACAGAAAAAAAAATTGTGTATGAAATAAAAATATTATTTTATTGCAAAACGATGTACATAGTACAGTACCAGCGTGTGCAATAATATTATTTGTGCTAATATTATTTGCACTACCTTTCACTTAGTTATTACTACAGAAAAAAAATATAATATATACATAGAAAAAAAAAAGAGTAACTGTTGCAATTATTTTTAACGAATCTCATTAAAATATTATGTAATAATTAAGAAAAATACATTAATAATTATTATCTTTATACTGATTTAAATAAAAAAAAAATCGATTTTTTTGTTATTGAGAGTAAAGGAATTTTAATTTTTTAACACGCATACTAAAAGTAAATTGGAAATTCCTATATATAGGAATATATGTGAGTTACAGTTTCCTCCACGCGACTTCAATTTCACGGAAACCACTATGCATGTGTGTGTTATAAAGTGTGTTTTTTTTTTTTTTTTTTTTTTTTTTACATTATAATATTATTATTTATATATAACTAAAGCAGGAAAGTTATACATGTAAAAACCGTATTTATATATACAAGATAAGCCATATCAATTTATATTGAGGCTAACACGCAAAACAAAAGGTCAAATTAAAATATAAATTGCGACATTTACATTGACTACATTATACACTTTATATAATACTTAAAAAAATATATACATAATATACGTTTACCCAAGTTATTATAAAAATATTTTAGGTATGAAATTGATTTTAACTCCACATAACTTTAAACCACAAAAGTGGTAATTCCAAATGTATGACGTAGTTCCTTATCGATCTTAATTTTTAAATATTATATACTTTTTTTTTTTTTTTTAAGAATCTTCTTCTTTTCTCATAACCTCGCATCTTTGTGGTTGCCTCGAGCCGCACTTAACATTTTTATTCAGTATCATAAAAATATCTATATATAAAATTCAAATGAGCTTTTTTTTTTTTTTTTTTGTATTACGAAGAAAATAAAAAAATAACGGCTAATAGAAATACACATAACAATTACTATGAATCAATTGTATAAAAGGTAAAATATAATTGTGTTTGAATTGTATAGGAAATTCCCATCGATTTTAAAGGAAGAGAGAAACAAGTCTGTATAATATAGTATAGAGTAACAGAAAGAAAGAAGAAAAAAAGATCGTGGAGGCGTTTTGGAGTGTTGTTCTCCAGCAGTTTTGCTCGCGGCCAGCGAACTGTTGTGCGGTGCTCATGTAACTCGCGCTCGTAACAGAGGAAATCTCTTTTCTCTCTCTCTCTCTCTGTTCTCAAGCATGGCATGGCCTCACTGGATAGGAAGGCAAAACGGCGCTACAAAACTAAGCAGCAGTACCAGCAGCGCATGGTATGGGGATTCCCTAACTCAATGGAAGCCATGCCTGCATTTGCAACTCTCAACACTGTGCAACCTAAACTTTCTATTCCACAGATATACGTATAATATAATAATAAATCTAATATTAATATTAATCCATTATATTTTGGAAAACAATAGAAGAGAGATTAAAAAATATAAGGGAATCCCGCGATATTTAAATTTTACCAATTAAAATAGTCATTCATAGTAATATATGATATTGTATGCAAAAAATACTCATATTATATATTATATTCATTGTTACTATATCGCTATGTGCTATATCCTTGTCACGGTTAAATTCTATATATTTTTTATTTTTCAAGGTTGTCTCATTGTAATCAGAAATATATTTATGTTTATCGTATTAATATATAGAATTGAATATTATGATCATTCAATATACAGCAATATAATTATAAAATTTCCAACTCGTGGGCTTGCCAAAGAAATTTCTTTATTATAATTTTTTGAATAACCTAGAAAATAAAATAAAAATTCCTCTTAAGGATATCAACATTTTTTTTCTTCTTCTTATAACATACTTTATACAATAACTTTTCCGTGAATATATATAAAATGCGTGTTATATATTTTTCCTGTATCAATGGCCTCAAAATACGCAGATTTTTATAAAGGCCAATACGTATAAGAGAGAAATATCTAAAAATGTGGGATTTTCCGCTAACTAAAAGCCCTCATTGTCAAGGAGAGAAAAACTCTATAATATACGTCATTTTAATACCACACATATCACATGAGTATTATTCTAATCATCATCATCCAGATTTTGTAGTAATAATAATATTAAACATCCTTCCTATATAGAAGAATATAATAATATCATATCCCGTCATAATAACAGCAAAATAAAAGTAAACAAAAATATTTACTAATTATATTCTAGGAAAATTTATTATAAACAGGTTTTTTATGATGTCTATATAGTACTGGATTTTTTTTTTTTTTTTTTTAGCTGAAGTTAAAAATTTATCATTAAATTTACTACATTATTACACTTTTCCTCATATTCAAGTACAGTACTATACAATAAAATTCACATAAACAGAAATGATTACTACCTTTTTAAGTAATCATTTTTTTTTAAAGGTTTTTCCCATTTTTGTTAAAAGCAAAATTATAGATAAAAGAGAATAAAAAATAATGTTTCAAAATTACTTATTGCAATCAAATGGATAATAGATGTATTGTTTAATGAATCGTGTGTGTATATTATAATAATAAATCATAATAGTTTATTTTATCTAATCATATGTTGCTAGCTTATCCCACACACAAGTTTTAATACTTATAATCTCTACACGATCGATAATGGAAAAATATGACAATAGACGATATAAGCTAAAAATGTTTCAACTGATGAAATAAAAATATACATGATTACAATATTTATATATGAATTACATTCCAATGCAATGTGTTTCTTTTACGTTTATATAAACAAGTGATTCATTAAAGAATATTATATTTATTTAAAACGCAATTTTTATTTTCAAAACATATATTTTCTATTATTACTATATTTAGTGCAATATAGCATTACATTACCATATTTACGTAACAAATTGTTCTATTTTCTCTATCTTTTCAATAATGACGCGTCACGTGATTTGTTGATGAGAATGACGATGAGTCTACTACTGCACATGCTATGCTATACGCTGTGTCGTTTTATATTTGTTCAAATGGTTTTATTAGTGGGATTCCCAAGATAAAAGAACAATAGTAAATATCAAAACTATTCATACAACGGCAAAAATCATTATATTACACAGTGTTGTAAATATTAACCTACTATTATATTAGATATGTATTGCTAAATATATTCATCTATATATTATTAAGATTTTATAGTTCAATGACCTTTAAGATTGATTTAAAATATGTTTTATATTGAAATTTGCTAAAAATTTAAATAACCGTACTTTCTATAAATTTGATTTAAATTCATATAAATACAAACGGATGTATAGCAGGTTTATTTTTGTACATCCCAAGGATAACCTGAGATATCGCGGCGGTATATTATGTTTAAAGCTTTTTGAACGATGGAAATAATTAACGGAAAAATCCATGACGAACGTCACGATATGTTTAGGTCACCGAAAATATTTCTCTTAAATAAAAGAGGCGAGAGAAGAGATCATTATAATTAATTGCTGTTAGTAAGGAAAATCCAAAAGTTTATTTTATTTTATATGGGAATTTTCCTTGTGGTATTATATGTATCAAGACAAAATTTGCATACTGAACTCGTAAAAAATATAATTTATATTACATGTCTTTATTTCAAATACTGTCACTATAACTAAACTTGTAGTAACTTTAATTTACATACTATAATATATATATTATATGCTACAGGATATACATACAATTATTTGTTATCATCATAAAAGGAAATGACACTTATGTTTGCCTGATGTGATAAATTATAATTGCTAACAGTCTGGAACTGCAGACAAAAATCTTACTTCCCAAGAGCACTGCTTTGTGCATCATTATATTAATCCCCACCCCCTTTCGCTGAAAACACTGACCAGCCACAATATCTGTCTGATGTTGCCCTAGTCGGTACATCATCAGTTATGAGAACACCCCCCCCCCCCCTTACTCGCAAGCAACACATCACAACCCCCAAGCACAATGTAAGAAAAGTGTGCTCACGTTAGTTCATCACCCTTTGTTAACTCACATCTGGAAACTTTTTTATGGCGGTAAAGATAATAGCCTTTGCTCTTGCGTGTGTTCTATTTTGTCTCTGATATCAAAACAACGTTTGACACATGTTCAGTTCAATAACATTAATCAGATAACACGCGTAATGTCTCCTTGAAATAAAAATAAAGATAAACCATTCTTACCGTCATAATTTCGCTCTTCAAGACAGGAAGGTCCGGGGGCAGCTCCAACTACACTGTATCTAAGTCCAACACCAGCAGTTTCATTCACAGTTACAGGTGTGAGTAGCATCTTAATACATTCAATATCCCCTCGTTCACTTGCAAGATGTAACGCAGTGTTTCCATAACGATCCTTGGAATCAGGTGACGCACCTGCTACTAGTAGGGTGCGAACGAACTTAGGTTGTGACGTCATTACAGCAAGGTGAAGTGGAGTCTAAAAAAAAAAGTAATAAACAAAAAAATTAGTAATCAATATAATTTCATGTTAAAATTTTCATAACAGTGGGATTCCCGATTCAATATTATTATTTGAGGTCAAGGGATTCCCACTATTTCTAAATTTCTGCTGCTGTGGCTAGCGGCATTAAAAACTTTTGTTTTAAATGGGAGAATCCACAATTATTTTTATAACGAAAATATTATAATTATATTATGTACTTTCCAGTATATATATTTTTTAATTAATTTAAGTTTGGTTTAATTTACCTGTCTGCAATCATTAGGGATATCCAGAAGACATGGGTCTGTAGCCAAACTAATGCATGAATGGAATCCTTCAATGAAGCCCTGGATTATCGAAATATGTAGCATCCTATAAAAAACAACAACAATACATGAGTTAATTAATCATATTATTAATTAAAAATTATTAATTAACTTTTGCAGATCATATGGTAGACATAATTTTCTAGTTCTACTAAATGTTTTACATGCATATTATATATATAAATATTAATAATTTGTATTATTATTTATTAAATAACACCTTTTTTATGCTGTATTTAATGTATAGTACTCCCCCCCCCCCTTCTTCTTTGTCTATCGTTTAAATAGAATACATACTAAGAATAACTGACAGAGATTCTATTTATATTTTTGCTATAAAAACAACCGCTAGTTCTTATTCTTAATATACTCTTAGTTAATATAAAATGACCTCATAAAGTGTGTAAATATTGAAATAACTATGATGGCAACACCTGTTGATTAAAATTAAATAAAAAAACAATGCGAATTATAATTACACTAATTGAAAAATAAAAGTAAATAAAAAAATGTTTAACTTACGTATCTCCATCCTCATCTTGTACAAAAGATTGTAGTACTGCTTTCTCAATCTCTCTTTGTTGTGCATGGTCTACAGAGGTAGGAGGAACAGATGGTGTGTTTTGATACTGGTATGTTTTACTTTCAGGTAATGATGGTGTATTTATACCTCGTGATGAAGGTGCATTAAGATCATTTAAATGCAATTTTTTAATATCCAAATCACTAAATCGTTCAGTTACATTTTCTATCCTCATTGAACTTGAAGAAGATGATTCTTCTAAATAACCTGAATCTGTACAATTTTTATCGTCACCAATAATATTTTTACTATTACTACTTAAATTATTACTATTATCACCAACTAAATCACCGGAATAATTAATATTTTTTGATGCTGTAGCTGATAAATCATCTGAAGAAGAAATTGATTGTTCTGAATTTATTGCTCCAGATAAAAATCCAGAATCTTGTGATTCGAATAAACATTTATCTGTTGATGTTGGTGATGAAGGGTTATCCCTAATATTATATTCAATATTACTTCCTAACATGTGACTTGATTTAGGATAACACTGATCTTCAGGATTACTCCTTTTTTCAAATCCATAAGAAGGTATTCTTGATACACCAGATGCACAATCTGAAAGCATTTCAGGATGTTGCTGTTTAGATTTAGAAGATGGATTATTATGTCTTGATTGAGACATTTTGTAATGTTGTTTATTAATTAAGTTTCACTAATTAATAATTATTTTAAGGTACTAAACACATAAGTTTATACACAAAAGTTATAGCCACAATATAATTTATATCACTATAATGAAATAATATTTTTCTTATTGTGATAAAAAAGTGGAGTTCGGAAATGGGGGATCCACTCGCGTTTGCTGTCACTTCACAGTTCCAGAGAAAGTAGGTTATGCACAAAAATTTTAAAGCAAAAAAATAATTCAATGTATTTTGTAATTAATGTTTCACAATATATACCGATATTAAGTCTAATAAGACATAATAATAATGTCAAAAAAGACAAAACTAGTAATCCGTTATGCACAGTAGTCTCACAGTTTATCAACTATCGCCATGAACGAAGTGCTTGCAAACTAAAACTGGCTGTGTTGGCTACTTTGCAACGCTATACAACCTTCCTTTCCTTCCCGCTAGGGGACTGAATGGAAAAACCCTACAGGGGAGGAGCTATAATATGAAAGGCGCAAAGTAGTAAAAATTCCACTTTTGATAACGTTATCTTAAAACTTAGGTAATTTTTACAGTTGTTTTTTTTAATATAAAAATTATGATAAAATAGAAATTTCCAATTATTATCAGATTATTACAAAGAAAAAAAATTTGACTTAAATCATTTAAGGATAAAAATGTCAGAACCAATAAGATGTAACGATTCCCCACTCATTAAAACTAATATTCAATGTGGGAAATTTTAAATTGATCATTACATGACGCAAAAATAAATTCACCAAAAACCAAAAAACCTAAACAATTAATCATTAAAGTCATTACCAAGTAGTCAGTAGTATATTATTTAGTTCAAGGCAAATTACGTACTAGGTCCTGTATACCCTAAAATAGATATAAAATTTACAGAGAGATAGTAAAATATATTTTATATTTTTATATTAACTAATTTGTTAAGTTAGATATTAATTTTTTACCTTCATACTTCGTGGCTTCAGTATTGCATAAAGCAAAGCGAAAGAAAATATAATCAAAAGAGATTTAATAGTGAATGGAAGATGTAGAATGAAAGGGCAACGCACCGACTTTCGAACCCGGACCTTCCTCAAGGTCCCGGCGTACAGCATCTAGAGTTAAATACAACCCCCTATCATTTTTGAAATTCCCATATTTACTATACGTAATCGAATAATTCATTATTTCATCCAGGATTCTTATTTATGTCAAGTATAAAACTTTTTCTCTGCAGAATAAAAGTGCAGAATTTATTTATTTTATTATTATTATCTTATAATTGTTATTTAATTATTTTAATATATGGAATAGTTTTGTGATAAACAGAGGTAATAAATTTATTATACGTCATTCCACTCATTCCGGTGCTGTGATTATGTATAATATATAAAAAAAAATGTAAATGTTTAATAAATTTTCATTTTATAAAAAATATAAAAAAACTGGAAATATATATTATATTAATGAATAAAATGTAATATTATATATATATATTATATATATATATATATATTATATATATATATTTAACTGAACTGTCATCGTATTTTATTTTATTATATATATATATATATATATATATATATAATATATATATATATATATATATATATAATAAAATAAAATACGATGACAGTTCAGTTAATTGACTATTAATCACTAATCTAATGGTGGTCTCAGATAGAGCATAATTAATAATTATTAATAAAAAATACTTTAACATAATAAGTTATATAAAAGTTTTATATAAAAAATTACTCGAGAGCTTAAACGATATATATATATGTATACGTATGATGCTTTCATGATATATCATGATTTTGATAACATTTCCAGACTTAAATTTACGTAACACAAACAAAATATTTTCTATATAAGTTAAGTATTACTGATTACTGTCATATCGTCATACATTATATTAAAACAGCTTAACATGATGAAGCATATTATGATTATATAAAAATCTCTTCGATCATGATTATTTTTAAAACCAGACATCTGATAATTAATATTGGTCAATTATTTATTATATTAAATATTAAATCATAATTTATAAAAGTACATGTACTCAGTGCACCCAATGGAGAGGCTATCGATATTATATATTTTGTCTATATGTGACTTTAAAACACATAAAAGTATGACTTTAGGATCCCTCATTTAAATATATCCGGCCTTATTGCAGTAGTTTTCTATCTTTCTCTCTCTCTCTCTCTCACACACACACACACACACACACAAACGACGACGATAAAAACATGGTCTCGCAGTGATGAAGGATAGTAAATTAGATAACCCTTAGATTTTCCTGCGCTCTAAACTGATATTTCACGTCTTATGTGTAGAATTTTGAGCCAATGGAGGTTATCGGTTTAAAAAAACACGTATATAAGTATGTCTAGTATTTCTCATATAATTTTCTCCAAAATCCGTAGTTTTCTCAAAAATCGCAATAAACGTGTTTTTCCCCATAAGCGTAATGTTAAATTAGGGGACCCTTAACTTTTCTCGCGTCTCCCCGCGCGCTAAACCGACAAGCTCCATTCTTGTTAATATATTATATAATTTAACAACCAAGTTGCAAAATATAAAAATGATATGATTGCATGAGTACCTTCATTCAAAACTAGATTAGCACACAATTATAATGCTTTTCTTAAAAAGGAAGAAAATAAAATACAATACCTGGATTCTGCCTCAATTTAATAATTCTATCAACTTTCTTGACATCACAACTATCTGATCAGTAAGGTGTCTAACATTACACTAACACACAATAACAAAAAAGGAAGTGAAAATGTTTACTGATGTTTTTACGGAGTAATGAAAAAAAAAAAAAAAAAAGTAGGCATATGCAAAAACAAATAGTCACTACAAACAAAAGACTAAAAGAAAATGGTTTCAATTTACGTGTTAAAATAACAAAATAATTTTTCTCCTTTCACATATATGAAGGCAATGATGGGAATCCCGCAGATAAAAGTTAGCATTGGTTATACATGTGACGAGAAAACACGAGAACTCTCTCTCTCTCTAGAGGTAACTCATTACACGCGCACCCACTGCGTCAGTCGTCACCTGCCTGCATGCATGATTTGCTGATGCAAAAGTTATAATTATAATCATTATATTTCTATGTGCGATCTAGAGGTATATAATTTTATAGAATATCTGTTCTGCTGTTCATTATTACTAATTTTCGTCAAATTTCTCAAATTTATAGGGTGTATGTGCATGACGTCATAATGAATGTACTTTGATGTAATTCTGGAGCAATGAGTAACATTGCCCAGCATAGAACAATTTTTTTGTTTAATTAGTTCGTTTTTTTATCATTTTTTTCTCGCATTCTTGAAACAGTAAAAACTCGATTTGATGAAGTCGCAAATTTCATAAATTCAAGTTTTTATAGTTTCATGCAGTTTTCTTGGTAACTCCGTAACCCGTAACTCGGAGTGACTGTGGTTAGAATTATTCATAAAACCAAGTTTGCTCATTAAAATCCCCATATTAAATGGACCGGACATGGCAGAGGGTTTCATTAAATCGAAAATATTATAAAATCGAGTTTTTACTGTATATTTTATTAAGAAGGTGCTATATACTATTATATATTGCAATATACAGTAAGTGAACAAGTATAAATAAATAAAATAAATATTGCTATTAAATAATTAAATAATAATTAAATAATTTTTAACAAAGTATAATAACATAATCAACCAATTAATGTTGTGTTTTCCACAATATATTATAGCTCTATATTTATATTATTTAATCATCTCTCATGATTTTTCAAGCAATACCCTGGCCTCATGCATATTTTTATGTATTATGTGTATAGGATGAAAGAAATGAATAAAGAATTTTGAATTTGAATAATTATTTTTCATGAGTGTTTATGTTTTTGCAGCTGCGTTAACCTTAGCAGATGCATTGTTTTGTACAGTATACTAATTTTATAGAGAGAAAATGAAAATGTAAAAAAAATAATTTTGAGAATATGAAATCACTTTAAAAAAAATGGAAAGAAAGAAAAAAAAAAGACATATGCTGCCACCAAATTACAGATTACCTATATTTATTTATTTTATTTTTTGCATGTCATGCATGATTGCTACAAATAAAAGTATGCTAAAATGCATTTATCAAATATATAATTTCTTGACATGAATGTTTCTACAATCAATTGAGATACAAGAAAGAAAAAAGTGGCTTCGCTGCAAGGCAGAGAGTGGTTTTGTAAATTATGAGGGTCAAGCTAATGACTTCTGCTAACACGTAATGATATAACATCACGGCGGTCATGAAAGACGTATTTTACTGGTAAATATAAGCAAGCAAGGTTGAGAATAAGTTATAGACATTTATCGCATAGGCTTATCAAGACGCTCTAATTTCCGTTTATTACGTCATATCATTATATTACACATACATACAAGATTTCGACCTTTATGGTTATGTAGCCTGTGACGTCATATAATTAGTAATTACGCAGTTCTCAGAATTTAATTATACATTAATATGATACATCTTTTTTTTTTTTTTTTTTTTTTTTTTTTAATAGTTTTCAAATAAAATATAATTTTATTAGATCACATATTAGCATTAAAAAACAGCTATAGACCACAAGGAAATTCTGAATTGTTAATTTAGAGAGAAAAAAACAACAACAAATAATAATGATAAGTGGATGTGTCAGAGGTCTGATGTCTCTGAATTTTCATCGTGCTGTACACATGATTGTAATAATATATTTTATATACCATTTAAATTTCGCGCCTATTTTTCATTTAAGATAACATTGGAAGTTTAGAGCAAGTTTTTAAATGGTAATATATATTATCACAATCATGTGTACTATCACTATCAAAAAAATGCGTATAGAACTTAAAGAAGGGTGGTTGAATTAAATTGCGCGCTAGCGCCAATGCTTGAGCAAGGAAATCCAATGCCACATAAGGAAGGCATAACTTTTTTTTTGTCTTTTTCATTATGTGTTTCTATAATTTTATTGTTTTTCTCGGATAGCTCATTTTAACCTATAAAAACAACAATATTTGTTTTTGTTTTTTTAATTTTATACTGCGTCAGTGTTACTTCTCAAGGATGGCGTTGAAATGCAAGAGTAAATCAATGAAACCACCATAAGAAAATTGATAAGAAATTGGCACCGTTTGATAAGAAAAATTAAGGTATTATTTAAAGGCGTAGAATATCTTGAACAAAAAAGTTGTATAATATCCTAACAAACCTGAAAATCAACGTTGATTTGGCCGGAGTCATTGATTTCTAATTTATTTTCCATTCACAAAATAGCACGAACGGTCAATGACGTCACAGCTCGCCTGGTCCAAGCGCGCGTAAAACAAGCGAGTTGTGATGTCAATGACCGCCAGTGGCATTTTGTGAATGGAAAATAAATTAGAAATCAATGACTTCGGCCAAATCAACGTTGATTTTCAGGTTTTTAGGATATTACACAACTTTTTTGTTCAAGGTGTTCTACGCCTTTAAGGTATTTATTGTTTCATAAATACGTCAGTGGGAATATTCAATTATTATATTTAGCGATATTTAGTCACTCTTGAAATATAAGAGAGATTAAATTTGGGAATTAACACTGACACATAATGTGGACCTAAAATTGCAGACTCAAGTTTGTTAAAAAATTTCATGATGTCACACATACATTTATACAGCGTTTATAATTGAGATGGTAAATAATAATTACAGTATACTTAATCACACTTCATGAAGAAAAAAAAATAAATATGGCACTATATCAATATTTCATAATATTATATTGATATTATAATATTTAGTTCATTATTTAGTTGCTTTTACAATATAGGTTTTGAATTGTTAAATATTTTTAACATTGTTGATATTTTAGAATTCACTTTTAATTCCATAAAAGTTCATAATAAATGAAATGACGTATTATAAACACAAATATATTTTTAAAAAAAATCAATTAACGTCACTATATAGAAAATAAACAGGAAAAAAACATGTTGTCTTTACGCCTACCTATATATAATACCGTCAGACAGAGATATTATAATAATGACGTATTTAAATAGGAAGCATAATATTATATTGAGTGAATCACTTTTTGCTTTGGTGAACTCAACTGTAAACAATGCAATAGTTTATAAACCAAGGTGAAAGTAAAAATTTCTTTTTATATTATGTTTGAATTTAACTATATATTATGTTATTTTTTTCAATGTCATTACATCAATGACCTATTGGTGCTTGACGTATATAAAAAATATGCAATAATAAAGGGATATTCCAACTTTTGTTGTATCACACTTTTATTGGTATTTAGAATTAGAAAAAAATGAAAATGGAAATTTTAGTAATATATTTGAAAGAGGAAATATAAAAATTAATAATCTGTTTTTATTTTTTGATTATGCATCACATAAAAAAAACGGAAATTTATGTTAATATTAAAAATTAATGTCACTTTAAAATATATTAATATGAATAAATGATTTCGGCAAAATTAAAATAAATGATAGATAACTGTATTAGTTTATATACATATTATAATATGATAAATTTTCATTTTTGTCTTACCCTATATAGTATACTACATTTATTCATATCATTCATATATACATAATATGACAATAAAAATAAATATCCCCAATTTTTGGCAATAATTTTTATTATATATGCGTAAGGGATGATTTTTCAAAATTAATTTATAACTTTTTAAAATCAGAGGGGGGGGGGGGTTAAAATAGGTCTCAGAAGCCACAATATATTTTTTTAACTTTATTTTCTGAGAAATAACCCAGAAAAGCAGATTCTGAAACCTAATTATTATATTTCTCCCCTATGGGATGGGGGTGAAAAATAAAAGGGGGGCTAATGGAGAAGCAAAAAGTGTGGATATTTTTCCTGACTCGCAGTATAATATGAGCTGAAACCCCCATTGAGATATACATAATTGTTTGAGTTCACTCATCTCTGTGGATCACTACATATACGTATTATGCATATGTAAGTAATTATAATTAGTAAATAGTATATTGAACTTAGAAGAAACTTAACGTGCGTGATATCAGTCACGTATACTACAATTTTGAGTCGCTAATCCTTATATAAAATAATAATGCATCATGTTATTACGCTACATAAATATCATACTATATTTTTAGTATACCGTCGCAATAACCCATTTTACTTTTTATTATTATATATTTCTAATTTTCAGGCATAATAGTACTGCGCATAAAAGTATGCGCATGACGTCATACTGAATGCACTTTGACGCCATACTGAAGCAATGAATAGCATTGCTCAGCATAGGACAAACGTGGTTTTTGGCTATTGTTTTTATTATTAATTCACGCACCTGAAAACCTAATTCAACCTGTTGACAGTGTAGTTCTCTCAAAAATATTACTAAACAGCACTCTCAAAATTGGTGCATTGCTTTAGTTACGAATACTAATTTATTTAAGGGGTAATGAGCTACAGAGTGAAAAATTTTTAAAAATTTTTAGTTGTTATTATATAGCAATATCATCAAAAAATATTTAATAAAATTGCATTAAAATATTTAATTTACGTTTAATTAGCATTTAATCGCAGTTTTAATTTTCGCAATTTAAAACGCATTCATCTCCTTAAATAACTGAAAAATTAATATTTTCTTTATACTGTTGCATTAAGCATACTTTTGTTAAGGGCACTGGCTACTTTAATTTTTTTTTAGATACGAATAAATCCGAAATTTAAATTATTTCTGAAATGATTTTTTTAAGTGAAGTTTAAGCATATTTTCAAACTTATCATAAGCCTAACTTCAGCGCATGATTAAATATAGTAAAAGTATGAATTAAACTATGAGACTTAGTCTATCCGCTAGACAATTTTATTACCTTTACTAGGACACAAATATTTTTGCAAATGACTTTTTTTTAAAATTGATGAACGTGAAATAATTAAAAAATCTAAGGTTTTTGAAACTTTTCTCTAATGCAGCAGTATTAGTGCGCCTCTATTAGACTTTTCAAGTACTTTGTCATAGAGCACATATTCTTCAAAGTGGAGGGAGGTATTTTTTTAATGCCTTGTTTCAGCCTCTCCGCCCGGCCGGCCGGTTTCTCTGCCTGCAGTTCGCAATATTTACATTGTTACCTGAGTGCTCGTATTGCTTTACACTTTTACACCTTTCTTCTCATTCTAAATAAAATATATATACACGGAACAATTTTAGTTTAGTTGAAGTTGTATATTCCCGATTATAATAAAAAAATATACTACTAAAGTATAGACAGACAAAAACTATAAAGGAAATTCATGCCATTTTTGAAATAGAGGATTTAATTAAAATATGCGATAAAAAAAAATAAAAGGGCTTTGAATAAATAAATTTAAAAAAATAGAGAGAAAAGACGCAATTTTTCAGCATAACGTCCTGCTGAAAGCGCTTCGACGCCATATTGGAGCAATGAATAACATTGCTCAGCATATAGGAAAAAACGTTAGTTCCAATCATTTTCTTAAGAAATAAAAGTTAGTTTTATTTTTTATTATTTATTATTATAATTATTTTTAATTCATTATTATTTTTCTTGCATGCATATACTGGAAACCTTACAACAATTAATACTCACAAAAATATTCCAAAGTATTTTGTAACTTTTTTTTTTTTTTTTTTTTTTTTACCTATACCGGCCGATGTTACGGCTTCGTAAAACACTATAGCAAAACATTTAATCAACCCAAGTCCGGTACTTGGTATTAATTTCGATGCAAAATAAAATTTTGAATAATTTTTTCCAAGCTCTATGAAAAACACAAACAAACGATGAGAGAGAAAAAAGGTGCAGTATAAAAGCAAGGAAGCAATGAGCAGTTTTTCAATAGAAGAAGGGATTATCTGTTACCTGAAAACACAACCCAATTATCTTACCTGTGAATGATTTTTATAACTCGCGAAGTAACATTTAAATGAAACCAAATTTACTTCAGATGTTAGTTTTAATAAAAATCAAGCAAATTACTTTTTTGATCGAAGTTCTGCCGTCAATTTGAACTTTCGTGATTTAAAAGTAATAAAAATTACGTAATATTTTTATTTGAATAAGTTAATTTAAAATAATGCTAGAACTTCGATTAAAAAAGAAATCTACATGATTTTTAATAAAACTAACATATAATGAATTTAATTCACTGTGACTGTTACTTCGCGAGTTATCAAAATCATTGACGCGTAAAAGATAATTGGGTCGTTTTTTTCAGATGGCAGGTATGAAAAAAAAACTATGAAGGTAAACCTATGCATGAAAAAAGTAAACAAAGACCGCTACAGCCACTAGACTATGTGTCTCCAAATTTTGAGCCCCGGGCTATTTTTTCCCCCGTCTTGCATCCCCTCCAACTTTGTCATAAACTTACAATTTTTTTAACTCACTCCACTTTTTGTTGACGTCAGGGTATGACACCCCTTCCCCCTTTTACCTGAGCTATGACAATGCCATCTAGGTGGAAATGCTTGAAATTCCTGCGTGACCCATTACCCCTTAAGATAATCACTTTTAAACTTTTAAGTTACTATGAGTAGCTAAAATAATGCATTTTAGCGTGTTATTAAAAATAGCTAATGTAAGTTGTTTTAAAGCTATTTTAAGTTAAAATAGCTATTGTTGATAATTTGCTATAAAACGCATTATTTTAGCTGCTCATAATAACTTAAAAGCACACCGTGCTTAAAAGTGATTATCTTAAATAAGTTAGTATTCGTAACTAAAGTAATGCACCAATTTTTAGAGTGTGTTAAGTATTTATGTTTAAACTGACAAAAATGAGTCATTTTTCAATACCGGACCATGCTATTTAGTGCTCACATATGGCGTCGACTTTTATATGAATGCTACAACCTTATATGCAGGTTCAAAATTGATAATAATACAAAACTGATGTAGAGAATAAAAATATAAGACTCACCGACACGAGGTATATGCTTTGAATAGTCAGGTCGGATTAAAACGTATGTTTACATTCATGAGCCATTAGTTAATATGACTATGAGTTATGATTTACACGTTACAATGTTTTATTATGACTTTGGCAAAAGCAACCTTACCATCATTTACTTTACAACTAATTATATATCTGGGTCAACACGGCTGCAACAAAACGAGTTTCCTTTTGGTTATCATAATTCTATATTACGAACGTGGAAATTCCTCCTATCTCAAATGCAATGTCAATACAAATAACATAGTACCATATATTTTTTTGTCAATGTTTAAAAAAAAAATCATTATCAATAGGTGTTGCTGCAATGAATTGAGGACAAACAGTAAAAGTTTCCCATTTTAGAAATTATGTAATCTAATTTTATAACATCCCATTTTTTTTTTTTTTTTTTTTTTTTGCATGGAAATAGCAGATTAAATAGAACTTTTGATTTTTTTTCCAAATTAACAAAATTTTAGATTTTCCTATTCACAGTTTACCATACTTTTTTTTTTTTTTTTTTTTTTTTTTTTGCTGAAGGCTAATTATTCAAATTATAACTGACCTTAGAATTTTTTTCCCCTCAGAAATTTTATAAATAAAGATTTTTAAGGTGTTATAAACCAATTGGATATAAGTAACTTCGAATATGTGTATAATGTAGCCGCAAAATGTTTATTATAATTATCATATAATAATCAAGAGAGAAAAATTAGCGTATAGATTTATTATTTTTTTCATGCTATATTTCTTTAGTAATAATTTACACAGCTTAAATGTATCTTAAGAGAAAAATAAATATATAATATTATTATATAGCATAAGTACAGTACATAAAACAAAACTTCATTTCAATTTATTGACAATTTTGCCATTAAAATTAAAATTATAATAATAAATGAGTATTTTTCCAAAACAAACTAAACAACAAGAGGGGGAAAACATAAAGCAATATTTTTATGTTTTTTATTAGTACTTCACTTTGGATTTTTGCACCCTATCTTATCAAGCATCAACCAGTCATTTTCTTCGGTTGGTATTTTACATGACAAACGCTGATTATAAAAAGTGATGATTTCAAAGAAAGGACGCAGATTTATGAATAAAACGGATTCTATGGTCAACGGAAATCTCACAAAACATCCAGTGCAAATGCCCTTATTATTTGATTTGTCAATATTATTATGAAAATATGACAAACAACAAATAATAAGAAAAACAAAGAAAAAAAATTGAGCTTTTATTTTTGTTGTATTATATATTAATTTAAATAATTTAGATAATGTTAAAAACATTTACTGTCCCTTCAAAGATTTTAATTTTCATGTGTGAATTTCTCGCAAAAGGTACATGGGATTTTACGCTACAGCCCTCTGTTACGAGAGAGAGTGAGAGAGAGAGAGAGAGAGAATAAAAAGGAGTATGTTAGTCTACTAAGAAATTGAAATTTTCAATCATATTATATAAATATATTGTGTAATTCTCTCTCTCTCTCTCTCTCTCTCTCTCTCTCTCTCTCTCTCTCTCTCTCTCTCTCTCTCTCAAGTGTGTTTGTTTAAAATTTGATTTATCAATAACTTTACTATAATAGGAATCACAGCACCTATATTGTATGCGTACAAATACTGGGTTTATATATATATATATATATATATATTATATAATATTTTTATAATATTGCTTCAAATTGTGATAAAATTCCACTTAATATAGAATTCCATATGAAATTAAAATAACCCAAAATTAAAAGATTATAGATCTAAGCAAAAATCAAAGTCTGGTTGAAAATATCCTATCTTCAAAAGTGACAGTGCACTTACTTGGAATTTTGTTACTGATTGATAATTATGATAACAATTGGTTCAGTATAAATTAAGTTTTGCTTTTTATTATAGAAAAAAAATCTTAGGTATCACTTTTTTTTCTTCATTATATTGCTGCAAAATAACTCTAAAATGAAAGCAAATATAATTTATATATATATATATATATATATATATATATATATATATATATATATATATATATATATATATATATATATATATATATATAGCTATGTCGTACTTCAATGCGTAATTATGATTTATATGATAGGTATCTATACGAATTAAGAATCCGAATAAAAAAAATTATATTTCTACTTAATAAAGAACGCATTAAAGTTTGTTTTTAACCGGAACATATAAAAACATGTAATAATCATCGTTACGTATATATACATTCATTAAATGCTAACTCCTAGCGTAATAATCGAAGCTTTTTTTTTATTATTATTATTATTTTTTTTTAAAGAAAAAAAAAGGAATTTTGTACATAATTATCTAATAAGCTCTTATTGCACTCATTGAAATTACTGTACAAGTAATTACATTCACATAGACACTTACTTTACACTTCATTTGTTAACACAATTTTTACTTTAATAGTTTCAGGAGTTCTCATGATGAATATTTAACAATTGCGTGGTATATCCCAGCATATAAAATAATATATTAAACTATAGTTATAATATATTATAAGCTTCATACATTGTAATTTTCTGTATATTTACAGCAGAACATAACGTATAAAGAAACTGAGTTTAAGTAACCGCAAAAATAAATAAATAATAAATTACAGTATAGTAATTGTTGGGGAATTTTTAAAAATTATTTGTTAAAATATGTATATATATACAGTATATATATATATATATATATATATATATATATATATATATATATATATATATATATATATATATATATATATATAGGAATAAAATTTTGCAATGTCATGTTATTTTTGTATGAAGAAAATATAATGATGTTTTGAAAAATTTACTTTCGTATAATATATAATATTACATTCTTTATAAGTTTTTACTTTAAAATTAGGTTATCATGATTTCACAGTCTTTGAATAAATTATACTGTATGGAGTATAGGTATTAAGTAATTATATTTCATAATAAACTTCATTTTTATTTTAAAATAAAACATTTAAATTATATTATAAAATTATCTAGAATAAATTTCTATGACTTAATATTTAAATAAATTATATTGTAGCTATATTCTTATGCAATATTCTTTCCATTAACTTTTATAAAAATTAAAATTAAAGTAATAATCATTATAATATTTCATTATAAGATATTATTACAGTATAGTATCATCATATAAATAAACACACGTTTCACATGCTATAAAGATCTTAAGAAGACTTACCTTTAACATTCGTATGAACTAAAGTAGTAGCCGGCATTTGTAAAACTATGATTCAATATTAATATAAATAAGTCACTGTATAGTATTCAGCCAGTAAGATTACTACAGGGCTGTATTAGTGGTGGGGATATGGAGTAGGAAGATGTATGGAAAATTTTCAAATATTTAAGGTTAAAAGAATTGTGAGAGGAGAGGGGGTAAAGGTTATCAATTAAACGATATAAAAAAAAAGGGTAAAAGGAAGTTTGAGGTATGGTATAATGTAGAAGAGAACCGTGCTGAACTAAGTTCGTTAGTCGACTGTATACCACTGAAAGACCCACACCACCACTCTCGCATAATATAATTTTCTGTCGGTATAACGTTTGCTGAGTCTATGGGATTCCCAAAGCAATCCAACCAAAGCAACAAGCAAAAAGGCTGCTGCAATATACCAACCAACAACAGCTTGATGTATATAATAATATAGAGTTATAAAGTGAGTGTGTTGTTTTGTGTATCAACCATCCATCCTCATCCTCTCTTATAACTTACTTAGACTAGTTATATTTTACTTAATAAATAATAATATGATATTCTTGGGGAAATCCAATATAATATAATATTTGAATAAAATCCACGTAAATTTATTCCAAAAATAAATTATGCTGTTAATAAATAATATATTATATATAAATATATAGTAAAATATGAGATAATTGAAACTTATTTATAAGTATTATAATTTAGAGGGAGGGGGGAAAGAGGGCAAAAAGTTGTGTGAAATTTAAGACAAAAATTACACCAAAAAATAATTCACGTACTTTTAGTATTGATAGTTTTTTGTTGAAATATGTTTACTATATTAATTCATAAAGAATTTTTTTTATTTCGTCATCGGAAAGAACGTTTGGAATTTACAGTGCGTAATATACAGTTTCTAAATTTTGTTCTATAATTTTGTATCTTAATCTTGATTTGTTAAAATACTTTTTGAGACTAAAATTTTGAACAAGATCTATATGAAATAAAAAATAAAAAATATATTATTTCGAGTTAAAGTATAGAAAAAACGCAGGAAGGAAAAAGTTATCCAAATTCTAAATAAAACTTAAATAGCATTTCCTTCCTTCCTTTATAATAATCAAACTTCCTTACTGGTTATAATAAATCAAAATTTATTTTACCTGAAATATAGACTAATTGAAAAAAAAATACACCTATTTATACTCCTTCCTTGAATAAAAGCATATAGTAAATACATAAATAATGTTATTTTTACGCTAATTCAAGCGCATCACATTTGTTATGGTTTTTATTTCAACGAAAAGTAAATATTATTAACAGAAACTTCTTTGCTTTATGCAGTCATATCTTTATCTTTAATATAATATTATATATATTACGTTATTTCCCAACAATCAAACTATAATAATAACTAATAAAAATTATTTTCTAGTATGATATACGGTATTCATAATGATTCTATGAAATCGTGTAGGTTCAGCAGGTAGGATATTATGGGAATCCCAGAGACAAAACAAAAAAACTTCACATCTACGTGTAAAAAAAAAAAAAAAAAAAAAAAAAAAAATGACGTTGGTGAAAGCATTTTTATCCGAGTTACGAACATTATACGGTATTCATATTTTCATGCCAGAGGGAAAGTTATAAAGTAAGAAGATCACAATTACGTATATGAAAAACTCATTTATTATTCTCAATTTATTGTTGGATGGTATATGTTTTTGTTATATAATCTATTACATCAATAAAATAACCCAATTATTTTTATATATTCTCATCACGTTTACATAAATATGTAGATAATGTTTTAAGGTGATTGATAAATTATCATTATGTAATACAGGGTACATTTTTTTTCTGGTTAAATCCAGCATGAATGGTAATGCGTAGATTTTTAGATTGACAGACACATTACGTCATAAAACAAGGCCTGTTTAAAGCAGAATGAACCTGCATATAGTGAGAGCCCCTTACGTATAGGCAACCAGCGCAACGGACAGACTTAAAAAGTTGCATACTTTTTAGGCGTTTTAGACACTTCATTATTATTATCTTATCTAAACAATAAAACCTTTTATTAAAAATTGAATATATAATAACAAGAAAATAATAATATATTTTGGGGTTGAGGCGGCCGATGGTTTAATTACTTGTGCCTAACCGTGTATTATGTAAGATTTTTGAAAATAAAAGCCCTGAAATTGAAAAAAGTATAATAATAACAATATTAAGGCATTGTGAAATCTTGACAATCCATGATCATATTAAACAATACCTTGGCCAGAAATTTAATAATATATGGTGGTTACATTCTTATAAAAGTCAACATAATATGATCACTAAATAACATGGGCCGGTATGGGAAACTGGAACATTTTGCCAGTTAATATTTTGGAGAACATTTGATGCTGTTAACAATTTGAATTAGGGTTTTAAGTACGCGAAAAAATAGTTATAATAAAACTCATTTCCCAAAGAATAAAGACAAACACCACACGTTTGTCCTATGCTGAACAATGTCATTCATTGCTTCAGTATGGCGTCGAAGCGTATCGAGTATGACATCATGCGCATTCACCCTTTACAAATAATATATCAATACGTCTGAGGTATGTATACTGTACTGTAGTAGCCCCCATTATTATGGCGGTAGTTTTTTAATTAATTGAGTCAACTGAAATAGTTCATAAATTTCAAAACCACAACTATATAATTCATAATTTAAAAACAATAAATATTACATTGATTTGACAACAAGAAGTTCGAAATTCAATAAAACTTAAGTTCCAATTTTGTATAATATAACGATAAATTATACAGTTTTGGGATAAAAATGATTTATCAACAATAATTTACATTTTGTGATATAACAGAATTTTTTTAAAGCCTAATTAAGATAATTAAGTGATTTTGGTTATCTTCTTACACATTTTGTTTCTATACCTATACGTGACAGAACCATATTTGGTATGCCTTGTTCACAATAAGCTTTTTCTAATTGGAATTGTTAAAGAAATAGGCCAGAAAAAAACATAAGCATTTATATCACAAAACACTTGATGGGACTTACATAAATAACTTTAGTTTGTCTCAAAACCTAACTGTAGCTCCATAGCAGTGATCAGAAATGTCGATTTATTGATTTATGGAACCCGCTCAACATTTTCATACTAATTTTTGCATGTTTCTGACGTCATAAACATGAATAGTCATATCACGCAAATTGCATACTTTACAGTATTTTCACGCTCTCCTGAACATTCTGGTAAAAATTGTCAACATTTTTGAAGATCCCATTTTGTGTTTATTCATTATAAAGCACATGATGTTTTATGTGGTCTATGGCTTTAAGTGAGCTCCATAAGAAAATAAATATTATTTTGTTCAAATAATTACAACAATTCCAATTAGAAACAGCTTATTGTGAATAAGGCATTACTATATATATATTATAATATACCGTATATATTATTTTTAATAATTATTGTCAGATGAACTGAATTTTTTAAGTAGTATATTAAATACACTGAAAACCGGTATCCACACTATGCATTAGAAGATTGTTATTTTATAAAGAAACAAAAAATCTCTATTATATTTTATGTTGAATTTTTATTTCAATAAGAAATGTGTTAAACAAAGAGGAAACTTTTGACGCAATTAAAAATTAATTGTTCAGTACTTTTTTTTGTTGTTGATTTTTTTCCTTACATTAAAATACGAGTACATATCATTAATATGATTGATTACAGTAATGATATGAAAAATTATATCCTGTGTGTTTTAAAATGAATTATAAATCAGCAGCATACATGAAAGAGAGAGTGAAAAATGAGATAAAGAGAGCAGAGATATCAATAACAGGAAATATAACGTATATCCGAGTTATTAAAATATTTACTTATAAATTTTTAATTGAACTCAACAGTATAAATATATAATCTCTACCGCCAACACTTAAAAATTTCCAGATGATAATTTTGAAGTGATTGAAAAATCCCGGGTACGCTATACTGTATTGTAAAATTCTTGTTTCTTTTTTTTTAAATTGATTTTTCCTTGGGGTTTTTTTCTGTGCATGCATGGTTCATTATTCTTTCCTTCATTGTTTTCAGATTGAGTTCTTGGCCATGGGTAAAACATATAACGAGGGGAATATTCAGGATCAATACAAAAATCCCGGGATATAGATTGATTAGAGGAATTACCAAAATATTATTGAATAATATCTGATCTGTTGGTATAACACAATGATTTAAATATTCAAAAATTTGTTCATAGCGAAAAAACCTTTTGTCTTTTATTTTTTACAGAGAAGACAAAGTAAGCGTAAGTGATAATAATAATTTGTAAAAGCTGCAACTTTTAAGTGCAAAATATTTAATTAATTAGTTCCCGGCTGAAAGAACAAATGTTTAAAATTAATTCATTAAGTAGTTAATATCCCAAATGAAGAAAAAACAAAGTTTATATTATACGCAGTATGTAAAACTTGTTGGAAAATATTAAAATTATTTTTGAGACATAGATCAGATTATGCAGTCTGTCAAAATACTATAAAACTGGTTTTCTTTTGTATATATACGGGGGTATTTTTATTTTTCTTAATTAATTATTATTTTTTCCTGGAACGAAAGTATGGAGTCAATGACTGGCAGGAAATGCCAGGTCGTCTGTTAACTGCGAAGTTTAAAATATTTGGAATTCGGTACACTGTTTGTCTATCAAAGAACAAAAATGTTTTTCAAGAGGATATTGCATTATTTTGTTACGTTCTTGTTATGTCTACCACTAAATCGTCGGGGGTTTACCATAAGGAAGTATAGCAAAATAATAAAAACAAGACAAAAATGAATGTGAAATGTTTAAAATACCTGTTTTAAAATACAGAAAAAACGTTGATCACATACTATTTAAAATAGTGTTAAAAAAAATACTAATAATAATTATATTCGCGTGAGAAACATACTACTATTGAACATTTTAATTACAGAACATTTTATGTTATGTATTTTTTTTTTAATCATCTGTAAGTTGAACCAATCGGAACTAAATTTAACAATACAGTAAAAGTAAAAATAATCTTCTCATTTTCCAAAAAAAACTAATGATGTTCAAAATGTTTGAAATTATTTAAATATTTATCCGCAACCCACGTAACTGTAAGTGCATGAGATAATTTCTCACATAGAAAGTATAAATAATGAATGAGTTCAATTACTATAGTTAAGTTTGGGAAAAGAATACTGATAAATAATAATTATGAAAATATACACCAAGTTTAATAAAATGAATCAGTCATGGAGTCGATACCGAAATTTTCGATACCGATACGATACCGATATTTTTAAATTTTCCCGATACCGATACCGATACGATACTGGCCAAACAAATTTGCTCCGATACGATACCGATACGATACCGATATTTTCCGATACTTTTTCGATATTTTTGCTATATCTCATACAATAAATATTGCACTATAAATTTCTTTTTTTTTTCACCTTTGAGACATAAATTGGTATCATAAAATCCATGCATATTTTTGCCACATTTGTTTATTTATTTATTTATTTATTTATTTATTTATTTATTTATTTATTTACTTATTTGCTCACTTATTTATTTATTTTATTCTATTGTTCGTTTGTTAAACTAAAATGACTAAAAAAATTATAGTAGATTTAAAAAAAAAAAAATTTTCATTCGTTTATAATGAAATTATACGATTAGAATATCCTCTACTATTTCCAAGCACTTTTGTTAATTATTTACAAATTAGCAATTTCTTTATTTCGTATAGAAGTAATTTTCAAATATTTAATAAATTTAATTTTTTTTTCATTGTATTTTTTTATTTGCTAAAGTAAACAAAGTATCATTAGCAATTTCGTATTTATTTTATTGGCTCAAATCATCCCCGCTAAACCAAAGGGGTTAAAGTCCAAATTTCCCCTCTGGTTGTAAAAATCCTTTGATTTTGTAAACTTTTTAAAAATTTAACCATGTAAAAAATTTGTATAAAGACATTAATGGAAGTATGCTACATCTTTTGTAATTTGTATTGCATTGAATTTATATACAATTACAGTGATTAAAAATGTCAATCATTGGCTATATTTTATTATGATTTCTACCGGCGCTTTAGTCATTAGGAGAGCTCATAGATAGTACTGTACGACCACACGACGGATTTCTCAGAAACTTGGCGACAGTCGATCGCTCATTTTTTTTTTTTTTTTTTTTTTCATAAAAAGAAGAAAAAATTTTAACACTGTTTTCTTTATTTTTATTGTATGTAAAATACAAAAAAAATTACTTTTTACCTGGTGGCTTTATAAAAGGTATAAAATAAAAATACTGTGCACGGCGCCCTGCCTTGTTGTTATAGCACAATGAAAAATAAAGGAGTGAATTTTATTGTCCTAGTATGAAAGATAGATAATCACTAATGGAATGTTCTCGTTGCTTCATAAGTTTTTTTTTTTTTTTTTTTTTTTTTTTTTTGTATTTTTACTTTTATTTTATGAGAGAGCAAAAGTCTCAAAGTATCGAAAAAAAGTATCGAAATTCGACGATATTTTGCTGATATAGGTGACCGATACCGATATTCGATACTGAGTTTAAAAAAGGCCCCGATACGATACCGATACGATAAAAGTATCGGTATAGTATCGAATATCGTATCGCAGTCGATACCGATACTCCATGACTGAAATGAATTAATAAAAAATAAAAAAAAGGTAAAATTAGGACTAGTTTATTAATATTTTTTCGAAGTTTAGTGTTATTTATGTGAGTATGTTGATATGTCGATACCAGACATGGGCATGAGCGTCTTGTTTGAGCGACGCTCACGTGAGCGCGCTCAAAAATTGAGAGCGGAGCGGGAGCGTCGCTCAATAATTAAAGTCACGAGCGTGAGCGCGAGTGCGATCAAAATACTGTGAGCGGAGCGACTTGAGCGTCACTCATTTTTTACATTGAAGAATACAAATTGAGGAACTAAAAATGTAGTTATTTTAGTGGTTCATTGTATGAACTATCAAAATATTGCAGATTAAAACCCTAATACACCTTCTACCACAGTTACAATTGCAGTATAAGACAATTCTAACAATTACTAATCACCACAAATAGGTCTAGCTATTTAGACACACCCACTTTTTTAAGACTTGCATGAGCGACATATGAGCGCACGCAAAAAATTTACGATCGTGAGCGTGAGCACGCTCATATGAGAACTTGCGAGCGCGAAGCGCGAGCGCGATCAATTACGTGATCGCGAGCGCGGAGCGCGAGCGTGCTCATTTTTAAAGAGCGCTGGCCATGTCTGGTCGATACAGTATGTTTTACATATGTTGAAAAAGGTTCACTGTCTGTTTCTGATACAATCAATTATGAAATTAATAGATATTACATTGCAGTAATGTTTTAAAATGTATAAGAAAAAGAAACTATTATAATGATATAAGTATGAAACTATATACCGATAAGTCTTGCCAGGATTTTTATGTATATTGAAGATTTTGTTTGAAAATAATGAAATAAATCATATTTTGTTTTAATGCCCGGTCTGATATTTTATATTATATATAAATTTTAATTCTGTCACATTCCAAATTACATAATATACGATACACACACACACACACACACACACACACACACACACACACACACACACACACACACACACACACACACACACACACACACACACACACACACACACACACACACACACACACACACACACACACACACACACACACACACACACACACACACATAACACACACAATACATAATACACACATAATACACACACACACCATGATTAAGGCATGCTTGTTTGCAGTGGTTATTTAATTCCCATATCACGTGGATACCATACTGTATATTACAAAGATTATAAACTAAACGATTTCACATATTATGAGATGAGGTAAGTTTTATTACATATCTGGGAAATTCCTAACTTTGATAACGTGACATTATCAATATTTAGTTAAGCAGTTATCAACTTATCTAAAATTTATTAACCTCAGGAGATTTTTTTTTCTTCATATAATATATGACTTAATAAAAGCTTTGCATGAATGATTATTATTACTTAAAACAAAAGAATTTCCCTTGCTAATTAATGTAACTAAAAGGTTCGCAACTTTGCAACTCAAAATCTAAAGTTTCCATTTATTTATTTAATGTTTATTTAATATATAATATAATAATAATCTATACATTACCTGTAAAAAAAAAAAAAAAAAAAAAAACAGCAAGGAAGGGTAAAATGAATGAAATTAACATAAGGCCTAGTAGAATTAAAAAATATATAATTATAATTTAAAAAATTATAAAGTGACCTCCATATATATTTTTTTTTTACTTATTTGTATTTATCGTATTCTTAAATATCTCAGTGCAGAGAGAGTGAGTAAGAGAGAAAGAGAGAGAGTTTCGCGTTTCTCATATATATTTTACTTATTTTTTTGCACGTAATTGTTATTATGTAAATTAATGTGTAATAAAAAATTAAATTTTTACTATATTATTTTCAATAATTAATGCGCATATCATCAAATAAGCATGATAATGTTAAATCGTAAAAAAAAAAAAAGTTAAATAATAATAATAAAAAAAGAGAGGCATCTTTACTCAAGTTATATACTTTTGGATACAGACACGGTATTTCCCAACGTAATATACACGAAATATCATGTTCAAATAGTGCCTCAGGTATTTAGACGACTACATTTCAATATAGCAATGGCCTGGAGCTTCAAGTTTTGCTTTAAGATGTGACACAAATATAAAGTACTAAAATATATCGATTTATAGAATAAATGAAGTGCCCTAAAAATTGGAACAATTATTCGATTATTAGTTGGTCATTATTAGTTAGTTCGATTATTATTGGTCTTACCATTTTAAGACACAGAATTTTGGTCACAATAATGCTAACACAGAAGAGATAGCCACTTATAGAAAACAATTTAAGTACTCAATTCACAATTTAAAAATTTTACATATAGCTGTTATTTACTCAAAACGTTAACGTTTTCTGCAGCTATGTAAATTTTTAAAAACTAAATTATTGAGTGTGTGGTTTTTTTATATAGTTACTGTTACTAGAATGACTATTATGTGTTATTTGATTTGTATCATTGGTGACAACAGAGAATGAAAACCCAGTATCTTAAAAAAGGCATCAAAAGGCGGCGTGCTTGGGGTCTCATTAACAAAAAAAAAAAAAAAACATATTTTTTATATTAATACAATATTTTACCTTTCATTTGATCACATTTTGAAGTTATAATAAAAGTATAATTTTATTTTTGTGCATATCATGGGAAATAAACCTAATAGAGAAGAATTTCACCTAATGACATTAATTTGCTATTGATTATGGTAAACATTATTTATTTAGTATGTGTATGCATTTTTATTAAGTTTTTTTTCCCCATCAGAAATTCTATGTATTCATATTTTTATACTATTTAAATTTATATTAATGTAAAAATTACATTTTTAAAATATTAATTGTTTATTTTGCTAGCACTTTTGTATCATATTTCGGATGTTGCATGATATTACGTGCTATAGTTTCATGTTTGAATTTGAATTGATAATATATATTACCATACTTGTATGATATTACCACATATATATAGTACAAATAAAACTGAAGAGTCATTTATATGGTCTTTTTCGTGGAGAAGCGTTGATATGTTTTTATGATTATTCTCAATGGACGTTATCGGTTTAGCGCGCGGGGTGCTGCGGGGAAAGCTAAGGGTCCCCTAATTTAACATTACGCTTATGGAGAAAAACACGTTTTTTGCGATTTTTGAGAAAACGACTCCACCGATTTTGGAGAAATTTAAATGAGAAATACTAGACATACTTTTACGTGTTTTAAGCCATAGAAAAAATTTAACAATTTTTTAAACCGATAACCTCCATTACATGCAGCTCGTTTTTTACCCTATAAAAACCATGGGTATAGTTTTATGAATATTTAACTGTTAAAAAATTTCAATTTTTCCTACTTGTCAATTTTTCTGCTCAAATGTGGTGACGAAACGCAAGCTCAAATCAATGAGTGGAATATCACCCCAAATATAAGCCAGGAGAACTTTAGTTTGCATTATCGCCCACAGATATCGCCCATTTCAAATTGCAGTCTTTGGTTAAGTAAACGATTATTTAAGAAATATCGAACATTCTTAAAATCTCTTAGGTAGTAGTTCCATACAAAACTGACCTCCATCTATCAGTTCGTTCTATAAACTATATACACACAAAATATTGAGCCACCTTCGATATTTTCCTTTGTTAAGAACACCTGATCATAACGTCATTACCTGTTTACTACGTTTATATGTATGGTTGATCATTGGCATCATTGCTATTTCTTTGTTTAGAACTTTTTAGACCTAATAAGAATGAACGAAACTTCACAAAAAAAAGTTCCATGCTCAACATGAGAATCACTTTTACCGGCTCAAAAAACAAGATGAATGAATGTAGTTTGTCCTCTAAAGTATAGGGAGGCTCATTAATTAATAATGATTGGCTACCCAAAAAATTAGACACATTCATTGGTTGATCTTGCTTTTTGAGCCGATTTTGAGCATGTTAAAGCCATAGACCGCATAAAACAACATGTGCTTTTTAATGAATAAACACGAAATGGGATCTTCAAAACTGATGACAATTTTTACCAGAATGTTAATGTAGTCCCACGAGAGAGCATGAAAATACTGTAAAGTATGCAATTTGCGTGAAAATTCATGTTTATGACGTCAGAAACATGCAAAAATTAGTATGAAAATGTTGTACGGGTTGCATAAATCGAATTTTCTAATCTCTGCTACGGTGCTACAATTGGGTTTTCAGACAAACTAACGTTATTTTTGTAAATCCCATCAAGTGTTTTGTGATATAAATGGTTAATGTTTTCTCCGGTCTATTCCTTTAAGCATGGAACTTTTTTTTTTTTTTTTTTTTTTTTTTTTTTTTTTTTTTTTTAGTTTCATTCTTATCAAAGGAAAAATATCAAAGCTGGCTCAATATTTGTGTATATAGTTTACAGAATGAGAACTTGAATGTGTCTAATTTTTTTGGACATATATAGCCAATCATTGTTAGCCTCTACAGAACAAACTCATGTATAAAATTGAAGCTATATCTAATCTTTAAGTTATGTCACTAGAAAAATTTAGAACGGGAAATGTTAAACCACTTACTGTGGCATTGCTCAACGGAGAAAAAAAAAAGACGTATTATGTAATATAAAATTCAATCTGTAATTCCTTCATAAAATTAAATTTATTGCATAAAACTGAAGATGTGATCATGTTGTCGCAACTCTTTATACTCTATATTGCAAAGTTACTTTTCATTGCTCCGTTGTAACGTTGCACTCTTGAACAACATTGCAAAGCAGTTATATAACGAAAAGCTATATAAATAACAAAGTACATTTATCCTAGTTACGAAATATGCTTATATGTGTGCATAAGTGTACACAAGTTTGTGATAATATAATATTTTACTTTTTAAATTCATCGCATATTTTCTAATAAGAATAGCGAGAGGCGAGAGTATAAGTAGTTAGTTCTTAATAATTAAAGTTCTTAATTAATAATAAAGGAATGTATACCACAAGGGTGTCAAAAACCACTGTGTATGGCGTATGGTGCCAACGGGCGCTACAGCATGCAATTCCTTGCCCATTATTTTATCTTCATCTTTCATGACTTGTACAGTACGTAGTACGTACATGCATGTCACATTGATCTCCTTATGTAAATATTAATATTGTATGTGGGTTAAATAATAATAATAAAAATAAAAAGTAGTAAAAATACTATTTTTTAGATGGTCGGAACCAAAACAGTATTATAATATAATGTTTTTGAATTATATTTAACACTAATAGGTTGAATATATACACACACACATACTTCTTTTAACTCTTTTTGCAATCATAATATATGTATTTTATTGTGTAGTAAAACTATGTAAATACAAGAATAATGAACCAATCACAGGCCTATAGGCCGTGGTTGGATTTCTGTATAATATGATCAATGAACAATTATTATTATTGTTGTAAATTTAGCACTAGATTTTGAATAGTAAATTGTAGTATCGCAATCGAGTGTACAACGTGTGTGGAGGTATGTACTCGAATAAAGGAAATGAAAAACTTGCACAACAATGGGAGTAAATGCCAACATTTCAATGCATTCTTTGCCACCCACCGCACCCGCTCTATATCTTGATGGCCTGTGTAATGTACTATATGAAAATGTTGCCATATTTAAGATTTTTCCATAAGCCTAATATTGCAAGATTTATAGATATCATTTCGGTACATACTTTTATCTTTGCATGCGGATATTATTAATACCGTTACGTCTTTTTGATCACGAGTCACGAGGCAAAGAAATAAGATCAAATCTATATGAAACAAAAGAGATTGTAATTTTATGCGGTGAAGATTTAGTGGTATAAGTCTCAGATAGTTTTATTTCCAAAGTTTAATCACCAAATTTGCATCATGATGATATAATGAAAATATACATATTTACTATCTGAAAGAAGGAGCAGTGATGGAGGGTCCTTTGAAAATTTAAAACATCGTCATTTATAAACTGCACTATTATACTGTATATATAAAAAGGGTGGTTGCATTCATATAAAAGTCGACGCCATATTATGTGAGTACTAAATAACATAGACCGGTATTGACTAGTAAAGGAACAACGGTTTTAATGCCGACTATAAGTGTTTTCGGTCACATCCGCTTCCGTTTCTCCTTACTACACATGCGCAGTTAGTCGAAACGGAAGCGGATGTGAGCGAAATTGCTTATAGTCGGCTTCAAAACAGTTGTTCCTTTATCAGTCAATGGGAAAATGACTCGTTTTGCAGTTTTAAAATACTTACAATATTTTTGAGAGCATTGATGCTTTTAATATAGATTAAATTTGACTTTCAAGTATGCTAGAAAAATAATAAAATAACAATAAAATTACCCAATATAAAAAGAGTTTATAAAAAAAAGTAGAAGAAAGCAGCAAAAAGCGATGTTTATCCTATGCTGAGCAACGTTATTCATTGCTCCAGTATGGCGTCGAAGAGCATTCTCACGCTTTTCCATGCACGCACACTATAATGTATGTGTAAATACATCAGAATAATAATATACATACAAGATATAAAAACCCATCAATAAACCAGACTTCAAAGAGAAAGAGAGAGAGAGAGAGAGATTAAAAAAAGGAATTTCCTATATGCAGGGAAACTCTTGAAAATTAAAGTTCCTGCGGTTATTGGTTCGGCTTGCTTTCTTGCAACAATTTTCCCTTTGTTGCAATAAAAAAATATATATAAAGTATATTTTTTTAATTACTTTCATGCTTTTTAATTTCCCATTTAATTTCTGCAATTTGAGTCAATTGAGCTCAAGTATTTTCTCTCTCTCTTTTCAGTGCACTGGCATTGATTTGCAATTTATATAACAATTAGTAAATTTGAACTGCAATTATAGAACTTGCTTTACTTAGTTTTGTAAGTTGGGTTCAAGTTTTATTGGCATTGAAAAACTCATAGGGAGCGAGAGCAAGAGAGAGAGAGAGAGAGAGAGAGAGATTGTTAAGTTTCTTTGCTTTTAACTACGGTTTGCATCCTCTTCCTTAGTTTATCCCCTCTTCTCCATTTTTTTTCTTTTTTTGCTGAATAATTAGAAACAGGTGGTTTAGCAAGTAATTTCCCGATAATTGCTACAGTGTTTATCTCTAAGATTGCTTTATAACTCAATATAAAGTAGACTATGTTCATACACATTTTAAGGTAATTCCCAAACTAAATTGATTATATACAATTTAACAGTATCTAATTTAAAGCTCAATAAAACTTTATTATGGGAGATTATTAAAGACATAAATAACGCTCTCATAAAGTTAAAAAAAAAAAAAAAAAAAAAAAAAAAAAAAAAAAAAAAAGTACGCGTAAATTGTATACAGTATACATAATTGCAATTTTTATAGTTTAGTTTTAGCACTTTCTTTTTGTATGTTTTTTTACCTTAACTGCAGAGCATGCAGTTATGGGTATAAGAAGGAAAGGAAAGGAAAGGAAAGGAAAGGAAAGGAAAGGAAAGGAAAGGAAAGGAAAGGAAAGGAAAGGAAAGGAAAGGAAAGGAAAGGAAAGGAAAGGAAAGGAAAGGAAAGGAAAGGAAAGGAAAGGAAAGGAAAGGAAAGGAAAGGAAAGGAAAGGAAAGGAAAGGAAAGGAAAGGAAAGGAAAGGAAAGGAAAGGAAAGGAAAGGAAAGGAAAGGAAAGGAAAGGAAAGGAAGGAAAGGAAAGGAAAGGAAAGGAAAGGAAAGGAAAGGAAAGGAAAGGAAAGGAAAGGAAAGGAAAGGAAAGGAAAGGAAAGGAAAGGAAAGGAAAGGAAAGGAAAGGAAAGGAAAGGAAAGGAAAGGAAAGGAAAGGAAAGGAAAGGAAAGGAAAGGAAAGGAAAGGAAAGGAAAGGAAAGGAAAGGAAAGGAAAGGAAAGGAAAGGAAAGGAAAGGAAAGGAAAGGAAAGGAAAGGAAAGGAAAGGAAAGGAAAGGAAAGGAAAGGAAAGGAAAGGAAAGGAAAGGAAAGGAAAGGAAAGGAAAGGAAAGGAAAGGAAAGGAAAGGAAAGGAAAGGAAAGGAAAGGAAAGGAAAGGAAAGGAAAGGAAAGGAAAGGAAAGGAAAGGAAAGGAAAGGAAAGGAAAGGAAAGGAAAGGAAAGGAAAGGAAAGGAAAGGAAAGGAAAGGAAAGGAAAGGAAAGGAAAGGAAAGGAAAGGAAAGGAAAGGAAAGGAAAGGAAAGGAAAGGAAAGGAAAGGAAAGGAAAGGAAAGGAAAGGAAAGGAAAGGAAAGGAAAGGAAAGGAAAGGAAAGGAAAGGAAAGGAAAGGAAAGGAAAGGAAAGGAAAGGAAAGGAAAGGAAAGGAAAAAAATGCGAATGTTTGTATTAAAATACAATTTTTAACAATTATGTTTCTCGCAGTCAGAATGACTCGCACCTGTCAAGGGACATTAATGACATTATGCATATGATTACGTCATACAGTAGACAGTACTTAATGATAGTGAAGTCACTGCGAGACCATTACATCATGCCTCGGTACTGCAGGTATAGTACAATTAGATTTGGACACATTGACACACATAATATTTAATAATGATGCCAATATAAAAATAATTTAATTTCCATGGAGTCTGAAGGGACAACGCATCACAATACACATCTGCTTTATATAATTTGTAATTGTACTAATTTAGAATTCAGAAACGAAATCATAAAATCTCTCTCTCTCTCTCTCTCTCTAGCTACAGAAAGATAAACGTTTTGGCGTATATATGTATTATATATACCACGCGCGCGATACCACATTAATTTTCATTATCTTTTGGTGCAATTTCACATTCGGGAAATACCACAAGGCTAAATATTTCAAATTTTGCAATAAAATTTTATCAATTGAATCATGATAAAATAAATATAGCGGTATTTAACTGATGACGAAGTTATACCGCGCGGGAGGACCGGGGATTCAATTAAATATAATAGAATTCGCATGGAGCACGAAAATACACGGTAATGATAATTCATTGCATTGAAATAAAAATTGTCACGAATTGATTTCAAATTCTTGTTATGAGAAATAAAACTGAAAAAAAAAAAAAAGATATTAATTTTAGTGTCTATATACGTAAAAAAACAAAAAACAAAAAAAAAAGTACATATTATAGAGAGCGTATTTTCCCAAGAATGGTAGAATTAAATTGAGTACATGTCGAGTGCTCGAGTGTATAAGTATAAAATATGCGTTTACGTTTATCTTCTTCAACAGTAAGAAATGGAATTCCCTGTCATCATATAAACTTCGTTCCGTGTAGCAGAGATCACAGATCATGAAAAGCGAAAAAGAGGCGATTTAAAAATGTGCACCATGTCAAAATAGTACAAATTAAAATCAATTCTTTTGAAATCATTACGAGAGGGGGCGGGGGGGGGGGGGGGGGGAACTTCCACTACAACTAAAAATATATTTATTTTCAAGACTTATAGTCTACTTAATATACACATAAAATGTCCTATTATTTCAATTTTGTTAGTATCTTATATAACTTTGTTCAATTTTGCTGTTTGGGATAAGTTCTTCCTGTGTTAATTTTCTATAATTTTTATAAAGATATCTTTATATATTTTTGGTATATACCAAAAATATAATCAAAAAACTTAATCAAAATAGCAATTTTAAATCTATTATACGCACACAAAATCATATTAGAGTTATCATGACGTAAATGAAGTGAAAATTAATTACTATATTTTTTTTTGTTTTAATAAAATAAAATATTTGTAATACAATTTTATTTAAATTTTCAAGGCCTTAATTTGTCATGTCTTTTAAAGTCTATTAACCTTTTCTTCTTCTAACACTCATCTTTTATAATTTAATTAAAATATGTACATATTTTTTTACTACTGACTACTAATTAAAGTTAAATAAATATATGTGCGATATATGACGTCAAGTTTTAAATAAATAAGTAATAAAATATAATTGCAAAGTGCAAATAATTTATATATTTACAGCTAGAAATGAAGAAATAGTTAATAAATATTTTGTTAAAACTTTACAGGAAAATCAAAGAAGAAACCACCAATGAACAAACAAAACAAGTAATACAAATCAATGAAACAATTAAAGGCGTAGAACACCTTGAAATTTTTTTTTGTCTAATATCCTAACATACCTAAAAATCAACGTAGATTTGGTCGGAGTCATTGATTTCTAATTTATTTTCCATTCACAAACTGATGGTGCGTGCGGACTTTGACGTCACAGCTCGCTTGTTTTACGCACGCGTAGACCAGACGAGCTGTGACGTCACAGTCCGCACGCACCAGTTTGTGAGTGGAAAATAAGTTAGAAAGAAATCAATGACTCCGACCATATCAACGTTGATTTTTAGGTATGTTAGGATATTACACAAGTTTTTTTAAAAGGTGTTCTACGCCTTGAAAATAAACGTAATGCCAGAAATAACAATAACATTAAAAAAAAAAAAAAAAAAAACTTCAATATTTTTGCATGTAATCTGTATTGCAGTTATAATGATTGCTGACTGTAGTTCTTTAATATGTGCTTGGTACTTGTATAAATATTTTAAAATAGTTGACAAAATCATTTCTACAATTAATGTATTATCATTTTGCGGCAATAATCTATAAGCTATATATTATATAATATACATTTTAATTGCATTATGATTGTAGGATGAAAGAAAAGAATAACGAATTTTAAATTTGACATAACATTTGACATCATGCTAACGTCAAGATGGCATTTTGTGGTCACTTTTTTCTACTGTCATATGGAACAAATTTAATTAAACTATACATAATGTATTTCTCATGCACTCATTGACAGCACGTGATTTCCACCGCTTTGTTATTTTAAAATAATTAACCGCGCTCTACACTTGCTCTAACATTTCGGAATTTCCCATTTTTTTTTAATCATTTTATGATTTTATTTATTTTGCAATTATATTAATTGTATATTATAGTTTAAAATTATATAGTATTGGATTCTTCCTAAATAAATTATAATAATAATAAAAAATATATATATTATTTTAAACATCCAATCGTTTATTATTAAAACTCACGACTGAGAAAATTTGCTATTATACGTATAAACTTAAGTGATCGTTTCAAAATAATCGAGAAGTGCAGTTTTCATCGGTTTTATCGTCTAGTTTATAGTAATACTTTTTAACGTAGTATAATGCTTGTTAAATAATACCAATGCAATACAATGTAATACCAATGCAAGCTTTTGGCCACCCTGGCCAACAATTAATTAATTAGAAGTTAATTAGCAGCTAATAACTTCATAATCTCAAAAAAAGTGAAAAAAAAAAGTGAATTAAATTAGTATGGTAATACCAAGCAAGTTTTTGGCGTCATAATCGCAAGATTAAGCCAACGACAGAACAGACGTACGGAATCTGCACAAGCAGAATCCTGTTTGTTTTGTCACCCTAACAACAACAACAACAAATATTATACGTATAAACTTAAGTGATCGTTTCAAAATAATCGAGAAGTGCAGTTTTCATCGGTTTTATCGTCTAGTTTATAGTAATACTTTTTAACGTAGTATAATGCTTGTTAAAGTTAAAATACATTACGGGGAAAACAAAAATTAGATATATACCCACCACATACTGCTTATTTGCATATACGAAAACAGAGATGAGCATTTTTAGAATATATGCAATTTGTCAAAAGTTTGTTTTAAAGCCCTTGCCAACTTACTTTTTCATTATTTAGAATACTAGACTGATAATTACCATACCTTAATTTCCATGAATTAGACACCACCACGTTGATTTTGAATTTATTTTCGTTGATTTTTCTTTTTGCGGTTATATCACGTATCTGACGTCACAATTTGTACCGATGTGGCCGTGATAAAGAACTTGAGGGAGGGGCTTAAAATTATCACGTGACCAGAGCGGTGACTGTGATTGGCGGCGGTACATTGTGACGTCAGATACGTGATATAACTGCAAAAAGGAAAATAAACGAAAATAAATACAAAATCAACGTGATGGTGTCTAATTCTTGGAAATTAAGGTATGGTAATTATCAGTCTAGTATTCTAAATAATGAAAAAGTAAGTTGACAAGGGCTTTAAACATTCTAATGAAAGTTATCGACGATGAAAAATATTTAAAGAGTGTTTCTATTTGCATAAAACACATAAAAGTTTGTCTATAGTCCAATCCATAATTAAAATATTTCTAACCTAGGTGCAGTAATTTGTTCAAAAATCGCTAAAAACGTCGTCTTATGTAATTGCAATGCAAAAAGGATATAAAAGTAAAGGAAACATAATAAGCTTTTCATACGCACCTCACTGATGGTAAACTGCATTAATATATAAAAAAATAACACAATAATAATATATATAGATAAACTAAAATGAAAAATTATTGACCGTTAGCTGTAGTTGATAAACACATAAAATATATTAACGATTGGTTTTTCCAACTTCTTATATTTAGTTTCATTTAATTTTATTATCAATTTTATGAAATATAAAATTATACTCATGCAGTTTATCGTATATACGTATATTTTCTGAACATTTTGACGTCTAACTTGAGTTTCTGACATTTTTATATTTATAAACTTATTTTAAATTATTAAAATTACAAAATTCTTGAATTATCTTTGACATATAAAAAGGTTAGAATTTACCCTATTAAAATTTCTTAAACATTTAAAAGCATGCATTAATTATACTTTTTTTTATTTCACCATATATATTCTTTGTAAAACTATCCACTTAAGAAACAAAAGTATACAATTAAAAATAACAATTAAAATTATACATACTTCGTTTTGTGAAGCGCAATTGCGACATAACCCTTTGAAAACAACGGTCTTCAGAATGTTGATTTTTTTTTTTTTTTTTTTTTTTTTTTTTTTTTTTTTATAATGCAGAACACGCGGGAGAAGACTAAAGAAGAGTGTACGACATATAATCTCTGGTATCCTCACTCATCACATCGTGCGAGCTCGAGACAACTGTACGTATTATACCATACGTATAGAGGAGAGTGTATAATATAATGATAAAATATTTTGTAATTTTTACGGGATTCCCTACATATATATTTCTCGTCAAACCAGACTTTATAGGTAAACTATTCTATAAACTTTAGTCAAAGCTTTCTTTGTTTACTTTTTTTTCTTGGATAAATTTATAACAGTTATAATTTATTCTGTCTTTTTGAATAAACTTGTACTGTTTTACTTAATTAATTTAATGACTTTTAGGAAAAGAGACAAGTTTTTTTATTTAGATTTTTTTCCTTTATTTCTGAAATTTTAGTGATCTATGATCTATGCAATGCATCATGAAACATGATAAACTAATAAATTAATTTGCAACAGGGAATAATAATAATAGCAGCAATGTTCAAAACTATAAGCAAATTATAATTTATCTATAAAGTCTATGCATTCATGTTAAAGTCAACGCCATGTTGGATTACTCAATTACATGGACTGGTACAGTACACTGACTCAATTTGCCATAGTTTAAAAATACTTGAGCAATATTTTTGAAAGAAATGATGGTGTTATATAATATACTAGGTTAAATTAGTATCTCAAAAGTATATAAGAAAAATAATGATAAAAAAAATAATAATCGATTTCCTAAAGAAAATAGACATAAACCAAGTTTGTCCTATATGCTGAGTAATGTTGTTCATTATGGCGTCGAAGTGCTTTTCGTATGACACTTCATGCGCATCAACCCTATAGAATTCTATACTTTTTTTTTATAGCTACTCAAATCAATAAAAAAAAATAGCTGTGAATTTACATAAGTTTCTTACTTTATGCGAATCATGACAAAACGAATGGAAAATAATATAAATTGTTTTAAAGTTGAAATAATAAGTTTTTAATATATAGCTACAAAAAAAAAAAAAAAAAAAAAAAAAAGTTCAAATTTATTATAAATACCTCACGTTTTACTTATGTTAGGACTTTCAGATGATTAAAAAATTTAACATTGGGAATTATATTAAAGACTATACTATACAATGTGTATAATAAACAGAGGCAGCGTTAAAGGTGCGTGCATATGCTATTGAAATTGAAACACTATATTGCTTAACGATAACATGATTTGCATAAACTGCGTGTGCTGCACCAATGATTGCATATTAAAGTTTCCTAAGGATAACACTTTACACAATAATTATTATATAAAGAAAATTAATAATGCATAATTGTTTTGAAAATTGAATGAGTATATAAATATTATTAATAAAAAGTAATTGAAATGTCATTGAAAAATGTATTAAATTAAATTGTCATTTTTTTTATTTTTAAAAACAATGGATATATTTAAACAAAGAATAATATTAACTCTCTGACATACATATTATATATGGCCTATGGGGCATACTATGGAGTGTGACAGCCACGCAATCATCGCTACTTGGTGAGGGAAAAATATAGAGGCACCCTTAATTAACTGAATATTTCTACTTTTTTTTTGTAAAGAAATTATTTTACGGGTCCCGATAAAACATGCGCGAATTAAGAAAATTTATTAAAATTTGTCAAAGTTGCAAAAAAGGCAACGGTATATGATAACGTAACGTAAAGGATGATTTTTGTATAAGAAAGAATGGTAAAGCTATATTACATAAAATTGATTTTTAAACATTTAAGTTTTTGAAAATCAATTATAAGTTTTTTAAAATCTTAAATCTTATAAACTTTAAATAAATCAATTATAAATGATTTATTTAAAGTTCAATTTTGTCGAAGAATATGGAAATATAACATTTGACAAAAATAAAATAATTAGACCTATATATGTGCAACATTTTTCCTGGAGTAACAATTACCTATATAGGGGACGTCGGGGTAAATGAGAAATTAGATTCACGCGGTTACAAAATAATGGAACACTTCAGCTCGATCATTGAATGAAATTTTTATTCTACGGTTTATTCATCTTTATTACTAGCCATACAGGAATTTGGAACGAGAGTTGATGCGACAGCCCCCACCCCTAATACAATACATACATATAGAAAGAATGAAAAGAAGAAGAAGGATGAGAGAGAGAGAGAGAGAGAGAGAGAGAGAGAGAGAGAGAGAGAGAGAGAGAGAGAGAGAGAGAGAGAGAGAGAGAGAGAGAGAGAGAGACGAGGAAATCCATTTTAAAATAATATGTTGAAAAATTGGTAATTTCATAATTTGCGCTTCAACAGTTCACAAGAAAAAAGATCCCTAAATTTATATTACCAGTGGACCAATGCAACCTATGAACCCAAAAACTTTGAGTTACAAATGACTTTTTTATGTAAGTAATATCAGGTAATATGAATCTTACACAATACGTTCTCTGATGTAATTTTATTATATATTATATTATGTTTACTCACCCTATGCTATATATTATAGAGAGATTTCGTTTTTGTCTCGATCTCAAAGTCAAAATATTGTCAAAGTATATAATATATAGAGAAGAATGATGCACTTTTGTGTGTGTAAATATCAAGTGATGCTTATTCAAGCTTCAATCAATTGCAATAACTGTTTTATTTTTATTAGATTTCTTTATCAGATAAGTTTTATTGGGATATGTAATGCCATAAAAATTTACAATGAGGAAAGTACGTATATATGCTAAAAGATTACGTTCCCCATATTTTACTTCGTATTTATATATAATTGAAAAGTTTAAAAGGAAAAATTAGATTTTTTTCTAAGTTTTTTATGTGCAGACTTTTGGATTTATTTCGAGAACGATAAAAATTCTGCGTATACTTCTATCTTTATAATTATTATCAATAACTAATAATTGTGATATAGGATATATATCTATATAATCATCAGTTAATATTTTATATTTCCCGAAAACTTTATTATAATTTTTAATATATTATTTTATGCTTCTTATTATTTATCAGGTCAGGGTCAGGAAGACATGAGGGTCATATACATACATGATTGAAACCACATTATTGGCACAAATTGAAGTAATAAAGGCATGTATCATTGTATCTATGCCAATAATTAAAGTTCAATAAGGTCTTTATATAGGGTGTATGCGCATGATGTTAATGCGCTTCGACTTCGATGCCATACTGCAGCAATACATTGCTTATATTTAGCATAGGAAAATCGTGGTTTTTGGCTATTTTTTCTTTGGTAAATTATTCATTTTTTGTTATTCTTATTTTTTTTTTGTATTATATGCTTGAGAACCAAATTCAATCTGTTAACAGCTCCAAAATACCCTCAAAAATATTGCTATAGTTTTTTTTTTTTTTTTTTTTTTTTTTTACATTTTTACACTGACAAAATGTGTATTTATCCCATACCACGCGGCCCATATGTTATTTATAGTGCTCACATGTATGGCATCAACTTTTATATGAATGCAACCAACCTATGATTCAATAGGATATGAAATATTGATTTTCAAAATTACTTTAAAATATTACTAATTGTTTTTGATTCTTTAATCCGGAAAAAAAAGAAGGAATATATATTAGTGAACAACTAAAGCACACACGCACAGTAGTACGTACTTTATGAATGTGCTATAAAGTTTTTTTTTCTTTGAACCTATAATTATAGATAATTTTTATATAATAATAATTAATAATCAACACTTTTTATTTGGCGAAATACATTTTGTACATTATGCGGATAAGGGTCAATAAGGGATAAGGGATAATGTACTTTAAGGGTGTATGCGGATGATGTCATATTTATTGCGCTTGGAGGCCATACTGGAGTAGTGCATAACATTGCTCAGCATAGGACAAACTTCATTTAAGCCAAATTTCTTTGGGAAATCGGTTTATTTTTTGTTATTTGTTATTTTTCTCACATACTTGAGATACTCATTCAACATATTTACAGCATCAATGCTCTCAAAAATATATTGCATAGTGTTTTCAAACTGGCAAAATGATTTATTTTCCTATGCTACCCATGTTATTGAGTTATCCAACATGGCGTCGACTTTAACATGAATGAATAGACCCTATACACTTATATGAGCAACATCATCAAATCTATTATTTATCTATAACTTTTAAATAATGATAATTTGTTCTTATAATATATATATATAAATATATCATATGCGTTAAAATAATGAATCGTTTGTTTTTCTTCTAATTTTCGGGTAATCCGCACTGTGGGATTACTAGGGATACTAGAGAAGGGTACAGTACAGTTACTGTGCCCTTCTCTCTAGTATCCCTGTCCCGCTATCCCTCAACAGTTGATTCTTTTTTTTTATATTTTATCATTATAATAAAAATAATTTTTCAAAACCAATAACAGCAATGCTAAAGGAGGTAATAGTAATAATATTAATAAGGGATATTATATTGGCTTCATTTTCTTGCGCCATCAATGATTTGCTAGTCCGCGCTATAATATAGGTGTGCTATATGCTCCACCTCTTATATAATATTATAATATATTTAATATATATTATATTATATATATATATATATATATATATATATATATATATATATATATATATATATATATATATATATATATATATATATATATATATATATATTATAGAATAAATAGTATATAGTAAATAGTAATAAAAAGCACTTAAAAAAATTATAAAAGCTTATATATTTTTTTGTGTGAGGGTGCAAAATTGGCAAAATTATATAAACCCGGCCTTTGACGCTATTTTTTTACGTTAATAATTAATGCCGAATGCCGATCTCTTGATGGGGCAGGTGCAGGTGGCATGGCACCTTGGCCGGGCATGGCATATAATTATGCGGCGATCATTTCGTATTGAATAAAAAAACATAATTATGTCTTTTACTCCGTTAGATCCCATCCCTGGCCAATCTGAAATTTCTATATATGTTATGCCAAGGCATCTTATACCTTACCCTTGGTATGCTATACGCTATAACTATGCCGTGGTATATGTTAATTATTTCTCAGGTGACCTGAGAAATAATTAACATATACCACGGCATAGTTATAGCGTATAGCATACCAAGGGCAAGGTATAAGATGCCTTGGCATAACATAGTCAGGTGGTACAATTTTACGCGCAAACTTCGTTTTGTTTGTTGATTTGATGCATTCTAAATTTGTGTTACATTTTTGCGCGCAAAATTATTTTTTTAGAGAACTCACTTTAACTATTTTATCTGATTTCACCACGCATACGCCATCTAGGAAGAAATGTAATAACTTTTTCTTAGTAAATATTCAGAGCGAATCATTCGGAAAGTTCAAAGCATGGTTCCATCGCCAAAATAAAAAAATAAATACGCTTTTTTGTGGTTGTGAACAATAATAATAAAATACTGTTTTAATGTCAAACGTATGCTTTTGTTTGGAAATTGAGGAATATACAGGCTTGATATTTTTCCAATCCTAAAATATTTTTATTTCTCGGCGAATATTGCGCAGTCGACGAGGAAAAGACGTGAATGTTCTAGAGTTCTAGAAATTTCCGCGCCCTTCTTTATACTTGCTCTTGACCAATCAGAAGCTTCATTTGAATACCGCATTTCTAGCACGCTGAAGTTCGCAATGGCAGACGCAGCTCAGGTAATTTTTGCCAATTTTAACGATCTAATCCATATTTTAACACAATTTTCTGAAAACATTAGAACACTTAAATATATTTTACATAAAGTTATGTAATTATGTGATGGTTAAAATGAGATATTTTGTTGATATTGCATTTGAAACAAGACCTACTTTTCCGGCTGCTTTCAAAACATTCGTAATTTAAATGTACATAATTAATCACACACACTGTGACTTAGCATTTGTAGCGAATAATGTTTGTTTTTAAGTTTCATTAGAACATATATTTTAAGTTTTACATTTATTAAACCAATCCAAGTAGTTAAATCTAAGATATTACACATGTTAATAAGTTCATGTTCCAACCACTTACATACACATACCAATAGTCATTGCAAAATATATATATACATACATACATATGCATACCAGTATTACCAGTAATGGTGTTCGTAAACCTGTTTGGGGCATGCTCCAAAAATGCGCAATTGCATTTAAAAAGCATTGGCTGATTGTCATTTTTTTGTGTTCTGGAACACGAAGAACAGGGTTTACGAACACCATTCTTGTGTGCATAATTATATTTGTAAATGAGCTTAAAATGAGTTTTTAGGCATTTCTGTAGTAATTTTACTCTAGATTAATAATCTCAAATAATGTAAGACACGTAAGTTTGATTATCCCTTTAACTAAATTATATGATATCATGTTACGAAATCATACATATGTACAAATACATACCGGTATACATGGCATATCAATACCAGTAATTTCAATGAAATTATCGGTGATTAAAAATTTATTTTTAAAAAACTAATTGAATTGGCTCAATATTATGGCGTGTGTAGTATATATACACACAATTTATGGTTTTGCGGCTTTATGTAGTGCAGTATAATACATAATTTCTCTCTCTAAAAAAAAAAAAAAAAAAAAGCTAAGCTATGTATACATAAATGAAATAAATTTAGAAGGCTTGAAGCTTTTCCCGCTCTGCTCCATGGATAAGTTTCATTGCACTTTACTGTATGTATATATTTGCTCCATATTGCACCTATTATTAATTCATTAAAAAAATACATACAAACTATTAAACAGAAAAAAAAAAAAGAACAATGAATTACTTATTGAGAATTATATACTATGGTAATTATGTACAATAATGTATGTCAACATCAAACCTTAACATGTGGAAAACCTTGAATGTAATAACATGCATAAGATTAACTGTTAGTATGTATACCAGTATGTACAGGACCAGGAAGCAAAAATGTTTTGATACTGTATTGTGATATTGTAGTTATAAATGCCTATTGCTGTCGAAGAACGTGAGCCGTGATATTACAGACATGCATATTTTATGTACAGCTCTGGCCAAAAGTTCCCGAACGATTTGCATAGGCAACCCGCAACCACACTATGTTATCTTTATGAGAAAACGCAGCGGCCGCCGCTGCCCCGTTCGGGAACTTTTGGCCAGAGGTGTACATGTAATACAAATCACACAGTCTGGATTGTTTACCTTTCAGTTTATTTAAATAGGTAAACATTCCAAATTTCTTTGTTTGAATTGAATTACATATTATTCCATACATTGTTACCAAGCATATAAGTAAATGCATGTAATTAAGGAAAAAAATTGCATTTGGGAATCATTGATTGATAAGAAAAAAAAATATATATATAGGGATATTTACTAATTAATTATTTGCTAGTTGTAGGTATACTATATACAGGACAACGTATACAGACAGAAGGCCCGCAGACAAAAGGCCCTATGACAAAAGACCCTACCTCTGTGCCGCTCGCCGATATGATTTACCTGTGCGCACAGCCATGGCCTTTTGTCCGAGGGCCTTTTGTCCGCGGACCTTCTGACAGACAATCACAGGACAAATAGTAGCTGAGGCTCTTGACTTGGCGGAAGCCAAGTCGAAACTCTCTTGTGTGTGTCTTGTACCGCACGACACACACTCACTGAGTAATGTATCGTATGCATTTCTATACACAATGTAACAACATAAGCATATTTGATATGATATTTATTGAAAGTTATGTCAGTATAATAACACATAAATAGATTTGAAAAATTGAGAATTGTGAAATTGAGATGTTTATTGCATGAGAGAAAAAAAATTCTAACCCAGTCCAAAATTAAATGTGAAAAACGTTAAGGTGTTGTATATCGTATACGGACAGAAGGCCTGCAAACAAAAGACCCTACCGGGACCTGTACGCAGCTTGCCGATATGCTTTACCTGTTTGCACAGCCAGGGCCTTTTGTCCACTGACCTTCTGACATACATATTTTGTATAAGAGCGTGCTCATCACTAATTACGTAGACTAGAGCTTACAAATAATACATTACATACGTACTGTACCTTACATATGAGTTACACATATAAACCACACTGGTATAAATACAAGCTACCCATTTTCTATATCTATTACCTTAATGGAGGTTATCAATGATGAAACATTTCTATAAAATTTCTATTCGGTTAAAACACATAAAACTATATCTAGGATCTATCATCTAAATATTTCTCACTTGTGCAGTAGTTTTCTTGAAAATGCTGCAAACATAGCACCTCAATGCTAAAGAATAGAAAATGAGGAGACCCTAAGCTTTTCCCACACACCTCACTGATAATTTCTATTGACAAAAAATATATATGTATGAAAACTAATATAATATGATGCATTAATTTTTTTTTAGGCTTCTGCATTAAAAGACCAAGGTAATACTGCATTATCCCAAGGAAAGATAGATGAGGCAATTGATTGTTACACAAAAGCTATTAATCTTGACTCCAAGAACCATGTGCTTTATAGTAACAGATCTGCAGCTTATGCCAAGGCTGCTAAATATGAACAGGCTCTTGAAGATGCAGAGATGACTGTGAAAATTAAACCTGATTGGGGCAAGGTAAATTGATAAATTTATTATGATAAACATCTTCAATCAATAATAGTACTAGTTCCAAACCCCATTTCTTCCATTTTCGACAAAGGTGATATCTTACCTAATAGCTGAATGAAACTCACCTTTATTGAAAATGGAAGAAGTGGGTTTTGGAATCAGTAGACTCAAATGACAATGCTAATTTGCTTCTATTTTTGTATCAGGGCTTCTCTCGTAAAGGTAGTGCTCTTGCGTACTTGGGTCGTTATGAAGAAGCTATAGAAGCTTACTCGGAAGGTCTTCGTATTGAACCAGAGAATGCTCAGCTTAAAGAAGGTCTTCAAGAAGTGAAAGCACAGCAAATGGCTGAACGTAACATCCCAAATCCCTTCCTTGGTGCAGATGTATTTATAAAACTTCGTGCTAATCCTAAAACAAAAGCATATCTTGATGATCCTGAATTTGTTAAAGCTATCAATGATCTAAGAAGCAATCCTGGCAATTTAGGGTAAGTTCAATATAATGATGCATCTTTATTACCTAGATTGACATAAAAATGAAGATTAAAGGGGTAGTCAAGGATGGCTTTTTTAATAGTGATCATCGTGTTATTAGTCATCCCTAAAACAATCTCAAAATTATAATTATCAACACGCTGAGAGCAAAAGCTGTTACAGCGACCCCTAACCTACGTCACAGCTACAACTTACTTTCATGCTAGTTTGGCGTAAGCAGGATTTCCATTATTTGCAGCCTATTATTATGATTATAGACATAAAAGCATATTTTGTATACGTAAATATTGTGTCAAGCATTCAGCGCATAAGTAAGAGTAACTCCTGCTCACGCCAAGCTAGCGTGAGAGTAAGTTTTAGCTGTGACGTAGGTTCGGGGTCATTGTAAAGTCTTTTGCTCTCACTCAACGCGTCAGTATTTAAAATTTTGAGATTGTGTTTTCGGGAGGTTAAATTACACAACAATCACTATTTAAAAAGCAATCGTTGAATATACCCCTTTCAGATGACAAGTTTAACAGATTTTACAGAGAATATTATATTCTGCATAAATTACCATACTTTTGCAACAATGAATGTATGGTGATTAGTTGTGTTTTTTTGTGAAAGTCACTTTTAATATTTTCAAGATTATTCATATAACTTATTTTGACAGAATGCAGCTAAATGACACTCGTATTCTCACTGCATTGAGTGTGCTGATGGGTCTTAACATTGAGGCTGCCGGAGAAGAAGAAATGGATACAGAACCACCCAAACCTACTCCCAGTCGACCTCCTCCAAAACCAGCAGCAAAAGAGGAGAACATGGACACAACACCTGCAAAGGACCTTACTGAGGTTAGTAATCAATTGTTAAATTTCTATTTTTTGACACTTTCCTTTTTAAAAATTAAATGTAGTTATGTGCGACACTTTTTAATGGCATGCATTTTATTCAGTGTCTGTATGAATAAGTAAAGTTTATTATTTAAATTTAAAATTGTCATGTTAACGTATTGAGGGCTACGCGGCATTTTGGTCCTTCTACCAAATTCGCTCGCTCTCTATAGTGAAACATCTATTGATATGCTATTGGTATACTTGAGTACACTAGGCCTATTTAGATGTTTCAGTAGCAAGCAGGCACAATAAAAATTGCAGATGTTTCAATAGTAGGGAGAAACAGAGAATACACATGTTTCTATAGTGTGCCCGCAAATTTTGTAGAAGCACTAAAATGCTGCGTAGCCCTTGATATGCTACAAGATACTGTTTTGTTAAGTAAAACGAAAACTTTGTAATGGCTTTTTCAACTGTAACACTGTTTTAAATTCGACCCCTACTTCACTCTTCACCTAAGAATTAGTACTTCTCTAAATGCAAAACTAATATGAGGGGGAGAGGGATTGATCAAAAATTAAGTTTGTGAGTTGTTGCTAGACTGTTGGGTTAACTGTGGCGGCTGTTGTCTTTACTATGTTTCTCGTCAGACGTTGGACGTAAACTTTAGTAAAGTCAACAAGGAGAAAAGCAATTTCCGTCACGGTTATCCAGTCAGTCTCCGAGACTAGCAACTTGCAGCTTGCAGTCAACTAAACATGAAAGCCTACACTAATAAAATAAATATCTTTGTAATCCTTTATATTTCTCGAGTATGGTATACTTTACAATTAATAAATATTAATCATAACTTTTATGAAGGATGTCATTTTTGTTTAGTGTATTTTAATTAGCAATGCTGCAAATTCAATGAACTAATATAATAAACTGCTGTATCATATTTATAGGGCCAGAGAGAAAAGGAACTTGGCAATGCTGCTTACAAGAAGAAAGACTTTGAGACAGCCCTACTTCATTACAACAAAGCTGTGGAACTTGAACCTAAGGAGATGACTTACCTAACCAATATTGCAGGTAAATATAATCTTTTGTGATTTGTGTCTTTTTTTTTTTTTCTTCTTATTGATGAAGTACTTCATGTGGTTTTATTATTTCAGCCGTGTACTTTGAGCAAAAAGAGTATGAGAAGAGCATTGAGCAGTGCCACAAAGCAGTTGAAGTCGGTAGAGAAAACAGAGCTGATTATAAACTTCTTGCAAAAGCATTTACCAGAATTGGAAACTCCTACAAGCGTCTTAATGTAAGTATTAACATAATTGTACATTTTGGTTTTATATCATTATTTTGTAGTGTACAAACTTGCTTACTCAGATCAATATTTGGCACTGTAGGACTGGCAAAACGCCCAAGTGTACTACGAGAAGGCAATGTTGGAGCATAGAACACCAGAAAGCAGGACATTGCTATCAGAAGCAGAAGCAAAGTTGAAGGAACTGGAGCGCAAAGCTTACATTGATCCTGTTAAAGCAGAAGAAGAAAAAGAACTTGGCAATGATCTCTTCAAGAAAGGTTTGTCAATGGCAGTTGCATCTCGTATGCTTTCTTTAATTACCAAAACTAAGTTTCATCCCATCACATATTTCACTGCTAACAAAGTAATGGTGTAATGTAAAAAGCATTGTATAACTTTCAGTGTGCAGTAAACAAAAAGAATATTTGTGCTGTGTTACAAAATATCAAATAAATATGAAAGAAACATTCACTATGTAATGATTGATAATATAAAAATTTGGTAGAAAAACACATAGGTAACGATCTTGTTGCGAAAAAAAGGTCTATCTCCTATTTTGTCACCTTTTGCTTCCACTGACAAAAAACGAGATAGGCCTTTTGCTTCCACTGACAAAATACGAGATAGACCTTTTTTTCGCAACAAGATCGATCGATATGTAGAAAAATTGGGAAATGTGAGATAGTAATGACTGTGGTGCAGAGAAAATCATATCATATCATATCTAATCCAGTCCAAAAAATAGTGATACAAAAAGCAATTCAAAATATCAAATAGTTTACTCAATATAAATTTAATTTCCAGGTGACTATGCAGGAGCCATAAAGCACTACTCGGAGGCAATCAAACGTAACCCTGATGACCCTAAATATTACAGTAACCGTGCTGCCTGTTATACCAAGTTAGCTGCATTTGACTTGGGTATTAAAGATTGCGACATGTGCTTGGAGCTGGACCCTAAGTTTAGTAAGTATAATTATATTATTTAAGAATATTGAAACTCATTTTGTGGTATGTACATAACATAATAATGTTTTCTGTGTTTTTAGTCAAAGGCTGGATTAGAAAAGGAAAAATTCTGCAAGGAATGCAGAAACCAAGTCAAGCATTAACAGCTTATCAAAAAGCAATGGATTTGGATCCTAATAATGCGGTAAGATGAGTAAAAATTATTGTTGTTAATATGACAGGTTTATGTAGAAATCAAAGAAATGATAGGAGAAACCAACTTGCCTTGCCACGATGAGGTCCGTAGCTTGGTGAAAGTCTTGATGGCACAGGTTACACAAATATTTACAAGTTTACTAAGATGTTTCAAGGGCAACAGCCCTCTACTCCAGTTGCTTAGTGTATATTCAAGCAACTGAAGAAGAGGGCTGTTGCCCTCGAAATGTCTTAGTAAACTTGTAAATATTTGTGTAACCTGTGCCATCAAGACTTTCACCTCATCGTGATAAGGCACTTGTTGGTTTCTCCTACCCTTTCTTTGATTACATATTCAAACCAAAATGGTTTAACCTTTCCTATTACAGGTTTATGTAGAAATGTAGTTGAAACAATGCAACCTGTATCACTGTACTAATTTTATGTTTGCTGTTGTGCAATTTCAATACAATATTTTTTTTCTTCTCTTGTGTATTTTAGGAAGCAATAGAAGGTTACAAAGCCTGTGCCGTAGCAGTTAATTCCAACCCTGAGGAGGTTCGTAAGAGAGCAATGAATGACCCTGAGGTGCAGGCCATCTTGAGGGATCCTGCCATGCGAATTATCCTGGAGCAAATGCAAAATGACCCAAGAGCCCTCCAAGAGTAAGTTTCAAGAAATTATATTTCTCAGACCTTTTTTATTTAATTGAACTATTATTCTTGCCAAATTGTATTTAGAGTGTATTAGGTAAACATTTTTTCAATTTCCACTACACATGGAAAACAGGATTTATGACCATCATTATTTACAACTGCTGGCTTAAATATAGTTGAGGATGTTACAACATTTATTTGATTTAAATTGGTGTCACTCCATGTGTGCAATAGAAGTCGTACCTTTTACCTTGTTGGACTGTTTACCTTTGTATTTAAGTTGCTAACCAGGCTGAATGACTTTGCTTCAAATTGTATTCAACACATCACTAAGTTGTATAAGTTTAATAAGTTGTATCTGAATTATAGCTACCTTTTAAATATTAACTGCTTTAACTGTCCCTGTGAAATGAAAGCTAGCGTACTTATATTACCAGTGGAGGATGAGAATAAGTATTTGATACCAAGCTCATGGTTTGAATGACCTATTAATAGGTGCTTGATGTTGATCTCAGTGTGTCCTTTACCAGTGTGTTGTAGAGACAGGCAAGTCAGTTAGACCATAGCTCGTTCTTAGTAATCGAGAGTTAATAATAGTGACCAATATAGCCATCTCTTGATCATAATTGAAATTAAAGTTAGTGAGGGCTTATGCATCGAATCTCGTCAGCTGTTCAGCGCGCCCTAAAGACATGAGTCAAATTGGAAACAAAATTGACCCTCAAAAGTGATAAATTGGAAATATCATTTTTTGTTAATTAATTAAATTGATTTAGATTATTTTTATTACTATTTGCTGATTTTTGGAAGGAATTATAAATATTTTTTGGAAATTATCAGTCTCTCAACGGACTGTGTAGTCGCGCTCCAGGCTATCGCTGCCTGATCCGGCCTGATCGCTGCGTAACCGTGTTATCATTTTTTTCCTGCAGAGGCGCTGTTTTTGTTGACTATGTACTCTCGAAAAGGCTAACACTCACTTTTTTACTTTTCTCCGTATGCCTCTACTAAATATGGCTGTCGTAGGGTGCAACAGATGCACACTGCTTGGCCTAGGGAGATGCACAAGTAGGGTTATAGGGAATATTTTTACCTCACTAGGGCGAATTTGGGACACAGCCAATCAGTGCTGGTGCCGTGAGACAAAAGGAGAAAAGTTGGTCCGTTTGTTTTTATTACGAACTTGGCAGTATTTCAGAACTGTGGTTAGCCACAGCTCATAACCAAATTACAAAGAAGGATTCATCCTGACCCATCCCCATTATGTATGATGTATCTGAATACGTTAACTGTTTATCTAATTTATTTTTCATCTGTTTCAGCCACCTGAAAAATCCAGATATTGCAGCAAAAATTCAAAAATTGCTTGAATCAGGTTTAATTGCTATTCACTAAGCTCTACTGCCTACTGTTATATAGACTGCATTGTCTTCTTCTCTAATCAATATTAACTTTAATACTTTATATATAAAAAAAACAATGATTAATAATAAAGTAATTTGTAAGTAAATACCAAGTTTACCCAACAATGTTGCACTGCTTTTACTGTAAAATTATTTTGCAGTTAATTCCATCATGGATGTCAGAATTATATACAATGAATTATTTTGAAGCAGATTAATTTTTTTCTTCTTTCATTCCCAAGTGAAAACTGAATATTTTGCCATTGGCTTGATCATAAATAAAAGAAAAAAGTGCCCAAAATACAAATTAATTTTAAGTTTTTTTATTTTTATCTTAATCCCCAGCTTTACTTTAACAAATTTAATTAATTAATTAACCTTAACAAATTAGGCCTTAACAAATTGAATCAAAAACATAAAATTTATGAGCTGGGACCAACATTCATATCGTTCTTGTTGCGAACAAAATGTCTTATCTCATATTTTATCAGGTGAAGCAAAATGTCTATCTCGTTCCCGAACATTATGGAGATGGCCCTCGAGATAGACATTTTGCTTACGCTGACAAAAAATGAGATAGACATTTTGCTTTGCATGACAAAATACAAGATAAGATATTTGGTTCGCAACAAGATCGATATGCATGTTATGTCTTTCAACCCTTCTTTACCCATTGTAAAGTACGATTAAAAAACAAATTGGGAAACTTTAGAATTTAATGATGTCATGGATTCCAGGTCTACAATAGAAACTGTGGTGCTGATGCGTACTTTAAAAGTTTTTTCCCCAGATTGTGAGAGTACTGGAGGGTTAAGGGACAAAATATGTGTAGTTATAATAGTCCCATCTCATGATTTTTCAGTTTTTTTACTATTATTATTTTGTTTTGGAGGCCAGTAAGGACGATAAACCATCATGGTTTGGTAAGAAACATTTGAAAGAAAATGATAAGAAAAACTAGCAAGGTCCTTACCATAGTAAAAAGTGTCACATAATTCAGTGCTAGCAAGATTTTCACCTGGCCATGGGGCTCTCTTTGCTTTGGCAAGGCCCTTGCTAATTTTCTCTTATCCTTTTCTTTAAAACTTATCACTGATTTAAATTTCCTGGTATTGAAATCAACTCGTTCCGTAGAAGTAATGATAGTACACATAATTAGTATATCAAAATATTTTATTAGTAGATAAGACAATCCTTTGAAACTTGAGGTACTTTTTTTGTTTTATATATATATCACACAATTAATAGCAAATTGAAAATACAAAACCTAATCAGTCAAGGTTACTTAGGGGTTTAAATATAAAATGACCTTGCATACAAATACATACAGGCTGCTCAATTAGATTAAATTATTTTAAAAACAAAAATGTGATATAATTATTTGGATGAACATAAATGATCAAAACATAGTTTCTATTATAGAGTAATTATTACACAAAAACCACATCTTGATTTAAACTTAAAAAACAAAAGGATCTATGATTAATTGTAACAAAATGTTATTAAAAAATGGTGGGAAATATGATCTAGAGTTTACTACGCTAATAACACATTGCAATTTTGTTAAAATGAAAAAAAAAATATACATACTTCTTTATAAATTATTATTAGACAATATTGAAATAATGGTGGGATTTATTGTTACACTAATGTTCAAAAACTTTTTAATAGTTTTGCTTATAACTTATTTAACCTCTCTTCCCAATCAACCATCCCCATTAACCTCATTAGTCGTTACTCTAATTTGCATAGTAAATGTAGGATGTATCTTACAAACCACCAGGCCAAGCAGTTAGCAAGATATATTTTTAGAAGACGTTGCAAAAGTAGGTTTAGTGATAAAATAAACAAACTCAGTGCTAGCAGACGACTGTGTTCCTGTCTCAATTTAACATGCTTTCTTATGGGGTAATGAAACAGCTATAAGATAACTCATGTTAAAATTATTTATCAGAGTTGAAATTTTTACTGTAGTTTACTAAGCCTAAAAGCTGTTGTCTTCCTTGATTTCAATTCAATTGGGTGAAAATAATAATTTGTAACCAAATGGATTAAAATTCAGGAAAACAAAAGCTTGGAGGTTTAATAAGCTATAGAAAAAAAATTCAGCTCCGAGAAATGATTTTAACTCAAGTTGCAGCTGATTTGTTGCCCCATAAGAAAGCATGTTAAATGTAGACAGGAACACAAAGTCATCTGCTGGCACTTTGTTAGTATTGTTCAGCTGCGAGTTTGTTTAGTTTATCACTAAACCTACTTTTGAAACATCTGCTAATCAAGAGGAGACCCCATGACAAGTTGTTTGAATATTACACATCATTCTGAGCAAATTTATTACAAAGCTGATATGTTGCAAAAATTGATTACACTGACCTTAAAATAACAAAAAAGGCTTCAGAATTTTATTAATAGTATTTAACGTAATTCATACTGGTTATGGTCAATGGGTACAAGTCAACTTATTTTTGTATTGCTTTCAGAAAAGACTTATGCCCTTTGATAGGAATCAGTATGAATTGGATATAGTAACTAGTTGTAAGGACTTTTAATTCACATTAATACAAACAAACAAAATATTAATAAAACTAAAAATACACATTAAAAATAAAACTAACTTGCTGGGTAAAAAAACACACAAAACAAATACTATAATATATCCTTGCATTCCACAACAACAAAATTAGTAAAACTTCCTTTACTTCCTTTTAAATTATCAACTTTCACAGCCATTCTGTTACCTCAGCAAATAATAATAAAAAATATTACAACCTATATTAATCATTTTATAAAAGTACACAAATTACATTTAAAATTGAGATTAAAAAGTACAATTTGGAATGTTCAATCTATACAATAGCAGAACCTTTGAGAGTGACATTTAGAAGTTCAGATTGTCCGTCCACACCAAGAGTTAGAGTTTCTGTGCTCTGTCCTGAGATTTGTGGTGAGAATTTGACGTTGATGTTGAAGTTCCAGCCTGCAGTCACTATAAACTGACTTGGCTCCACGGAGAAAGGAGTTCTCACTGATAGAACATGGACCTGCAAATTACAAATAAATAGGATAGAAATAACGCGAGAGAAATTAGAGCACTGTGAATTGACCAGTGAATGTAATTGAATCTCACTCTTTTAACTACAGTCAACTGGGGTGAAATTGAAAGCCTATCACAGACCCGCTTTTCAAGTGCTCTATGTCTAGCAAGATAGGGAAAAGTGAAAGCTTGCACATGATTGGAGTTTCAATTTCACCCCAGTTGACTGTATCCACATTAGAGAATTTTGGTTTGTAAAATTTAAATTTACAATTCACACTTTACAGTGCTCTAATTTCTCTCACTATTTCTATATACTATTTATTCAATTAGCGGAGATGGATTTTTCACATATTAGGCGTATATATGAAACTAATTAGGTGATATGTGTAATGCTCACACCGTCTAACAAAATCAAATGCAAAGCCTAAATTCCCCCCCCCCCCCTTTATTATAATTATTTTTTATTCTATAATAAAGCTTGCTTTCTACATGAGCAATATGAGTGGCTAGTACATACTCTTCAACTTTTTGCTCAGCCTGGGTTAGAAATTATTTTCTCTACATCATGGCATCCCTGTCAGTCAAAGCTTATTACTATCTCCCATTCCCCAATTTTTAATTTTTCCTAATGTTTGTTTTTTTGTGTTTTTTTCTTCCCCCGACCAAATCTCTTGCCTAGTCAATTTTCCTTAGTTGTAAAGTACTTCGTTAAATAATGTACAGCACCTATTTTGTAACTGATGCTTATACTAGCTGCAATACTAACAACACTGTTTCAAGATTTTTTTTCCAAGATAGTTTAAATATTAAGCTCCAAGCAACTATACAAAAAAGAGCCCTAGAAATATCTTAATCAATGTAAATCAAGATCGAGAATTAGTTCAAGATCTCCATCTAGCTACACACTACAACGTGGTAAAGCACTTGTTAGTTTCCATATTCTATCCTTTGATAATATATCCAAACAGAAATGTATTTTATTTCCTAATTTAATTATCAAGACTGTTTCATGTAAAATTATGATAGGTGCAGCAAGTATTCCATCTACCTAAAGTATACAGAAAAACACCTATTTGAATTTCTCACAGAAACTTAAAGCCATAGACCACATAAAACAACATGTGCTTTTTAATGAATAAATACGAAATGGTATCTTCAAAACTGTTGATAATTTTTACCAGAATGTTAATGTAGACCCATGAAAGAGCGTGAAAAAACTGTCAAGTATGTAATTTGCGTGAAAATTCATGTTTATGACGTCAGAAACATGCAAAAATTAGTATGAAAATGTTGTGCGGGTTGCATAATAAATAGAATTTTCTGATCACTGCTACGGGGCTACTGTTGGGTTTTGAGACAAACTAATGTTATTTATGTAAATCCCATCAAGTGTTTTGTGATATAAATGCTTATGTTTTTCTCTAGTCTATTCCTTTAAGGTGAAACATTCTGACGTGAAAAAGACATGTTACAGTATTTGAATATCAAGCATTATGAAAGAAGTATTAAAAACTTACATTTTTATCTGTATTGCTACTGTTGAAGAGGGTAAGTGTGCTAGTACTGGTGTTGGAGACTCTTGTAGGAGGAAAAGTAATACAGTTGGTGGTCACTGTTACTGGCTGACTGCTGGTGGACACTGCTGAAGAGTACGAGGAGCCAGTGGAACTTGAAGAGGTAGAATTGAGAGCGTCATGTAAATGAGATAGTGACTCGAGGCCCAGAGGTTGAGGTAAAATAGGTCTGCTCAATACACCAGTTACTGTCTTTACTCCAGACAACCAACCTTGGACTGAGCTCATGTGACCACCACTTGCAGCAGATTGGAATGACCTTTAATATATATTTTTTTAGATTATAGATTTACATTATGTATCTATACAGTACATATTTGCACAAAAAGTTAAAAATAAAATTGATAATAATATAATAGCCATAGAAAAATTAGAACACATTAAAATGCAAATTAATAAAAACCAATTATTGTATCATCCATATCATGTATTTAATTGGCACTGGGAATAAAATAGAATAATAGCGTAGACGTGCTAGATATTTTTTGATCAAAAATCAAAATATTAAAAAAATATCTAGCACTAGAACATTAGATCTCCCAAAGTCCAAGTATAAATTAAAGAATCTGCATTTTATTAAATTAAAATTCTATGTGCTCTAATCTTTCTATAATTATATTTTCTTTTGTCAATTTTATTTAGAAATTTTTTAAGCAATGTTTTTCCCTCATTTATATATCATAATAAAACAATATAAAAATACGTTGCAATGCTAATTAAAACATCAATAAACTTCGTATACTTACATATTAGCTAAAGCTGCATTTCTTGCTAAACGACCAGGATTTGTTGCATAAATTCTAACGGAAATATCAACAACATCATTTTTGGAGAAAATCTGAAAGAGGAAAGATAATTTAATTTTATTTAAATACTCAAACACAATAAAGTAATATACATATCAATTTGTACATACCGGTATCGATCTTGTTGCGAAAAAAAGGCCTATCTCGTATTTTGTCAGTGGAAGCAAAAGGCCTAACTCGTTTTTTGTCAGTGGAAGCAAAAGGCCTATCTCGAGCGCCATCTCCATAACGTTCGGGAACGAGATAGGCCTTTTGCTTCCCCTGACAAAAAACGAGTTAGGCCTTTTGCTTCCACTGACAAAATACGAGATAGGCCTTTTTTTGCAACAAGATCGATATATATTAATCAGTCATGGAGTCGATACCGAAATTTTCGATACCGATACGATACCGATATTTTTAAATTTACCCGATACCGATACCGATACGATACTGCTCAAAAAAATTTGCTCCGATACGATACCGATACGATACCGATATTTTCCAATACTTTTTCGATATTTTTGCTATATCTCATACAATAAATATTGCACTATAAATTTCATTTTTTTTTTTTTTCACCTTTGAGACATAAATTGGTATCATAAAATCCATGTATATTTTTGCCACATTTATTATTTATTTTATTTATTTATTTATTTATTTATTTATTTACTTATTTACTCATTTATTTATTTATTTTATTCTAATGTTCGTTTGTTAAACTAAAATGACTAAAAAAATTATAGTAGATTTAAAAATATATATATTTCATTCGTTTAATGAAATTATACGATTAGAATATCCTCTACTGTTTCCAAGCACTTTTGTTAATTATTTACAAATTAGCAATTTCTTTATTTCGTATAGAAGTAATATTCAAATATTTAATAAATTTAATTTTTCTTCATGGTATTTTTTTAATTTGCTAAAGTAAACAAAGTATCCTTAGCTTTCGTATTTAGTTTATTGGCTCAAATCATCCCCGCTAAACGAAAGGGGTTAAAGTCCAAAATTCCCCTATGGTCGTAAAAATCCTTTGATTTTGTAAACTTTTTAAAAATTTAACCTTGTAAAAAATTTGTATAAAGACATTAACGGAAGTATTCTACATCTTTTGTAATTTGTAATGCATTGAATTTATATACAATTGCAGTGATTTAAAATGTCAATCATTGACTATATTTTATTGTGATTTCTACCGGCGCTTTAGTCATTAGGAGAGATCATAGATAGTACTGTACGACCACACGACGGATTTCTCAGAAACTTGGCGACAGTCGATCGCTCTTTTTTTTCTTTTTTTTTTTTTTCATAAAAAGAAGAAAAAAGTTTAAACACCGTTTTCTTTATTTTTATTGTATATGTAAAAAAAAAAAAAAAATACTTTTTACCTGGTGGCTTTATAAAAAGTATAAAATAAAAATACTGTGCACGGCGCCCTGCCCTGTTGTTATAGCACAATGAAAAATAAAGGAGTGAATTGCATTGTCCAAGTACGAAAGATAGATAAACAGTAATCACTAATGGAATGTTCTCGTTGCTTCATAAGTTTTTTTTTTTTTTTTTTTTTTTTTTTTTTTGTATTTTTACTTTTATTTTATGAGAGAGCAAAAGTCTCAAAGTATCGAAAAAAAGTATCGAAATTCGACGATATTTTGCTGATATCGGTGACCGATACCGATATTCGATACTGAGTTTAAAAAAGGCCCCGATATGATACCGATACGATAAAAGTATCGGTATAGTATTGGATATCGTATCGCAGTCGATACCGATACTCCATGACTGATATTAATATTAACATTCCTGTCTGTTTAAGCTCGAATCAATCTGTGTTTTGCTACGTTTTTCTTCTTTTTTAGCTACTGTATCACACATTCAATTTCTCTTAATACATATCATCTTGCATAAGCAAAATATAGAAATTTAAGCAATATTATTAATGCGTATTTTCTTTTTATTGAGACTGAATACTAGTTTTCAGTGAAGATGTGAAAGAAAATAGTTACTTCATTGGCACGAGCACACACCCTTACAGCCGCTGGCCACAACAAAGATTGCAATGGAGTACGCCTGAGTCGCACTTCTAGGAAATTGGTACTATGAGGCCGCACTTCAGTGATTGATGGAGTCACCAAGAGTTCTTCTCTAGCTTCAATCTCCAGACTGAGTTTCTCTGTGGCTGACATGTTGCAGATTTGCAGAGTTGAACAGAATGTATTGCCTGCATGTAAAGCCACTTCTCTTGGAGTTACTGACCATTCTGCTTGCTGGTCCAAGCTGCTTATTGCACTGTAAAGAAAGTATGCAATAATATTAATAGCTATTAGGATGTACACAACTATTGACTAGTAAAGGAATGGAAGTGGATGTAAGCAAAATCACTTATAGTCAGCCTCAAAACAGTTGCTCCTTTATTAGTCAATATAACGATGGCTCCGCGGAAAACTGAACCATCTATAGTCTCCGCGCACCTCAAATTTGGAACATCTGTGCTATCCACCTCTCCCAAACTTGAAGCATCTCTTACCAGCGCTACATTATAGATGCTTCAATTTTGGGAGAGGCGGAGAGCGCAGATGTTCCAAATTTGAGGCGCAAGGAGACTATAGATAGTTCGGTTTTCCGCGGAGGCATCGATAAGTAGGTAAGCATCATGGCGCCATAATACCTTTTGGTGTAGGTCAAGATTAAACCTTTTCAGTATGGGCTTTAATTTATGATCTGAGGCTTAACAGGTACACATTTATCACTACCAAAATAATATTTAAATCCAAAAATATTGATCAATAAAATAGATATTTATTTTCCTAACTAAAACTACAAACATTGCAATTTTACAAACATTGCAATTTACTTACCTTGCTTCTGATGGATCCATCATTACAGTGGCATCAAGGAAGCTGACGAATGGACTCAGAGTATCAGTCTCATTAGCTCTGGTATGATTGACTCCAGTACCTTCTGCTCGTAGATCTATGTGGATACTGCAAAGATCTTTGCTGAGAGATGCAGCACTCGACACAGAGAAGTCTTTTAGACCAACAAACTCAGACTCTGGTACTGCTGCCTCTTCTCCTTCAATGTGAGATTCTAAGATCTCATGCATTGCAGTCGCTTGCTCCAGTTTCATTAACTGAGACTTTTCAGAGGAGTTCAGTTGGCTCATCAGTCTGCATCATTTTAACACAACATTAATAAAAGTAACATACTTGGTAATACAATACAAAAACTTGTCATTTTCAGAAATACAATTGCATATGAGCTGTAGTTTGCTAAGTGTGTATGTTTGTGTGCTTTGATCAAGAGTAAAAATTATTGAAAATATATTTTACCATTTAATGAGAGACAATTTTTTAAGGGTTATTTTATTACATATTCCAAAAAAAAAAAAAAAAAAAAAAAAAAAAAAAAAAAAATCCTAAATTGATAGATATGCAAATTTTAAGTATTCATTTAATATTTTTTTACGGCTTCATTAAGTATTTTAAATTAGTTTTTGAAAGTCCCGAAATGACATCACAGGTGTCAACATTTTCTTATGCCCACATGATGATCGTGAAGTCATTGTTTAATTTTCAAAAATTAATTGAAAATACTTAATGAACTCAAAAATTAGAAATTTGCGTATCAATCAATTCAGGATAATGTTAGAATATAAAATTACCCCCTCCCTTTTCCATTCTTTCTTATTTCAGCTTGTGTTTCTCTCAAGAAAGATAACATCTCATCTCCCAGTAATCTAAAAATTAGAGAATCTTCACATTTAATTAATTTTCAATTAAATGTGCTATAATCATTGTACTATTTTTCTTTCATGTGTAATTTATTTTTAATTTGTTAACATTTATAAATTAGAAAGAAATAACTCCCCCCCCCCCCCCCCCCCCCGCCACATAGTAAAATATAGTAATACAATTGTGCATACCTCATGGCCAGTTTAAACAAAACATGTAAATATATTGACAATTGACACTTTCAAAAACTATAATACATAATGAAATTACCTGCGTAGCCGATGCCTTGTAACTTCATTAATCCAATGAACAGTAAGAGAAGCTAATGTTTTTATTTCCCCTGAGTGAGTTTTGCTGAGGATTCCACTTACACTAGACAGTCTTACACTCACAGATTCATTACCTTGAGGATACACCATCAATGTATCTGGTTTGACTGTTACATTGCACGCTAAACCACCTACAACATAACAAGCACATATTAGATACCATGTGAACATATGTCCATTGCACGCTCCTACATGAGGCCTACTATAAGCAATTTTGCTCACATTCGTTTCCGTTTCGACATTCTACGCATGCACAGTACATTGAAACGGTAGTGGATGTAAGCGAAACCGCTTATAGTCGACCTCAAAACAGTTGTTCCCTTAGTAGTCAATGGCTTTTTTTGTAAATGCCAAGCATGTATCCTGATTGTATGTCTCGTGCGAATGACTCAACTCAATATTTGATACTTACCAGTGGCACAGCTGGTGATGTGGACATATGCCGGAGAGTTACCAGTGTTGACCAAATAGAAGTTACCATCAACATGATCACCAAGTCCAGGGCTGAGGTTGAGCCAAGAACGACCTTGTGCACTAGCAATCTTACGAAGTAACACCATACTTTGACCCCCATAACCAGTCAGTAAAATCTGCAAAATAATATTTTAAATTAAGTGGTTTTAAAATTTATGGCTTTGTAATACATTTTATTAAATTTATAACTCCAAAGAAGACTCTGGAAGAAAGAAGTAATATCCAAATTTGGTACAAGGAATTTAAAAAAGGAAATAGTTTAACTTAGAAAAGGTTATGGGAAACCAGCAAGAGCCTTACCATAGTGACAGACAGGCATGTTATTACCTGTTATGCGGTGCATGGTTTCCACCATGTAATCTGTCAGATTAAAGAATATCACGAGTGTAATGATAAATGTGTATGTTTGTTATGTGGTGGCCTATGTACTAGGTACCACTTACTTCATTGTCCATCTCGGACCCTATCATTAAGTCAATATGCAAAAATGTAGACTTATAGAGTGAAATGTAAATATATATGTATAAGTACACCTTGGTGTTTAATAAATAAAATAATAGTGAAGAGGGTGCCATATAGTTTGGTAAAAATCTTGCTTTCACAGAGATAAAAACTAACACATTGTATAGCATTTAAAACTAAACTTCAAGTGAAAATGGAGTATGAATGTGTGTTCTGTGTTCCTACAGACTCCTATAAATTATTATTTATAGTTTCTCTCCTAGTCTGCATGGACTGACAAAGGCATAGAAACATTGTTTTCTCTTGGAGTTCAGTGTCCAAATCTATCCAATGTGTGATAGTTTTTATTTCGTTGCTAGCAAGACCATAACATAAAATCATGTATAAGATCATATTCTTGCAGTTCATATACAAGTAACTGTGCAATATTATTATCCGCTGTAAGCTGCAACCATTGTTAAACCTTAGTTATCTTTAACTATTATCTCAGTCTCTATCTAGTTATCTCGGAAATTTGTAAGTTGCAAACAACTTAACTATAGTTCTACAATGAGTTCCAAACTACGGAACTCTCTATACTATGATAAGAGCCTTGCTGGTTTTCTCTATATACCATACCAAAAGTAAGGCTTGGACTGGCCGTAAGAGCAAGTCCCCCTGGTTGAAGGCTCCTAAGGCCCTAAAAGAGTAAACGGGGCATAACCAGGGTGTTACACCCCCTTTTGTGACCCCTAGAGGTTGTTACACCCCATTCATGGACAAAGTCCCTTGATTGCCAGTCCAACCCTATCAAAAGTTAAATGTAACATAATATGTGATATAAACAAGAAATGACAAGTAAAAAATCATAAGTAGTATTTATACAAGTTTGTCACACACAAATGAATCAGGTTCAAGTACTTACTTGCTTAGAAGCACAAGGAACAGGTTGACTTGAGATTAGCTTCATGTGAGCACAGGAAGGTCCTGGTCTTTGAGGACAAAACATGACTGAAACTTTCTGATCTTGACCTGGTTTAAGACGTAATTCCAACTCTCTTGTTACTTCCTTAGCCTCACTCAAAACCTGAAAAATAAACATAGCATTTCATAACTTTTATTTGGTAATTAAGACACACTTTAAGTTTTATTAATTTTCAATTGAATGAGTTGTTATCTCTACCAACTATTTTCTATTTAAAACATATTTTCAACATGTTTTTTGTATAGTATATTGATCTTGTTGCAAACAAAATGTCTATCTCGTATTTTATCACGCGAAGCAAAATGTCTATCCCGAGCGCCATCTCCATAACGTTCAGGAACGAGATAGACATTTTGCTTACGCTGACAAAATACGAGATAGACATTTTGCTTCGCGTGATAAAATATGAGATAGACATTTTGTGCGCAACAAGATCAACATATCTTTTAGTATAGCTATCTCTAGATATACAAAGCTCTCTGCCAAGCCTTATTAACAAGTCCTAGGATAAGAACGAAACCAGTCTAAGGCCATAAGTAAGTCTAATGCTGTTTTATAATGTTGTGCCTTTGGTATAGTGTGAGAATGTATGATACTAGGTTCATCAAATTTAATGAACACAATATCCTTAACCTATCAAAGCCTATTCAAATAAAAAATATATAACTAGCACTAGTCTGTACACTAGAACATTTGATCCCAAGTCCCAATTCACTATAAATTAGTCTTTGGATTCTATCAATTTTCAATTCAACGAGCTCTAATCTTCCTCTACTATTTCTAATTATACATTTTAGTTTTTAATTTTTTTAACATCATATATACCTCAACCGCAATGATTTTTTTTCCTCATTTTTATATATTTTAATAGATCAGTGTTTATTACCTTAAAAGGTGGCTCCAGATCTGTATTAATCCCACAGATCTTGATCTGAAGAATTAGACGACTATTGCTGATGTTTTTAAATGAGACAAACTGATGTGACGTAAGTCCAGGGCTGAGCGACCCCCACGCTAACTGTGGTCGAGTTGTGCGGACTGGAAGTGGTGGCAGCTTTTGTGCTAGCAAATCCTGTACAAAATAACCAGGCAAATTAACTCATGTTAATTGTTACAAGATTATATTAAAAATAAATAAGAACAATTAAAGCATGTTTCATTGAAAATTAGCAAAACGCAAAAATTCTCTTTTTGTAGACGAATTTGAGGGAAAAAACAACAACATATAACTAGCACTATAACTAACTGTTGTTTTTGTATATATTTTTTTTTTTGTATGTACTATTCACAATCTTAAGCCCAATAAAGAACTATTATTATTATTATTAACAAAACCATTGAGGTTAGGATCAATAATAAAGAAATAGAGATACCAGCAAGGGCCTTACCACAGTAGAAGTTCTTTGGAGAGATTGAGGTCTCGCATGGCACAGAGTTATTGTTATATAAATATTTATAACAATAACTCTGTGCCACGTGAGACCTCGACCTCTCCAAAGAACTTTTATTGTGGTAAGGCCATTGCTGGTATCTCTATTTCTTATTTTTCTAATTTTTAGATGGATTAATATTAAAGAAAAGGATAGAATAACCAGCAAGGGCCTTACCACAGTAGAAGTTCTATGGAGAGGTCAAAGTCTCGCATGGCACAGTGTTTTGTTATAAAAAAGTTCATTTTATAACAGTTATAAAATGAACTTTTTTATAACAAAACACTGTGCCATGCGAGACTTCAACCTCTCCATAGAACTTCTACTGCGGTAAGGCCCTTGCTGGTTATTCTATCCTTTTCTTTAATATTGATCCTAACCGCGATGGTTTTTTCCTTAAATTGATTTTAGATGGATTAGGAAATGTGATCAAATTGATCTTCAAATTAGAGAATTACATTTGTGTGTTTAATTAATTTTCAATGTAACATGAAAATTATACTAAGTTTGTCCAGATTAGAGAAAGTAGAACTGATGATATTAATCTATCATTCTATAATACACCAGCTTTTAAAAATGATACATGGAAAAATTCAAATCAGAGAAATCATAATATTATCACCCGCTTCGCGGCACACGGATTTCATCACAAAATTTGTAACACTAAGGAATATCACATTTGTACTAATAATTGTGTCTGCTCCTTGTGTGGGATGTAGTGTGATCAGTATCATCTCCTCACATGTACTAGGAGACATTTAAGCATGGCCTACTATGCCTACTATGCTGTTATTTGATTTTGATATTATTATACAGGGTGTCCATAAAGTCTCTGAGGGTGTTTAGACGTTAATAAAACACATAAGGCTCAACGTAAAATAAACTTTTTATACATCAAATTAAAGCTTGAATTATGACAATTTTGAAAATCAAAACATAAATGCAATCAGATGATTATTAATCTTGCTGCATCAAAAACCGCAAAAAAAGAGAAAATTGGCGTCCGATTTGCACATTTTAACGCTTGCATCATCTGAAAAAACACATGCAGATTCAAAATTTGTAAGGTCTCACTCGAGTTTTCTGAAACATTACCTCAAGGCCTCTCAACATGCGTCCATTGGTAGCACGACACACGTCGAGACGAACCTCTAGCTCGCGCGACACGTTGCGGAGAGTCTGCGGAGTGATGGCCTCGATAGCGGCGGTGATACGCTGCTTCAACTCACGCATGTCACTCACTTTCGTCTTGAAGACCTGGTCCTTGACGTAGCCCCAGAGATAAAAGTCGGGTGGCGTGAGATCAGGAGACGAGTGCATTGCGCGCGTGTTTGTGTGATAAAGTAAAAACTGACAGAACATGTGTTTCTGGAGCACTTAACGTCCAGACACCGCTCGTACGTTCGAACGTGACAGTCCTAAAGGTAATTATTTGGTGCGCAGTCCTGTACGATAGTGTGATCGGCCCTTTCATCTTCCACGAGCCAACTGTCCACTGGAACAACTACCTGAACATGCTTGAGAATTACGCCATCCCTTAGCTGCTGCAGGCCCAGACGGAGTGGGGTTTCGAGCTCATCTTCCAGCAGGACGGAGCGCTCCCACATTGGGCGCACGTTGTCAGAGACGAGCTGGATTAGGTGTTTCTAGGCAGATGGCTACGTCGTGGTGGATCCATGGCGTGGGCTCCCAGGTCTTCTGATCTCACGCCACCCGACTTTTATCTCTGGGGCTACGTCAAGGACCAGGTCTTCAAGACGAAAGTGCGTAACATGCGTGAGTTGAAGCAGTGTATCACCGCCGCTATCGAGGCCATCACTCCGCAGACTCTCCGCAACGTGTCGCGCGAGCTAGAGGTTCGTCTTGATGTGTGTCGTGCTACTAATGGACGCATGTTGAGAGGCCTTGAGGTAATGTTTCAGAAAACTCGAGTGAGACCTTACAAATTTTGAATCTGCATGTGTTTTTTCAGATGATGCAAGCGTTAAAATGTGCAAATCGGACGCCAATATTATCTTTTTTTGCGGTTTTTGATGCAGCAAGATTAATAATCATCTGATTGCATTTATGTTTTGATTTTCAAAATTGTCATAATTCAAGCTTTAATTTGATGTATAAAAAGTTTATTTTACGTTGAGCCTTATGTGTTTTATTAACGTCTAAACACCCTCAGAGACTTTATGGACACCCTGTATATGTAATGTTAATGAGTTGAATGTTTAGATGTATGTTGTACACGCATTGTGTTTAATGAATTAAAAAAAAAAATGTAACATGCTGTGATCAAAGATTACATAATATTTAGTAATAAAGATCTTGCTTAAAGATATTTTATTATTATTTTATATTTTTACTTACTGAATATTCAGGCACACGTGGGCAGCATGTTAAAGTCACAATGTGATCAGCTATAAGACCATCATACATCAGATGTAACTCTCTGAAAGTATAGCAAGGTTTTAAGAAAATAATAAAAATAACAATTCAAAACAAATTTACAAGATATTTCAAGGTAAGCCAAGAAAATAAACACACTTACTGAAAATATCTAACACGGCAAGCTGCAGATACAAAAGTATTGTATTAATAATTAAAATCAGACAATTATACCAATGGTCCATTGTAGAAACATGTCTACAGAATTGTATTATAAGAAGATTATAAATATCATGTTTTCTGACTTTCAATGTAAAGAATATTAATGAAAAATCAACTATGTGATGTATGATAACAAAAAGATGTGATAGAAAAACACATAGATTAGGAAAAATTGGGGAATGGGAGTATAAATTTCTTTTTGGCCTAGTAGATTTTCGGTTGTATTGGACTTTTGGACAATAGTATTGAAATACTGTATTTTTTTTTTTCTACCACAGCGTCTCTGTTAGTGTAGGCATATTATCTCCCATTCCCCAATCTTTCAATAAATATTACACGTAAAATAAATAATTGACAAATAAGAAAAGCCACTGACAATATAAATTGCTCATTTTTGCTTACAATTTAACTATGCATGTGTACTTGTGTAGTACATTACATCAGATGCAGATATGGGGAAAATCTTAGTTGGCAGCACTTATTTTGCCTTAAATCATCAATAGTAGCAAAACAAAACTATTTTTAACAAACGTCCCATTACCATTCTTTTACTCTGTTACCTGTAAATATTGTATGTTTTTGACTGTAATTTCTCCAGAAACATAATACTCCAGAAATACAAACCTCTGAACAGTTGCAGCCTCTAATTCACTTGAAGGATTCCATGTTAATTTAACAGGTACTTCATCATCTGGATTCAACATGAATGTACTTGGTTCAATAATCAATGCAGGATCTTGTTCAGCATTATCTACTAGGGTGACAATCAGTTTGAGATCTAGTGGGACAATACCAGCATTCTTGACCCCCAACATAACTGATATGCCGGCATGTAGAGTCATTTCAGCCTCAGTCACTAACATCTGAGTATGTCCTACTTGACCTTGGACTAAACATGTTGCAAGAATGGAGTCGTTGCCGGGCACGTCAAGCCGTACAGTGATCTTGCCTTCTAGCTCAACCATTGTTATTTCTCCTTTCTTGTTGGCTATAAAAACAATATATTTTTTTAATTAATAACAACAGGGCATTTTACATAAAAGGCACAAATATTTTATTTGTTCCCAGGTAAATATCAAACGTGCTTTTGTCTAGCACATGCAGCATACCAGGCTAGCCATAGTTTCTCACATTGCAGATCTATGTTGAAGGGGAAAATATGTTTATCTTGTTTTTTATCACGTGAAGCAACATGTGTATCTTGCTTTTTGTTACAGCAAGCAAAATGAATATCGGAGCGCTATTTGGAAACAAGTTACACATTTTGCTTGCAAAAAAAAAAAAAAAAAAAAAGAAAAGAAAGAAAGAAAGAAAGAAAGAAAGAAAGAAAGAAAGAAAGAAAGAAAGAAAGAAAGAAAGAAAGAAAGAAAGAAAGAAAGAAAGAAAGAAAGAAAGAAAGAAAGAAAGAAAGAAAGAAAGAAAGAAAGCAAGAAAGCAAGAAAGAAAGCAAGAAAGCAAGAAAGCAAGAAAGAAAGCAAGAAAGCAAGAAAGAAAGAAAGAAAGAAAGAAAGAAAGAAAGAAAGAAAGAAAGAAAGAAAGAAAGAAAGAAAGAAAGAAAGAAAGAAAGAAAGAAAGAAAGAAAGAAAGAAAGAAAGAAAGAAAGAAAGAAAGAAAGAAAGAAAGAAAGAAAGAAAGAAAGAAAGAAAGAAAGAAAGAAAGAAAGAAAGAAAGAAAGAAAGAAAGAAAGAAAGAAAAAATAGAAAGAAAAAATAGAAAGAAAAAAAAAAAAAAAAAGAAAGAAAGAAAAAAGAAAAGAAAAAGAAAGAAAGAAATGCTTCATGTGGTAAAAAAAAATTATATACATATTTTCTGCTACAACATCGATCTGCATTCCATGTATGCACTGCACGAGATGATGGCCAGCCCTGTTTGTTGGACTTGCTAGACGAGAGCACTCATAACACCTATCTGGAAACAAATAATATGAAAAAAAAAAAAAAAAAAAAAACTTTCCATGCAATGTTGCAATTTTGTTCCGCTTAGCCGCTTAGCACTACATTGAAATTTGAATAGTAAAAAAAAAAAAAAAAAAAAAAAAAACTAGCGTACCTCTCATATTATCTAAAGTTGGAGCAACAAATAACAAGAAGAGCTCTTGACTTGTTGGTTCTTCTTTTTGCGCTGATCCAGGCAGTTGCATTGTAATAGCTCCGGCTACATCTATCTCCTCATTTTCAGCAGGTACGAGCAAGAAGAAGCAAGGTCCTTCACAATACTGTAATCACAATGTATCAGTAACACAAGAACAACGTCTCACTAAAATACTAACTCTAACCTGGTCTATAGAGACTTGTAGAGGTAAAGTACAGGTACCCAAGTTCTTCACAGTGAACGTAAGGTATTTACGAGTATCTTCAGGACATAAACCAAAATCAATGCAGTTTCTCTCACTTTGGACAATGCATACCTGGAATTCAGAATAAAAATCATGTAAGTAGCTAGTAAAAATAAATTATAAATGTGAAAGAAAGGGATACGAGAAACCAACAAGGGCCTTACCATAGTGAAGAGAGTCCCATAGTTTGGTGAAAATCTTGCTAGCACAGAGAAAAAACATCAACACGTTGGATATATTTCAGCAATAAACTCCAAGAGAGATGAAAGTGTGTTTTGCCTTCATCAGTCCTTACACTCAGAGAAAATCTATGAAACTATTAATAGTTCTCTTCGAGTCTGTAAAGACTGATGAAGGCAAAACACACTTCATCTCTTTTGAAGTTTATTGCTGAAATATATCCAATGTACTAGTTTTATTATTATTATTATTTTTTTTTTATCTCCGTGCTAGCAAGATTTTCACCAAGATGAAACATAGCATCCTCTCACTATACCTCTACCTATCTCTCTTCACCATGGTAAGGCCCTTGCTGGTTTCTCCCATCCTTTTCTTTCAAATTTATCAAACCTAACTGCAATGGTTTATTTTCCTTAATATCTCTTATAAAAATACATCGTGTTTTTAAAGACGTAGAACACCTTGAACAAAAAACATGTCTAACATCCTAACATACCTAAATATCAACATTGATTTCTAATTTATTTTCCATTCACAAAATGACAGCTGCGGGTTTGTGACGTCACAGCTTGCCTGTTTCCGCGCGCGTGGACTAGTGAGATGTGACGTCACAAAACCGCAGCTGCTATTTTTTTAAATGTAAAATAAATTAGAAATCAATGACTCCGGTCAAATTAATGTTGATATTTAGGTATGTTAGGATATTAGGCAAGTTTTTTGTTCAAGGTGTTCTAAACCTTTAAAATTTTAATTTATTTTACCTTTGGAGGTTCAATGCAAAGCTTGACTGAATCAACAGTGTGAGAAGTTTCTGTCCCTCCAGACTGAACTTGGACTGCTACAGTGACAAAATGTGAACCAGATAGGAGTGCACACACATCAATCTAAAAATACAGAAATGCAATTACTGTACTATTAATGCCAATCAAAATACAGTACAGTAACTGAAATTGCAATTATGCTAATACTATTGCTGTCAACACTTGTCTAATATTGTAAAAGGTAGGACCTTACTTAAGTTTAAAAGGTAACCAAAAGTTGGCCAGTGGTTCAGTAAGCAGAATAGGGGTATAGTAAAACTACTCTTTTATAAAAAAATTTATATACATTAAAAAAAAGTACCCACCAATCTGACCAAATATGCAAGAGAAGTGAATGATTCTCTACTTAACGAGAACAATACCTCTCCCCATTTTTTGTTATATGAAAACAAATTACACAAATTTGTTGCATAAAATGCTCTTCAAAATATTAATAATGGTGTAAATATTTATCCTTCCAACCTTGCAACCACTATGGTTTTATTGTTGTTGTTTTATAATTATATAAAACATTATTCACATGGTGCATTAAATTTGACACGCATCAACGTGCATCAAAGCGTGTTACAAAGCTGGAACAATGTAAACAAATGGAGCCGTTCACATGGTTTTTGAAAATTACATGTGAACGGCTCCATTTGTTTACATTGTTCCAGCTTTGTAAATCACGTCAAATTTACACGTCATGTGAATAATACTTAAGAGCTGATACATTTGAAAGAAAAGGATACAAGAAACCGACGAGAGCCTTACGATAGTCAAGAGAGTTCCATAGCTTGGTGAAAATCTATGGTAAAAGAGCTATGGGATTATTTTCACTATAGTAAGGCTCTTGCTGGTTTCTCCTATTATTTTCTTTCAAATTTATCATACCTAACCGCAATGGTTCATTTTTTTTACATCCCTTTTATTAGAGCTGTTGGTAGATTTTTGTAAATATTTACTTTTTTTTTCTTCCTTTGACAAGATCTATATTACTTGTATGTAATCCTTTGATCAATTAACTTTTTATTTATTTATGTTATAAAAAAAGCTTGCCAAGTTTGCAAATTACTTGTAAAAATAAAATCTCAGTTATTGTATCTCAAATTATATAAAATTTTACACAAAAGTTTTATATTTAATAGGTTATTGAGACAGAAACTAAAATACTTACATCCAAATTTTGAGTTTCTCCTGGTTGAATTCTAAGTGGTGTATTAGATTTTACCTCGAGATATTTACTATTAGCAACATCAATCACAGAACAAGAGATAACACAGGTAGAAATATTAGTCACAGGTATGTGCATTTGAATAGGTATATTAGTAACACCATTAAAAACACCGTAAGTCTGCAATGCACCTTCCACATGTAGTGGTAACTGTATTTTAGGTTTCTTTTGTTCTAATACTTTCTTATGTAAATTTTCAGCTGTTGCAGTATTCATAGGATTTGTAGATTGTTTAGATAATGGGGATTTATAATTATTAGCTCGTCCAGGAGATCTTCTTTTAGGTTTAATAGGAGTTGATTTTCTCATCTTGTTTGAAGTACCAGAGGTGCTTGGTTGAGCTGTAGTACCCATGGAGTTGGTAGGTCTTATTAGTTTGGGGATTCTGCTAGCTGTTGGTGTTTTAGGAGTGCTTGGATGTGGCTGAGGAGGCGTTACGACAAATGTCTCTCTACTTGTACTTGGAGTGGACTTTGTCGCAGTGGCAGATCTATAATAACATAATAATTTGTTAGTTTTATTTAGGGGGGGGGGGGGGGGGGGGGGGAACATCGCAGTTTGATGTTTCCAAGTTGAAATAGACTATCTGCACTTTCCACCACGAACCTCGCCGTGGAGCATCTGCAATGTTAACTGAATGGCCGCTACTCTAGTCACCCCGCTGCGTGGAAAGTGCAGATGCTCCACTCACTGCGCTGGTGGAAAGTGCAGATAGTCTATTTTGACGCGGAAATATCTAGTTGAGGATACTAATAAAAAAGGTTATAGGAACACATACATAGGAAATATGGTCAGAAAGGGAGTAAAATGAGTTTTTAGCAGTCACATTTTAACTTAAGCAACAGAGAAAATATTCAAAACCCAGGCCAAAACAAATGTATGAGTGAAGTGTAAATATGTGAGAGAAATGGACTAGGAGCTCAATAGTTAGAGAATCAGGGGATTTTAGCTTACATAATTTGACTCAACAGTAAAAATCTTCATACAAATAAATATCTACATACCACTCTCTAGCCGTGGATAGCTGTCTATTAAACAGCTGCCTATGGCTAGAGTCTTTTGGTACGCCAAAAGACCCTAAAAAAACCTATTTCTGCAACTATTGCAACTGTTTTTGCGGTTAGTTCATATCTATGTTTTATGGATACACGTGTATTTTGGCCTGGGTTTTGAATATTTTCTCAGTTTCTTGGGTTAAAATGTGACACCTAAAAATGCTCATATTATGTACTTCTAAACCATTTTTTATTATTTAAATGTTCCTATAACCCCTCCCCCCCCCCCTCTTTATGAGTGTATGCATTGTGTTTCAAAACTCCAAGATATAACTAGTAACTTACGGAGATTTTTGTGCAATATTGATCAAATGTTCAGCTAGAGTATTTGCCCCTTTCTTGCTCTCTAGTAGATATTGAATAGTTGAAAGTGACATCACGGAATCTCTACCAGGTACCAAAGTCACGTCCAAACATTGAACTGATGCATCTACAGTAAAATAATAAATAAAAATTACAGGAATATTCTGAATTAACACTCACTTGTCAGTTACTTCAGCTAGTCACAATAATTACCTGCTGCAGTGTCATTTAGCGTGATTGTTTCATTTCCTTCTTCTTCGTCTTGGCTCAAATCTAAAATAATAAAATATAAATGATTATGTATGTCTTCATCTAGGTACAAGTAAAAGTTTTTTTTTTTTTTTTTTTTTTTTTTAATAGGCCCTATATTTTTTTTATAAAATCTTCCATAAAAAAGGTAGCCTCCAAAACAAATAATCTTTAATACAATAGGTATAGCATATTATCAAAGTAAAGAATAGGAAAACCAACAAGTTCTTCAAGGCAGGAAATTAGGTACTGCGGGATTTGACTAAAAAATTATAAAGAAAGAAAAATCTGACATTATACACAGTGTCTGCAAAAATGTAAAAAAAAAAAAAAAAATTGGGGGGTCACCATGCTAGATTTTAAATTATGATATTTTAAAGTTTTAGTCCCATAAGAACCCATGTTAATTTCAATAATTATTTTCTCTCTCATCTGATGGTCCCGGGTTCTGAAAATTTTACCATAGGTAGCTGTTACAATTAATTTTTAAATGGCATCGTAAAGTTTGGAATTTTTCTTTTTAAATTTTGAAATACAAACCTTCTATATACAACCCTTAACATGATTATGATGGCACAGGTAGCATAGGAATTATTGTGAAAAATATGGTTTCTCATTTGCTAATGACAGCCCCAAAGCAGCCTTAATAAGATTGTAATACTTTTACCTATAGTTGTAGATAATTTGGATTGAGCAGCATATTCAGGTCTAAGTCCAGTTGGAAGAGGACTGGGTTGTGTTTTCACGGGACTATTAAGTTGCAAACTCTCCTAAAAGTACAAGAACGAAATAATTATAATAAGTTAATAGGAATTCATAAGCAATAAATAAATAAAAACTTCCAAGTAAACTTACTCTATTTGGGTGAATGCCTTTGATAAGATCCTTCATGTTGCTTGATTTTGTGGCAAAGTATTCACCAATTGAGATGCGACTTGAAGTTAGCTTTCGTTTTTCAGGACTCAGCCATGAAGGTCTGAAATTAAGTTACCAAAAGTTAAAAGAAAAAAATAATAATAAATAAAAAATGGCTAAAATAAATAAGTATGAAAGAGATGGGTCAAAAGTAATTTCCTCTTACCCAAGAGATATGTATTAAGGACAATAAACCATTGTGGTTAGGTATGGTTAATTCATATCCTCCTCTTACCTAATTTCATAATCCCCATCTCCAGTAATTCCTGAAAACTCATTCAAATCCAGTCTGTAAGGAGAAGGAATTGCATCTTTGGCTTCTTTTTCATCATTCTCTAGCTGTTTGTTGATAGCTGAAAAGTCTGCATCTACAAAATAATAACAATATAATATAATTATAAGAAAGAAACCATTTCGGTTTAATATGCAAATCAAAGAAAAGTAATATATCAATAATTAAAGCACGTTATATTGAAAATTATATGACGCGGAAATATTTAATTAAAATAGATATAACAATAAGGGGGACGCATTATTGTTGTAACTATTTTAATTAAAGATTTCCGCAACATATAAATTTCAATATAACGTGCTTTAATTATTGATCTATTACTTTTCTTTGATTTGCAAAATAATAACAATAAATATTATTATACTGTCAACGACATTATTATGAATATGTATTTTAGAAATGAAAAAAAAAAATGTTTCAAGGAGTAATTGAAAGAACTTTCCATTCTCCTAGAAGTACTTTTTAATTTATGTATCAATTATAAAAAATAATAATAATAATAATAATAACAATAAAAAAAATAATATAAAAATTGACTGTAGCAAGAACTTGTAATTACCTGCACTCATGAAATCTTTTGAATCCAATCCTAAATCAGTTTGAGGTGATCTATAAGAAGAAGAAAAAAAAATCCAATTACAGTAATTAAACACAAGAGAAATAAGCAAAATTAAGGACAATCAACCATATGTTAGGTTGACATAAAAGGAAACGACGGAGGAAACAAACAAGGGCCTTAACATAGTGAAGAGAATACTATAGTTGTGAAGAAAGTCCTATAATTTGGTGACAATTTTGCTTGCACAGAGATAAAAAACAAACACATATTGGATAGCTTTTGGCACTAAACTTAAGAGAAAATGAAGTGTGTATGTGCCTTCTTCAATCCTTACAGACTAGGACATACTCCATTTTCTCTGAAATTTAGTGCTGAAAGCTATAAAATGTATTAGTTTTTATTTCTGTGCTAGCAAAATTTTCACTGAACTACGGGACTCTCTTCACTATGGTAGGGCCCTTGCTGGTTTCCTCAATCTTTTTATTTTATATCATCAAAAAATAGAAATAAATTTACTTTCAAAGGGTGGAACTTACGTGAAAGGGTTTGTAGCAGCATCTAGGTTGCTGAAGTTTCCTGAAGTTAAACTGGCATTACTGTTAACTAACGTAGAATTACTTTTCACTGTACTACTTCCATCTAACTGTGGGTGTGGAAAAAATACACATTAGTAAACCTTTGTTTTTGTAACAATGTATTTCTAACTTACATTGCCACTGTCTGTTGTATCAGCCTGACTTGTTCCTTGCTTTTCTTTAATTTTCATCAGAGATGTGTAAGTATCACTTAAAGCTTCTGTATGATTAAAAGTAGTTGCCATAGCTGAAAACATGGGAAATATTTGTGTTATAGTAAAATCATTAATATTTTTTGTTATATACTTAACGTACTTTCTTATAATTCTTAGTTAGATAAGGGAAGATTAGATTTGATAGAAAAACACATAGATAGATTAGGACAAATTAGTATGAGCTCATACTATCTTCCATTCCCTCATTTAATTTTTCCTAAGCTATCTATGTGTTTTTCTATTAAAACTTTTAATTATGTATCAATATCAATTATCACATAAACGATTTTTCCTAATCTTTATTATTTTTTATAATTCTATTAAACATTTTTATTAACAATTTACTAAAAGATTATTCAATGTATAATAGAGAGTATAATATTAAGATTTAATTATGTACATAATTTTATTTTCTAATCAATGGAGGTTATTGATCCCTTAGGGTTCCTTTATTTTTTATTTTCCAACAATAAAAACACCTTGAACAAAAAACATGCGTAATGTCATAACATACTGTACTTAAATATCAACGTTGATTTGGCCAGAGTCATTGATTTATAGTTTATTTTCTATTCACAGAATAGCAGATGCTGGTTTATGACGTCACAGCTTGCCTGTTTCCACCCTCGTGGAGTAGTGAGCTGTGACATCACAAATCCACAGTTTCCATTTTGTGAATGGAAAATAAATTAGAAATGAATGACTCCAACCAAATCAAAGTTGATATTTAGGTATGTTAAGACATTACGCATGATTTTAAATAATAAATAAAAATAATAAAAAATAATAAATAAAAAATAAAAATTATTTAACCTTCAAAAATTTATTAAAAAACTATGTTTTCAAAAAACAGTAATAAATATGCTAAAAAAAAAAAAAAAAAAAATTACTACTATTCAAATGGATAATAATTATTATTATTATTATTATTATTTTTTTTTTTTTTTATACAATGTGTGAAAAGACAATCACCTAATCTTTCTTATCTTTTTTATAATTTCTAACTATGATATTGCTTCGACACGAGCGAATAGCTCTCTGAAGCGGAATAATGTATAATGACCTCAAAACTGTATAATATGTATTCAATATGAGTTAAATAAAATAAAAATAAAAATAAAATTTTTGTTCAAGGTGTTATATGCCTTTAAGGGCCCATATTTTTAGCATTTTTTCAAGAAAACTAGTGCACTGTAATCAGAAATACATGAGGAATATTATACACACTTTTATGTGTTTTAAGCTTACTGAAAAATTTAAGAATTTTTTAAATAAATGAGGATGTTCTGGTTCTCTCAATCATTTCCTTACACATGAAAACAAAACAACTTGAAAAATTATAACACTTGAGAATTCGTATATATTTTAAGAAATAAATAAAAAATAAATAAAAGTTTCACAAACTTTGTAAATCATTTTCAATTGGTTGTAAAGTTAATATTATTTGGGTATATATTACTTGAACTATGTGAGAATGAGTTTGTATGGATTTCATTTGAAGATATTAACCAATGTAAATATACCTGATTCACTTAAGATGCCTAATGAAGAGTTATCATTGTACTGACTCTGAATTGCTTCCATCTGTTCACGATCTTGCCTGATCTTGACAGCAAGATTCTCTCCTTCACTGATCACTTGCTCCAGCCATAAAGAGGATGCTCGTTGAGCTCTGACACGAGGGACAGGAGGACTGTCATCACTCTCGTCACTGGTAGCAAGTTGACGACAGGCCAGTGGTGTCTCGGGTGAGATTTCTGACAAACCACTAACCTCCAGGCTGGTGCAACAACAAAATAATAATATTAACATTTTATATAACACTGCTTGATTGTTTAAAACTATGCTCTTTGAAACAAAAATATTTATCATGCACAGAAACACATTCTGACGTGACAAATAAAAACGTGACAAATAATGAGATAGACATTTTGCTTCGCGTAACAAGAAACAAGTTACACATATTGCTCGCAACAACATCGAAATGTTAAATAAATGGGTAAACTTTAATGCAGCCAGTCACAATTATTTGGGATGAGTGTACACACAATTATGATAATATTTAATACCATTCAAATTTTGATCTAGGGTGACATGGGATAACATTGCAACATTGTGATAATTGATAGGTTATGTTACACATCAGACACAAATATTTTATGTATTGTGCAGTGCAGGCTCTTGTCTAGCATGCCAGACCTGCTGTATTTTCTGGCATTGCATCTGTATTGAAAGCACTGCACGACATGACGGACGGACTAGATGAAAGCACACACAACACTGGCAACAAATAAAATAGTTGTATCTGATTGTAAAATAACTAATCAACTACCAATGCAATTTTATCCTACCTCACCCTAGATCAAAATTTGAATGATAATAATTATTATCACAATTGACTGCTTATGTTTACTCAAAATGCGGAAAAGGAAGTGCCGGAAGAGGAAACCACGTGACGGTAAAAGTGGAGGTGGCTCAGGCCTAGCTTGCTGCTAGCACCAACTTTTCTCCCACTTTTACCGTCACGTGGTTTCCTCTTCCGGCCACTTTCTTTTCCGCATTTTGAGTAAACATACGCACGCATTGTGTGTCCATGCCATGCATGTGTGTCCCCCTCCATTAAGTACATTATAATATAAAGTGACTGGTAAGCTACATGCATTGCATATATTCTGTAGTGCATTACAGCTAGTGCAGTAGACAGGTTGATTATAAGAGACAGGTCAGCATTTGTAATTTTTTGTCTCCTTTTTCTAGTATTTTTTCCTTGTTTGTCGTACCGTAGCAAAAATTTGCTCTCGGAATGTACAGCTCTGGCCAAAAGTTCCTGAACGATTTGCACAGTCAAACTGCAACCACACTGTTATCTTCTTGAGAAAATGCAGCGGCCGCCACTGCCCCTTTTGAGAACTTTTGTTCAGAGCTGTACCTGGCCAAAAGTTTAAGAACGGGGCAGCGGCGGCCGCTGCGTTTTCTCATAAAGATAACATAGTGTGGGTTGCCTATGCAAATCGTTCTCAAACTTTTGGCCAGAGCTGTACATGCATAAATTGATTACCTGTCCTGACAAGTTTTTACGCCTGCAGCAAGCTTTTGGGTGATCAGCCCCCCCAAACCCTTTATGTATTATAGTACCTATAATGCTTATGCCCTATGCTGAGGTCTCAATCCAACCCTATACCGTAGCTGCTGTAATTTTGTGTTAAAACTTGTCTGCTACATAAAATTCCTGCCATACTATTATGAAGTATGTACTGCCATGAAGTAACTAGAAGCTGCATGAAATAACCACGATTTCATAATAATCACGTATTGCTATCACACATAGCACACAGTATAAAACTAAATGGACCAAGAAACCAAAGCGATTGTAAAAAAATATGTCACAAAATATGCGACAGGCTCTTACAAAAATTAAGTTTATTAACTCACCAATTGATGTCGAAACGTCCAGCAGCTTTTGGTCGTAAAGCTGTTGATGCTACTCTCTTCTTTAAAGAATTTATCAAGTTTTCACCTTCGAAACTGGAGTCAACATTCTTTGCTGGTGTATGCATTCCACTTGCTTCATCGTTGTTTTTGCTTGGACTTGTCAAAGTCCTCAAGGCCATGGTTCTTTTTTGTCAGCTACATAAACCTTTGTGTAGCTACGTTAGTGAAAAAATTATATCAATCTCCATATCAATAAATATTTAAAATATGTAATTTAATATTATTAAATTAATATACAGCTTAATAGCTGAAAACAAAGACTAAAAACGAACAAAACTTACCAAAGCAAAACAAACATGTCTCCTAAACTCGCATCACTCGCATTCCCGCGAAATTATCAGCTGGGGAAAAATCCAAAAATCAGAAATCAGTTGACGGTAAAAATGTAAATTTATTCTAAATTAGCTGTACTAACACTAACAAGTAAAATAAAAATAATTATATATTATTTATTTAAAGTGTTTTCTACAGACTAGTGCAAAAAGTAGACAAAACTGAAGAAAATAATGAATTACGAGTTGCTAGATTGACTAGTAGTTTTAGCGGGCTTTTTGAAACCTTTTTTGACCAACTTGAAAAGTTTAATTTTTTTTAATTTTGAAAGGGGAATATATGATATGAAAATTTTGTAATAAAATGAAATCTAGAAAATATAATACAGATCTAATTTCCTCTATATATATTATCATTGTATGGTCATTAAATATTGAACCATGAAGCTCTAAATTTATGGTATAAAAGCAAGTGATTTTATGTGCCACACATTTGTTTGCGGCAATTAACCTGAACTCTCAAAGCTGTTTGAGTGATGAAGTTAACTTTTGTTTTATTGAAACATCATTAAAATATTTTTTATAACTCAAATTTATTTTTCAATACAAAATATCATTCTTTAATGTGTTATAAATAAGTAATGAAAAAATAAACAACTTTTTAGATTAAAAATGCTTAAAATGTCATTTGGTATACAAAAAACAATATAGCACAAATGCACAAGAACTAGCAATAGTCATAAAAAAAACAACTAATAATAAAAAAAAGACACGTAAATTTTTAAAAGTTAAAAACTAAATAAGATTATGGGAAATATTATACGTATGGAAATATATATGAAAGAATAAATGCAGCACCATTCATGAAATAACAATATAATTTTGCAAGGAATGTTAAAATCGTATGTTTACCCGTGGTTAAAATTAATGACCATGGGTAATATTAACAAATATAATACCTCTGATATATATTACTTGAGAATTAAAATTATTATAGCACAGAATATTACGATTTACATTAAAGAAATGAGTTAACCAAGGGGAGCAAGAAATTTTTTTACGTTATATAAAGCCTGCTATTTTCCCCCTAAAATTATGCATTAGAAGAAGAGATTTTTATAAGCGTATAATGTAATCTTACTTTGTAGAATTCAATGTTGAGGGTGCTCCTTTATCAAGTCCAAAATCAAAATAACCTTTGAACTAATAAAAAAAAAATAAAAAATAAAAACATCAAGGTCTATAGATAGCAGAGCAGTATGCAGTGTAAAAATGCAAATTAAAAGATGAAATGAAAATTTCAATAATTATAACAATATTTTGTAAAAACAATAAGATGGATTATTTCAACTATAAATAATCAGGGGAAGGCAAAGGGAAGTAATGTTTTTACAAAATAAAAATAATAACATATAAGCACATACAAATTAATACAACCTATATCCTGCATAGCCTCCTTTTTAAAACTAATTAAAAATCAAATTAATTGCTATGCACAACAAAAAAACTAATATATATTTATCTTTAATATACCTTTACGAGTTAGTTCTATCATTTAGTAGCATTGTATTTTGTTAATAAAAATAATTAATGCTTTCAAATTAATTTTAAAATACTGACAAATATGCATATACACTTATAACAATTAAATTAGCATTTAATAATAATAGAAATGTTTTGAGCTTATTCTTACATTTAAAATTATAATATCACATTTTTATAAATTGTATCAGAGATTTTTTTTTCATTATTTATTTAATTAAAATTATAATGATGAATTTGAAAATAATTTTTAAGAAATTTGATCGAGTTGGAAAAGTTGTACGTTAATCAATACTATCTCTGAGAAAATACTTTTTATTTAAATATATAATTTTGTGATGCTGTTCAGTCGATACAGTAGCATTTTGGTCCAATCAGAGACTGCGGGACATTCTGTACCTCCAGATCTTCACCACGTGGTCACTGAAAACACAAAATATTTATATTAATTCTCAAGTAATTTTTATTGTACACCTCTAGACAAAAGTTTACAAACTGGGGTAGCCACTGTGTTTTCTCATGAGAATAGCATGGTTGCGGGTTGCCTATACAAATTGTTCCAAAACTTTTGTTCAGGGGTGTACATTTATAGTAGATAATATAAAAGAAAGGGATGCAGGAAACCAACAAGGGTCTTACCATAGTGAAGAGTCCCATAGTTTGAAGAAAACCTTGCTAGTATAGATTCAAAATACTAACATAATATTGGATAGCTTCATCATTCATAGTTTCTATCCAAGTCTGTAAAGACTGAAGAAGCCACACACACACACATACTGTTTTCTGCAGGAGTTTAGTACCAAAAACTATCCAATAAGTGTTGTTTTTTTTATCTCGGGGCTAGCAAGATTTTCGTTGAACTATAGGACTCTTCCTTGATGGTTTCCTCTATCCTTTTCTTTAATATCATCAACCTAAATACAACGATTTATTTTCCTTAATTTTGCATACATTGTACAAATTGCACATATTGTACAGTAGGGTACAAAAAAATAATAATAAAAAATTTTAAAAATTAAAAAAAAAAAAAAAAAAAAAAAATGAATGAATGAATGAATGAAATTAAAGGGATCCAGTATTCAAAACAAACAGATAAATCATGAGATGGAACCATCATAAATGCAACTATTATGTACCTTATTAACCCTTTTGTACCTTCCTTCACAAACTGGGGCTAAAAATTGCAAAAGTACCCAGCTTTTGGAATTCATGAAGTCACAAAATCCTGGTCTATAATAGAAATTTCTGCCTACTTTATGAGTTTTCTCCCCAGTCTGAGAAGCTAGAAGGGTTAAAAGACAGTTTAAAGGTTCTATGTTGTTATTTATTATTATTATTTTTTTTTAATACTGGATCTCTATTTTATTATTACTTTAAAACTTAATAACAATTGCTAAATTTACAAATAAAGCATTATGAATACTGTAGGCAGTGTGCAGTTCATGCGAGAATTAAAAGGAAAAAAAATGTACACAAAAAAAAAAAAATAATATAAACAATAAAAATAGCAAGCAAACACAAAATAACAATAAAACCAACACATTAAGACAACAGACAATTTTTTTTTTTTTTTTTTAATTACCTTTAGATTCCATCACCTAGCGGTTGTGCTAAATTTAAAATATTACATTTTTTGTTTTATAAGGAATCAGAAGAAGAAGAAAAATTAAGAATTAAATAAATAAAATTAATCATGACGAATGAAAATTATTTATTTTTACCTTTGTAATACTGTAATATTAAAAAATTATTTTTAACATATTAGTTCTATTTATTGTGCACTTATGATTTTGTGAAAACAATATTTACCTATTATCTACCAGCACTGCGGAAAAGCTTTGTAATTGTCATTGGGACTAAAAATATAAAATATTTATGTAAAAAAAAAAAAAAAATGAATGAATGAATGAATTTTTTTATATATATTATAGTACAAAAGCAATGATATAAGAATAAGCAATTTACAAGAAAAAAAAAATCAAAAACTCCAGTAAGTTTTAATTGATTTTAAATATGGACGGAACATAAAAAAATGAAGGTGTCTCCCCCCCCCCCCCCCCACAGTTTCTTTAATTTGAAAAGGTAGTATTATAAAATCAGAAGCTTTTTTTCCCTCAGCTAGGCTGGTATATGATATGAGTTATACAAAGATGATTATACTATAATAAAACATACTTAAATAAAGGTAAAAATAATATATTGCTATATAGTTAGCACCTCCAAGGCTCCACATACAACACTTTATAATTAATAAACATCCTTATTATGTATCACACAGTAAAATTAAAAGATTAAACATTTCACTCGTATAAAAGTGCTGTATGTTTTGGTAAAATTCAATGAAGGAAATATATTTTTATCACATTTTTAAAAAAATTAAAATATCAATATTGATTTGGTTGATGTTTATAATGTGCATTTTCTTTTTACTTGAGAAAAATTAAGGAAAATAAAACATTGTGGTAAGATTTGATAAATTTGAAAGAAAACAATAGGAAAAACCAACAAGGGCCATGGTAAGGGGAGTCCCATAATTTGGTGAAAATTTTGCTAGAACAGAGATAAAAAAGCTAACACATATTAGCTCACATATCAATGTTGTTGCGAGCAATATGTGTAACTTGATTTTTTGTCACGCAAAGCAATATGTGTAAGTCAAGCGCCTTCTACACAACGTTCAGAAATGACTAACACATTTTGCTTAGCTTAACAAAAAAAAAAAAAAAAAAAAAAAAAAAAAGATACACATATTGCTACGCATGACAAATAACGAGATAGACATTTTGCTTCGTGTGACAAAAAACGAATTACACATATTGCTTGCAACAACATAGATATTAGAAATGGAGTGATTTTGCCTTCATCTGCAGTCTATACAAAATTAAAGAGAAACTATGATGATCATTCACAGTTTCTCTCCGAGCTTCTCAGGAAAGAAACGGCAAAATTCACACTGTTTCTCTCGGAGTTTAGAGCCAGATGATAATATGTGTTAGTTTTTTAGCAAGATTTTTTATCAAACTATGGGACTCTCTTCACTATGGTAAGGTGCTTGCTGGTTTCTCCTGTTCATTCTTTTAAATTTATGAATATGAATTAGTAGAAAATGCTATCTTTATCATTGAATTTTACTGAAGCCTCTCACTCTGCTGACCACCTACTCTACAACAATCAAAATAACTAAACTCTATCACTGGGGATGGCATTATTACATAGTGCCTTTGCATTGTTCAAAATTAAATGAGCTCGCTTATACTGTAGTATACATAAAATGCAATTTAAACAATGATCATTTTATCCCCTAAATATTTACTATATAATATATTGTAGCACAAAATCATGGTCAAAAGACCATGATGATACAACACACACAAATATAATATACATATGAGGTTCCTATGAATATTGTGCTTTTTTTTTTTTAATATTATATACTTGCACTTTTATTATTATATAAGTAAAACTGATATTGTAATCAGACTGAAGTATAATATTTTTAGCATTGGGTTATTGTCGTTTTTACATGACATAAGCATTTCTTGTAATACCTATGGATATGAATAAATATTTATAATTCTAAAGTATATGTAAAAATTATAAACTATTTGGCATACAACTTTACAGGGAATTTTAATATACAGTATACCTATAGTTAAGTATAATTTTTTTTTGTGCACTTAAATTTGCAAGTGACATAGTATACCAAATTCAAAATTAAAATAGTTTACTTTCCAATCTCCTACAAACGAAAGCAACAATAAAAGATTCTGTACATTTGTTTCGATTTTTCACAATTCAGTAAGAAAGTATGTAAAATTTACAATACCCCAGATAAAGAAAATTATAAGAATGATGAATCTGATTTAGATTGTTTTGTTTTGAAATAGATAAAAATGCAAATAAAATAAATTATACTATCCTAATTTAAGATCAATTTATGCCAATGCAAAGATATAACTTTTTTTTTCTTTTTTTTTTTTTAAGCTCAAGATCCTTAAAACAAACTTAGGCACAATTTTTCCTTTAATTGATAGCACTTCAACTATACTATAATCCTGGAAGCATGAGATAAGACTACAATGACATCTGAAATGTCTATAAACATTGATCAATCATGCAGGAAAATATTGATTTATATATTTGTTACTACAACATCAATTACAGGAAAAAACACTGTGCAGCATAAGGACTAGAAAGGTGTTACCAGTGGTGGTGCACTTCCGTAAGAGGACGTTACATGTTGGTGAATCCTATAGTAGCTGTGTATAAGAGCCCTTCGGGCTGTAAGCTGCAACCTCTAGTTAAACCTTAGTTATCTTTTTTTGATTGTTGCAACAATCAAAATAACAACTTAACTACGGTTTAACTAGTTAGTTAGCGTCGCAGCTTACGAGGGCAAAGCTTACATATATTTGGTGCACCAACCAGCCACCAATGTGTAACGCCCTCTATGGGAAGTGAGCTGCCACTGGGTGTTACACCATAATATATTATGCGCTGACAGTAACTGGAATATTGAAAAGCAATGTTTGTATTATTTCTTTGTATACTGTCACTTACAGATTAAAAGAAAGTTGTATGCACTCTCACAGGTTGAAGTCGGTAAAATCAAACTTAAGATTTCTCCATTCTTTTGCCTCCATCAAATACTACGGAATAATGTAAAAGTACAAAACAGAAATGAAAGTGCTAGAAAAGGAAACTCCGTGATGTTAAAATTGGTAGGTAATTGGTGGCTTAGCTTGCTGCTAGTACTATGTCTTCTCCCATTTAAACTGTCCATTAATTTCCATTTCCAGCATTTCTTTTTCCAGTTTTTAGAAATTTACATAAGATTCCTCTTTTAACTTAAAAAAAAAATAGAAAAAAAAATAATAATAAAAATAAACGAAGAAAACAAAGGAATACACAGTAAACACTAAACACTTGATTTCATGAAATCATGCATGCTTATATTAGTCTGTCGAGGACCCGACTGACAAGTGAGCATTTCACAAAATCAAGAAATTCACAGAACTGAACTTCACAAAATCGAGAGTTATTACTGTATAATAAATAAACTGGAAGTTGTAGATGTGACAGTAACAAAGAAAAGCTACAAAACAAAGCTGTAATGCATGTTTGGAATGTTTCTAATTGTATCACATTTTGGAATCACTATTAATTTTTTTGTTTTTATCTCACTCATAAATTCTATAATATACCTATAGTGGATATACTTATTATTTTTTTTTTAAATGTTGTCCTAAAAATCAGTCAGTACATTATGTATTTCAATCCTCAATGTAAAATTAAACAAAATACATAAATGACACGATACAATACACTGACACAAAAATGAAAAAGAAATAAAGACAAAACTTTTTTTTTAGTTTCAATTAAAAAACAGAAAAGTTTGGCAAAGACAAAGTATTTCTCTCACACAAAGTACAGTACATAATGACCACTATGACAAGAAGAAAATTTGCAGCGCTGCACAAGGAAGGAGGTTACATGGAGAGTGCAAACAGATGGCCTGTTGACATGGTCATGGCTGAATTCTGTGGCGCCTTCCAGAAGCGGATATCTCCACAGCTGAAAATACCCATAAACCTACATGCAAAGATATACCCAGCGAAACACTTGATTTCACCTTTACTGATAAAGCCATCAAGAAGCCTTAAATTTAAAATGCAGAATTATAAAATAGAGGAAATTTTAAGAATACGGTTTCAATATAAATATATTTTGCTAATAATTGTTGTGCTCAAGATTTACCAATCACCATTTTTTTTAAGTAAAGAAATTGAAAGTTACCACAACATGCATTTGGTTCTTAAAAGTTAAATATGAAGATATTATTTTGTTTATGTGAAAGATACTCATAGCTTTCAAATTGCGTATAGTAAGCAAGTGATATTAGGCCTATTGTTTTGTACTTACTTGGAAGCTGAGAAAATGCAGGACGAATTTGTGGCAACTGCGTTGATAGGTGAGCTGTGAGCTTTGATTTCCCCTAGAGGTAGGCATGTTTCTGTGGCCCATAACTTGAGCACCCCAGCTCTGCACCCGGAGACAAGTAAACCCTCGTGGAGAAGTGCAAGACCACATACCCAGTCTTTGTGAGCACCATTCAAAGACTACAACATCACATTTACTCATTAATTAACATAACTAATTAAATTTCCATTCCTGATCTATTACTTGACTGTTTTACTCTCACTCTAAAACCGCATTAAAAAATCAATTAAAATGTTACTGTATTTAAAAAATATATACCTATATATACCAGGCCAATATCTTTTTTCTTTCTTTTTTCTCTCCCCCCTTTTTTTCCTGCCTAAATTAAATTTATTTTCTTTACTAACTAAGACAATCCTGTTAGCCTAAGCTCATACCTTCTCCCTTTCCCCAATTTTCCCTAACCTATCTATGTGTTTTTCTATTAATATTATTTTTTTAATTACTATTAGTCCAGTGACTTTGTGAAATCCGAGGGAAAAAATTATTTACAAGCTGAAACTTGGTACACGTATTCAGGACAGTGTACTGAACCACCAAAAAAAAGTTCCTAACTAACATCCGGGTACTTCATGGTCAAATTTGAGTTTGTCCCAGAAAAAAATGACTTTCAAAAAACATTTTTTAAAAACAAACTGTAAGCCCTACATCATTCATTAAGATATCAATCGAAAGCTTACTTAACACAGCTTTCAGAAAAAATTACTTGACGTCCATAAAAAAATATTTAATTAACCTAATTTGCATAATTAATTTTTTTCATATTTTTTTCAAATTTCAGTAATCAGGAACTTTTTAATGGTCATTTTTTTCGCAATTAACCTTCATATAAACGTGATGGGCAATTTTATAAGGAATAAGATGCATTTTGTTTCATCTCGTTAACTTGTTTCGTTCGCGAGCAAATGAGAAAAGAGTAGCGGTACCTACCATAAAAACCGCCCCCCTTTACCTGCTAGTATAGGGTAATACAATGCTAACAGATAGGGGGAAAATGCATATTATATGAAATTATAGCTTTCGCTCTTACTTTGAATCATTTTTAAATGGCAAATTAATTAGTACTCAAAAGTTTTCATTAAAAAACGGGTCAAAATGCCCAATTTTGAGTTTGTCCCGGAAATCAAAAAACACTTTACGTAAGTGTTCACGAAGTTACGTAATGCATTAAAAGAAAGATTTTTATAATATCTATTTACTATAGGAATGCACATAGTTTTTTTTTCTTTTTTTTTAATCAAAAAACAATTTAATTAATTAATTAAAATAATGATGAATAATTATTGTTATCAATTTTAATTTTTTCTATTATAATTTTTTTTAAGTTTTAGGCTAAAAATTTTACTTCAAACAGTTAAAAAGTTAGTTTGAGTATTATGTTAGTTTATTAAGGCATCATATAAATACTCAAAATCACCGCGATGAGTTATGTACAGATACTGCACTATGGTATATAATCCAGGCAGTTCAAATGCTTTTCTTGTTAGTTATTTGAAATATTTATACAATATATAAATTGTTACTGCAAATTGTTAACCTTTTTTCTTTTACAATGCATTGAAAAAATCTTAAAAATTTAACTTTTTCAATGCTAAATTAAATAAAACATCAAAATTCATATTAGTAATGGACCACTTGCAATGAACGATCTATATTAAATAATTTAAAATATTCTTAATGCATTTCTTATAGAAAAATTGTTTTCACTTACACTTTGCAGCAATTAAAAACATATTTTATTGCAAATGGTCCATTTATGTTTTACAAAACATAAAATACTGTATTTTTATTTGTATATAGTATTATAAGGATGTTATAGAAAATAACTAAAATAAGAGGTGCATAGAAACATATATTATATTATATCAATGAATGATTATAAATCAAAATTTATCAAAATAATACATATTAAAAAATATTTTTATATAATAACAGTATTAAACTATAAAATTAAAAATTATTATTACTATTATTAATTTACAAATTAAAATCGAATAGGAAAAAACAACAAAATACTAACCGATAAAATTGGGTATCAATTTTTAATTGTAATTGACAGTACTCTGTACTGTTGAAATAGACCACTTGAAATGAAATGTTTTTTATTTTGCAAAGAGTAAATGAAAACGATTTTTCCATAAAGAAAAGCATTGAAAATATTTCAAATTATTTAAAAAGTTCGTACCTTGAAAGTGGTCAATTGAAAGGTTTTTAACCTGATTTTGCCCAATGCCTTTAATTATTATGTATATTTATAGCATAGATGTTGCTGTATAATATACTAAACAAATTGTGTTGACAATGAGCTATATCATAATTATTTTATATTATTTAATTTTTTCCGCGGCGGTTATGATATTTTTTCTTTCTAGTTAAAACATTGCTGTAAATTTTTTTGATTTCTATTTTTTTGTAAAGTAAAATGTCAAAACGTAAATTACTTTATTGTTTTGTTTCAAATTTAATTATACCATAATAAACGCACAATATAAATAGTATATTTCTATACACAACAGAATTCAATTAATAATGTAACTCATCGCGGTGATTTTGAGTATTTATATGATGTCTTGATGAACTAACATAATACCCAAACTATTTTTTTTAACTGTTTGAAGTAAAATTTTAACCTAAAACTTAACAAAATTATAATAGAAAAAAATTAAAATTGATAACAATAATTATTCATCATTATTTTAATTAAATAATTAAATTGTTTTTTTGATTAAAAAAAAAAAAAAAAAAAAAAAAAAACTATGTGCATTCCTATAGTAAATAGATATTATAAAAATCTTTCTTTTAATGCATTACGTAACTTCGTGAACACTTACGTAAAGTGTTTTTTGATTTCCGGGACAAACTCAAAATTGGGCATTTTGACCCGTTTTTTAATGAAAACTTTTGAGTACTAATTAATTTGCCATTTAAAAATGATTCAAAGTAAGAGCGAAAGCTATAATTTCATATAATATGCATTTTCCCCCTATCTGTTAGCATTGTATTACCCTATACTAGCAGGTAAAGGGGGGCGGTTTTTATGGTAGGTACCGCTACTCTTTTCTCATTTGCTCGCGAACGAAACAAGTTAACGAGATGAAACAAAATGCATCTTATTCCTTATAAAATTGCCCATCACGTTTATATGAAGGTTAATTGCGAAAAAAATGACCATTAAAAAGTTCCTGATTACTGAAATTTGAAAAAAATATGAAAAAAATTAATTATGCAAATTAGGTTAATTAAATATTTTTTTATGGACGTCAAGTAATTTTTTCTGAAAGCTGTGTTAAGTAAGCTTTCGATTGATATCTTAATGAATGATGTAGGGCTTATAGTTTGTTTTTAAAAAATGTTTTTTGAAAGTTTTTTTTTCCGGGACAAACTCAAATTTGACCATGAAGTACCCGGATGTTAGTTAGGAACTTTTTTTTGGTGGTTCAGTACACTGTCCCGAATACGTGTACCAAGTTTCAGCTTGTAAATAATTATTTCCCTCGCCTTATGGACCATATCATAAAAGCACTGGCCTATATTCATTAATCCAGTCAATTTTTCCTCAACCTATATAGTTTTTATATCATTGACAATACTCATAGCTCAATAATAAAGGTCTATTATCACTTTTATAAAATAACTAAGATTAAAATAAAAAAATTACCTGCACCAGTTCTTGTTTACCAAGATCCCACTTCTTGATTGAGGTATCTCGAGATCCAGAGAATAACATGTTACCTAACATTACAAGTGACTGTACTCCATCATAATGAGGTGGATCAAGATTCATTGTAGGTTGCATGTATCCTTCTAGTCCAGCAGGAACATCAAATACCTAACAAATATATTTCAGTTAAATTTTGAACATAAGTATGATAGATATAAATAAAACTTACCTTGATATAATGATCTTTGGAACCTGTGACAACTCTATCTTCATTCTCTGATATTTGACCTACGGCAAGACACATGACAGCAGCTTGGTGACCTCCACTTAGCTGTCCTGCTTTCTCAAATCTACGTAAGTCCCACAGACGTACTCTACCTCCAGCTGCCATGTACAGTACCTCACCGCTCACACTTAGAGAAATATCGTTGATGTTTGTAGCACCAGCTGGCATGGCTAGAGGATCTGGCATGGTGAAAGCACCGTTTGCTGTCATACCAGATGAGCTGAGATGAGAAAATATAAATTAAATCTTGATGTTTATTTTATTTATACATATATCAATGCCGGCTTTCCAGTCAAAATTGGCAACGTCGCAAAAATGACCTTGGAAATGTTGCAAGAGGGTTTCTGAGGGCAAGAAAGCATTTTATAGGACTGCAGCTTAAGAAATATATGAAAATCAAACGGCAATTACAGAGCAACCAATTATTCTACGCTCTTCAAAATTTGCATACTTATTAGGAAACACCTCCCCTAACCACTAATTAAGGTTTCAAGTCAATATTCAACCCCTAGCCGTCGTTTTAGGGAGATGAAAAGGGCCTTAAAACGGCAAGTGAGTAACCAAAGTACCGCATGGAATTTTCTTTTTTAACCTCATAGAGCAGGTGTCAGCCCACTTATTAGTCACAGGTAAGTTAATTAAATATGCAAATACCCACCCCACCCCCATTGGGGTGTTTCACCCCCAATAATAAAATTGCTCAATTTTGATGGAACAAAGGGCGATTCTGGGGTAATTTAACACGTAGATTTCATTGGTGGACCAAGTAACATTAAAACCCCGGAAATACACCCCCTTTTTATATCCAGGGGTGTTTCACCCCCGAGAATAAAATTATTGATATTGATGGATTTTGATGCAACCAACGACGTTACCGGGGTTACTTGCCCCAACAAAGACATTGGAGACCACCAAAAATCATAAAATTGACCCCTGGAGGATTTAAGGGTGCCACCCCTGCAAACAAAAGTTCTCCAATTTTGACGCATCCAATGACGTTACCGGGGTTACTTGCCCCAACAAAGACAATGGTGACCACCAAAAATCATAAAATTGACCCCTGGAGGATTTAAGGGTGCCACCCCTGCAAACAAAAGTTCTCCGATTTTGACGCAACCAATGACGTTACCGGGGTTACTTGCCCCAACAAAGACAATGGTGACCACCAAAAATCATAAAATTGACCCCTGGAGGATTTAAGGGTGCCACCCCTGCAAACAAAAGTTCTCCGATTTTGACGCAATCAATGACGTTACCGGGGTTACTTGACCCGACAAAGACAATGGTGACAAATAAAAATGATAAAATTGACCCTTGAAGGATTTAAGGGTGCCACCCCTGCAAACAAAATTTCTCCAATTTCAATGCAAACAATGTTCGTACTGGGGTAAATCCTCCAGGAAAAAATTTCATCCTTTCTGGTGGTCATGATCGTCTTAGTTGGTTCAAGTTACCCCATAACGAACATTAATTGCGATGAAATTGGAGGACTTTTGTTTGCAGGGGTGGCACCCTTAAATCCTCCAGGGGTCAATTTTATCATTTTTGGTGGTCACCATTTTCTTTGTCGGGTCAAGTAACCCCGGTAACGTCATTGATTGCGTCAAAATCGGAGAACTTTTGTTTGCAGGGGTGGCACCCTTAAATCCTCCAGGGGTCAATTTTATGATTTTTGGTGGTCACCATTGTCTTTGTTGGGGCAAGTAACCCCGGTAACGTCATTGGTTGCGTCAAAATCGGAGAACTTTTGTTTGCAGGGGTGGCACCCTTAAATCCTCCAGGGGTCAATTTTATGATTTTTGGTGGTCACCATTGTCTTTGTTGGGGCAAGTAACCCCGGTAACGTCATTGGTTGCGTCAAAATTGGAGAACTTTTGTTTGCAGGGGTGGCACCCTTAAATCCTCCAGGGGTCAATTTTATGATTTTTGGTGGTCTCCAATGTCTTTGTTGGGGCAAGTAACCCCGGTAACGTCGTTGGTTGCGTCAAAATCCATCAATATCAATAATTTTATTCTCGGGGGTGAAACACCCCTGGATATAAAAAGGGGGTGTATTTCCGGGGTTTTAATGTTACTTGGTCCACCAATGAAATCTACGTGTTAAATTACCCCAGAATCGCCCTTTGTTCTATCAAAATTGAGCAATTTTATTATTGGGGGTGAAACACCCCAATGGGGGTGGGGTGGGTATTTGCATATTTAATTAACTTACCTGTGACTAATAAGTGGGCTGACACCTGCTCTATGAGGTTAAAAAAGAAAATTCCATGCGGTACTTTGGTTATTCACTTGCCGTTTTAAGGCCCTTTTCATCTCCCTAAAACGACGGCTAGGGGTTGAATATTGACTTGAAACCTTAATTAGTGGTTAGGGGAGGTGTTTCCTAATAAGTATGCAAATTTTGAAGAGCGTAGAATAATTGGTTGCTCTGTAATTGCCGTTTGATTTTCATATATTTCTTAAGCTGCAGTCCTATAAAATGCTTTCTTGCCCTCAGAAACCCTGTTGCAACATTTCCAAGGTCATTTTTGCGACGTTGCCAATTTTGACTGGAAAGCCCCAGAGTCGGACTGGCCTTCAAGGGGCCTTTTCTGCAAAAGGGGTGTAACACCTTCTAGGGGACTCAAAATGGGGCATAGCACCCTCGTTACACTCTGTTTAGGGGCCTAAGGGACCTCCAAACAGCAAGGGTCTTGTCCTCTAACATGGACTAACTCTTATAGCCAGTCCAAACCTGATTACATGTGCTCTAACTCTGGACAATTTTTGAAAAATAATAATAATATAATAATAATAAAAAAAAAAAAAAAGCCATCTCAGTTGACACCTGAGCTATAATCTAAACTTATGACTTTATTTAGTTACAGGTGTTGACCAGTGTTGCACTGCTGTTTTTATGGACTACCTGCTAGCATAAGGAGCTAGAAGACATGTAAAGGACATTGTATCAACACTACTTACCACAATGTGTAAATTGCTTTGGCTGTATTTTGACGAAGATCCCAAACTTTGACAAAGGAGGCAGACACTGAGAAGACGAGCTGGGAAATCTCACAGTATTTAACAGCAACCACATTATTGGGATGACCTGTCAGAGAATCTCTCTCCCTTCCTTGATTTAAATCCCATACTTTAACTGTTCGATCTGAAAAAAATAAATTAGGTAAAATTTCCACCAGTTTTAATTTAAAAATAAAAAATATAGGAACAAATTACTCTTTTAATTACAGAATATGTACTTTTATTTACCTTTTGATGCAGAGAAAAGTAGATCTTCTGTAGCAAATACTGATAGAACAGCTTTAGAGTGACCCTCTGCTGTGTGGGTGCAAATCAAGGGAGCCTTGGCTGCAGCCTGAAAATAAAATATACAATATATTTATAAGAGGAAGATGAGTAAAAAGAATGATTGATATTTAAAGATTGACAGGGTGTAACATTGAGCAACTAATGGCACGCATTCTGACATTATTTTTCCTGTGCCTTTATACACAAAAGTATTTTGAAGTTGTGTTACTCAGGAATGTTTAGAGTTGAACCCCTTGTTCAATGTATACATGGTGTCATTAGCTTAAGTCACACAGGTTCTTCCTTTAACATACCTACTCTTAAAATTAAAATACTAGTGCACTAGATGCACTCTGACCCAGCATCAAAACAGAAGCGGATGTAAGCAAAATCGCTTTAAGTTGGCCTCAAAACAGTTGTTCCTTTATTAGTCAGTGTGACTATTTGTGGGGTAAGTTAAACATCGGACAGAAGTTGCTAAGCTTGAGTAACTTTTTTTTTTTTTTTTTTTTTTAGTTTGTGTGGCATTGAATACTAACCCTGCCTGCATACATGCTGATGATTCCATGGCCAGGCTTGTCATCTCTAGTCACACCAGTGGTTGACGTAAGTCGAGAGAAGACATTCTCTTCACGTGAGATAGCGCGACGATACGTGGGAGGGGAGCTAGGAGGGGTGGAGTCGAGCCCTTGCTCCCTGCCAGCCCACCACACAAGTGTTAGTCAAGCAAATATCACAAGCCATGTTAGCTTATACATAATAAGGCACATCATAGTAGCATAAAGAGCATTTTTCATACATAATCCAGTAATAGCATTAGAAATAATAAAATAATTATTTTTTTTATGTTTAAAAATTAATTAACTTAAAAAAGTAAATATTGCATAAACTGCAAGATTATGTATAACTAAGGTAGCAATACAAAACAAACACAAATTAAAGCAATTCAAATTATTGATTATTAATTAATATATTTAATAATATACCTGAAATATTATATAGGGTGATTATAATATGGTAAACAAATATAAGGATTACACAATTAGGAAAGAAATGAGCATGAGCTATGTAAATAATTAAGTAACACCACATTTATGTAAAGAGGTAATATGGATACAATTAGTATTCTAGTTTAATTGAACCAAAAATGCCAATGCAGGCGTAGTTAATTGTTATACATACACATCAGTTTTATTAGTGGTAGCAACATGCTCACCCTTGCCCTCAGGACTGAGAGGTGAAGGAGGAGGGGTAGGGAAATTTGGACTCACATGGAGCCAAGTCTAGTAGCTTGGCCTAGGCTTGTATTGTTGCTGATAGTGAAGGTGCCTCGACGTGCTAGTCTCGGTGATGCGGAGCCATCATACTGCTTACGTGTAAGCAGAGGTGAAGGAAGGCGGGGGTCATTGCGAGCTGTCATTATCCTGTTTGATATAATAAGATTATTAGTAATCTGCAACTGTTTGCGAGAAGTAGATTTGATACTTACTTAAGTGAGGTGGGAGCACTAGATATCCTAGTACCAACATTGCTATTAGGTGCAGGAGGAGGCATGTGAGCCACATCTGGGTCGAGGTTTGATGCTCTGAATGAATCTCTAAGAAATAGCATTTGCTGTGGATCAGCTGTCCTTTTACGTGCCTTTGACTTGGTGCTGCTAGCAATACTCGGGGTAGGTGATGTAGCTCGAGATTCATCTGAACTATCTGAGACGTGAAGCATCTCCATGGGTAGAGGTTCGTCAGCGAGAGTGGTCGATGAGCTTATAGCACTGACTCCACCCTGCTGTAGGACGTGTTGTAGTAGTTGTTCCTGCATCTCATTTGCCTGCTCGAGCTAAAAAATCACATAATTTGGTCACCCACATCCCTCTTCACTCAGTTCTTAAGTGAATACTAACCTGCTTAACCCTAGCCAAGAGCTTATGTTTTTCTTGTTCTAGTTGAGCAGCAGCGCAGCTCTGGTTCACTGTCTTAGTGTACAGCTTGGAGATAAGGTAGCGTGCTTCACCAAGCTCGTCCACGTCATTACTAACTGCCTCTGCTTCATTGGTATCAGGACCCTCCTGAAGACACAAAACCCAACATTTCAATTGCAATAACAATCACAAAACAAAAGACTTCATACCTTGTTGTCTTCCAGCTGTAAGATACTCTGCTGAACTTCATTGATGTTCTCATGCACGTAGTCGATGCCTGTCTGCAGTTGCTCCATGTATTCTTGTAGTTGTGCAATGGTAGCACAATCTCTGCCCATAGCTTCAGCCTCTCGTACTCTACGTTCTGCCAAGGCATGGTCACTTCCCAGCTTACGTCTCTCTTCTAGCAACCTGGGTACACAAATTTAATCTATTAATACTGGAAATAAAAATACTGAAAAACTTCAACTCAACAGAAGTCTTTAATGAATTTCAATCAAAAGTTATTTTTTTAATATAATAAAGTAAGGTTGAAGTTTTAACAGTATTTATTCAAAAATTTGATATTCACTTCATTAAATATAAAAAAAAAATAGGCAATGGAATCTTATGTAAATGTCCATAAACCAGAAAAGAAAGTGTCAAAAACGGAAATCACATGACGGTCAAGTTGAGAGAAACCCTCGTAGCAGCAGAAAACTAAGCCATCTCCCACTTTTAACATCGCATGATTTCCTTTTCCAGCACTTCTGTTTTTGTTTTGTACCTTTACATAAGATTCCATTTTAATCTGTTTGTATTGAATAATTAATTTAATTTATAATTACAGTGTTATACTAAACTTATGAGAGTACTAAAATTTAAAAAGTGTATACACATGACACAATAATATGAACACAAATGGTGACAAAACAACTATATTCTACATCTAACTACTACACAATTAAAAATAATAATGGTTAGGTTACTTACAAACCCACAACCTTAAAATTAAGAAATGGCATTAGTAAGTGCAAGGAGTAAAAAATATATGTGGTTACTTTAGAAACTAAACACAGTAAAAAAAATGTTAACAATGAAAAATATAATCATACTATATCATATAAAAATTTAATGAAATCATTTTATTCAATTATTTTCAATTTATATTAAAATTTAAAATGTCTAATATTTCTAGCCCAGGTCAAAAATGTGAGCTAAATGCTCACCTTTTCTTTCCCAAATTTTCCTATTTATCTATAGGTATGTTTTTTCATCATAATTTTTATGATTTATACTGCACATACAAATCTTTATTGTATTTCAATTTTTCCAAAATCAATATTATTCAATACTAAAATGTTATTATTTTATTGTGTTTACTTTCAGGCTTGATCCTCATTCTCTCTACTTTGGATTTATATATTTGCAAATTTATGTCACTAAATTATCATGAAATATTTGGCATTAAAAAAGGGTCACTATATTTAAATTTAAAGGCATAGTCAACATGAAATATAAGCATTTACATCACAAAACACATGATGGGACTTACATAAATAACATTAATTGGTCTCAATAGTCAATACCCAACTGTAGCGACATAGCAGTGATCAGAAAATTGTGCTTAATGCAACCCGCACAACATTTTCATACTAATTTTTGCCTGTTTCTGACGTCATAAACAGAAATATTCACGCAAATGGCATACTTTACAGTTTTTTCACGCTCTCTTGTGGAGCCACATTTACATTCTGGTAAAAATTATCATCAGTTTTGTAGATCCCATTTTATGTTTAATGATTAAAAGAAAGGTGTTGTTTCATGTTTTCTATGCCTTTAAGGTGATAGACAACAATTTATTATTGTAAACCTAATCACCCTGTAATAAAAATAGCATCAGTAACAGCATTTATAATAAGCATAGCTACTGCCAGCTAGGAACTATAGCTATTGTCTTATACATTGTAATTAATGCCATGAAAATTAAGCATTCCAAACACAGCAGTGTATACAAAATATTTCAGCATAGGCACGTAGGCATTGGCCTTTAAATTTGAATTTAGATTTATAAATGAAAGTCTCTATTTTGTGTACATTTAAAAATAAATATGTGTCACCAGTTTAGAATCCAAAATTGTTAGATGCTTGTGATTATTGAGGGTGATTGAGGGTAAAAAGATTTGTTACTATTTGGTCATTAAATTTTAGTAAATGAATGTTTTTATCACTTAACTAAAGGCTAATAATAACCACAAGACAGTGCTTAATTCTACTGTGAGGATTATTTCTTTTTAACTATGTAAGTATGGGCTATCAGTTCAGAGGTTTCTATTGTATTTAATATAAACATAATCTCTTCTACCAAACATGTGTATCAAACACACAAAAATCTGACGTGATCTTACCTATCAAGTTGTTTCTCAAGATCTGCGACAGTCTGCTTAGTGATGGACACCTGGTTGATGTTTTTCTCAAGGTGTGACCACTTTTGTTTAGCTGCCTTGGGGGAGAATGACTGCAACTTTCTGCTCGCCTGCATAACTGCAACACCACGGTAGAGTCTTCTTTCAGCTTTCCGAAGATCTTTATTCAAAGTCAAAGCAGAGTTGCTACGAGTAGGTGAGGGAGACCCACCCTTTCTCACTCCTACTGGACGTCCTGCTGCCTTGTTGCTCATCCCGGAGAACTGGTTGCGACGTAAGGCAGTCACCTCCTCCTGACGTCTCCTCAGAACAACCTCCTTTGCCCTCCTCTCTGCCTCCAGGGAACGAATCTGGTTCTCGTGTTTGCGATTAGCTTTACGTAGCTGGGCCAGTTCTCGGTTACGTTTCTCCTGTTCCTGCTTGTGCCGTGCACTCTCCTCTTTCATGCGATTCAGTAGCTTTACCTGAAATAAATTAGACAAAAACAATTATCTCTTTGGTATTTGCAGCAACAAGCTACTGAACTACACAAAATGATTTCATAATTTCTTCTGCTTCAAGTTTAAGTGTTGTAAAAAAAAAAAAAAAAAAAAGAAGAAGAAGAAGCAATTCTCAGTTCTAAATAAAAACAGCATAAGGTTAAAAATCGCATTGGGAGGGGAGGGGGGGTATATACTGGAAGTATACAGCACTTGACCCCTAAACTAAATATTTTTCTAAAACAAAATTTTGTAATGAATAAATGAGCAGAAATTTTTTCCAAGAAAATATTAGCATATGAGTAGTTTAAAGCAAGCCACAAAAATAAGAATTATAAAAGTTTACCATTGATAAAATATGCAAAGGATAAATTTATTTAAATTATTACACATATCTAAATGTTTCAAAATATGGATAAAATGACATTATTACTCAGCTTTAATGCAGAAAAATACAGTGAACATTAGGCCATAGAATAATGAAAGCCAAAAATATTAATAGCAAACCGCGATTTTTTTTTCCTATGTATATATATAAGTATGTATAATTTGTAATTAAAAAATCAAATAATTAATTGCTTTCTTAAAAAGTTAGTAAATGCATACTTAAACAATAATACAATAACTGCCGAGAACAATTAACTGTACTGTAAGTAGTAGACAGCTGTCTCTCTAAATAATAACACAAATGAATAAATAAAAACATACAGCATAACATTTTATTACTTAGGTGAACAACAATTACAGACAGGATGTTAATTATTCATTTTTAACTACAGTACGTAAAACTACAATGATTTAAATTATAAATTTATTTTACTGCATCGCGGGTTGCGTCGAGTAATAAATTAAGGCGCGCAAAACTTTCAATTTTATGATCTGTAACTATATAAATAATAAATCACTGCAGCCATAAATATGTTGTGCAATGACTTAGCAATGCCTATTTACATACTTTTTTTAAAATTTATTAGCTGTAAACAATTAAAACTTTACTAGTACTTCTGCTTTATTTTTTTACACCATAAATAATAATAAATTATTAACTTACCTTGGTTCTCTTCATTTCAGATAGTTCATTCTTCAAGCTCCGAAGTTGATTTTCATTACGTGAATGCTCTCTCAACATTTTAGCATGCTCTTTCTTAGCCGACTGCAATACTTTAAGTTCTTTCTGCATATTTCCTAATTTACGTTCATAGTCTTCTTTAACTCTTCTGACTCTCTCGTTGGTTGGTCCATCTTGTGTACCATGTTGATTACCAGAGAGAGAAGCCAGTACCTTATCACGCTCTAACTTGGTAGCTTCCATACGTGCCTCCAATTGTCTTAATTTATCTTCATACTGTTGCTTCATACTATGCATTCTACGTTGTGATAATTCCAATTGTTCAATTAGCTGCTGCTTTATATTGATCTCAGATTCAAGAGATACTAACTCTCCCATTGCTCTTTCTTCTTCCTCTGCATTTTTATCATCTTCTGATTCTGAGTCACTAGATTCCTCACTTTCTTCTTCACTCTCATCATCTTCCTCATCCATACCATTGTTTTCTCTCTCTCCTTTAGCACCTAAAACTTCACTTTTAGATCTCTGTAATAGATCTTGGTCTTTTTGTAATCCTTTCTTAGCTACTTCAATTAAAGATGAAACAGAAGGACTCTCAGGGAATTCTAAATGTGTACCATTTCCTCTCGGACTTAGTAGTGATGTTCTTGTTTGAGCTGCTCTCGTATTTGCAGCTCGAAGTTGTTGACACATTGCTTCTGATTCAGTTAATTTAGCAGTCAAGTCTTCAATCTCTTTAAGATAATTATTAAGCATATCATGAATCTGATTACTACTTTCTACTTCACCTCCTGAACTAACCCAAGCACTTGTTGCTAATTTAGTTTTTAATTCTGCATTACGTGCTGTTAATGTTTCAATTGTATCTTGTTGTGCTTTTAGTCTCAATCTTAAATTAGTATTATCAGTCATTAACATTTTGTTCTCGTGGTACATATCATTAACAGCTTCAGTACCATCTTCACCAACGACTCTCTTGCCTTGTCTAAACTCCAGTAATTCAAGTTGTAATCTCTGGATTTCTTGTCTTAATTGTGTTACTTGTTGTGAGAACTTATCTTGGTTAATAGTAACTCTATTCTTGATGTTTCTTGCTCTATTTGCATACTTAAGTGTACTCAGAGTTTCCATGAAATCTTGAGTACTTGGGGAGATACAAGCAATCATTACAGTACGAGAATTTCCACCTAGAGAATCTTGTAGAAGTCTACTTAGCTTGGAGTCTCGGTACGGTACATGTAGAACTTTTTTGCTTTTATCTCCTAGAGCTGAGATGACATTTCCAAGTGCAAGAAGTCCACAATTGATAGAGATTCCTTCTCTTGCTCTTTCACCTGTAGCACCAGTACGATGCAGTCTTTCAGAACCAGCCAAATCCACAAAATGAAATTTAGATGTGAGGGTTTCAAAATCACCAGATATTCCATTTTCTTTATCCTCAGATTCCTGAAATTTTAACAAAAGTTTAGTAATGAGCTGATTACTGACCATACTCAAATACATGTATAAAATTTACCTCTTGTGCAATGCGTCTCTGCTGAATATGGAGGGTGAAGATAGCATGTGACCTTGAAGATTGGGTGTTCATCTGTGTTTCACCCGTCGTACGAGAAAGAGCACCAGCCCTCAAGCAATGTAGGGCGTCGTCTTCAGTCCTCACTGGTGAGCGTATCACGCCCTCCACAGAAATGCCACCATAGTGATCGCCATGGATGCGAATATTTTTTGCCTCCTGATCAAAAATAATGATATGGGCATAAAAAAGGAGATTCACATGTAAATTAAATTCATTTATAATAAAGTACCTGTTGATCTCTAGAGGGCTCCAGTAGATCAAAAAGATTCTCGTTATATAGTTCAATGAACTGTGCTTCAACTCTGAATTCAGGTACAGACTGTCCTTCCTCTTTTGCTCGTTCTTGTCTGCTGGTCATACCAGAGAAAATATGACGAATAGCGCGAGGTAAGATTCCAACTTGATCCGGCTGTGGTGTCACCTCAAACCCTGTACCCATCGTATACGTCTTTCCTGAGCCAGTCTGAAGACAATACATTAATTAGCACACTGTACAGCAACTTTCGTCTGTAGAGGTTATATTTACCTGGCCGTATGCAAGAACTGTGGCGTTGTAGCCCTCGAGAGCGCCCTCGACGAGCTGTGCCACACACGACTCGTACACTGCCTCCTGGACCTCCAGTGTATCGAACACATGATCGTACGTGAAGAGGTTACCTTTGCCCAATTGTACCTGAGGTTCTCCGGGGGTTACGCTCGTACATATACCCAAGTTGTCTATCAGTTCGCGTGCGATTTGCGGCCGGATCCTAACAACAACAATCACAATTTACGTTTAAAAAATATACATTTCAATGCTTTTAATTATCATTATTCGTTATCCTTATAATAACAAATAAGCTATTTTGAGGGGTTGTGAATTTAAAGTAATTTGAGGTCTAGAAAGTTTGAAAGGGTAATTTAATTATTCCGATTTGCGTCTAGTTCAACCAGTTTAAAATTATTTTAAATTTATTGTTGACACTTTCGATACAAATTATACTACTTTATTGGCTATAAAATGAAGTGATACATCGATAAAAAAAAAATCTCCCTCCCATATCGATTTTAACACGTTAATTAAAATACACACTCCTTTCAAACACGCTCACGCATAGAAGTCATGCATAAAAAAAATAGTATAAATTTATCTTAACTTAAAAAAATAAAGATACATGTGAAAGTTTGTCAAAGAAAAATAAATATTAACACAGGGCAGAGAGAGAAAAAAAAAGCCAAAAAACGTTAAAAAAAAGACGAAAAGACAAAATAACAAGGCAATATTTATTTATGAAAGGTGCAGTCTGTGTCATTGCAGTACTAAAAAAAATTAACACGGACCATATGAAATTAAGTAATGTTTGGTTAAAAAAAAAAAAAACTTTTTCTTTTTTTAATAAAACGTAGTATTTTACAGTATATTTAAAAGTTCTCATTTTAAAGTAAAGGTAATAACAACAATGAACATGCGGGACTGTCAAGGCTGAGGTATTATTGCGACAACATCAACATTGCGGCATGTGCACGGCATCCAGTAGTGGCTTAGTATAATATAGGTATAATATCTCTAGTTTGCTAGCTCGACTTGCCGAGAGCATGTTTCCATACAAGGAGACAGCGCAACAGACCGCGTGGGAACAAACAGAACAGGTGGGAGGGAGGGAGGAGAGAAAAGACAAACCCTTTTCTTTCATATTATTAATATCAAATGATATATTTATCAATATATTTTATAACTAATGATGTGTAAATCTAGTTCATTATTATATATATGCAAATGTATGGTATAAATCTTAAAATTAATTTTTCATATACTATGCTAATTTTATTTATATGTATACATATTCCAATTTTAAATTACTTAGTAGAATAACAAATACTGTTTTGCCTAAAGGTGTATCGGTATTTTATAAAAATTTGCGTGCTAATTTTTTTTTTGTAAGTTGAAGTAATTATAATAGGAACACACACGATGATATAGCGTCGAAAAAAAATTTAATACTGTATTACTCAATGTATATAATGAATGATGCTATAATACGTTCAGTTGGGAAGAATGTATAAAGAGACTCGAAGTAGGATCTCTTCATCACTATATGCAAGCTCAAAAGAAAAAGGTAAAGTGACATCACCTCTGTATATATGCAGATTACAAGCAATTAAGTGCGCTATAACAATTAGCCTTACCTTGCAACTTTGAATAATTTACATGAACTTGTAACCACGAATATTTTAATTTCATACGTCATGCGCGTTTATATACGTTACAAAAATATTAATAAGGATGAATAACAGATTTTAAATATTTGATAAAATTCTTTTTAATCCCAAATATGTAATTTTTATGATCAAATGAAATAGTTTATACAAAAAATTTAAACGGTATATTTTTAAAAGTTGTAAGTATAGCTATAAAGTGATAAAAATCTTGAAAGACTCAGGTGCTATTTTCTATTATGTTTCTTTAAAGTTTTACGTAAAAAAATGGAATATACACCAGGAGGCATTTTGGAGAACAGATTACGAAATAAAGTTATTATAGTATTACGTGTGTGTATAAATATACTCACAATATCATAAAACACTAGAGCTCTTTAAAGGAATAGACCAGAGAAAAACATAAGCATTTATATCACAAAACACTTGATGGGACTTACATAAATAACTTTAGTTTGTCTCAAAACCCAACTGCGTAGCCTCGTAGCAGTGATCAGAAAATTTGATTTATGCAACCCACACAACATTTTCATAATAATTTTTGCATGTTTCTGACGTCATGAACATGAATTTTCACGCAAATGGCATACTTTACAGTTTTTTCACGCTCTCTCGTGAATTCTGGTAAAAATTGTCATCCGTTTTGAAGATAGCATTTCGTGTTTATTCCTTAAAAAGCTCATGTTGTTTTATGTGGTCTATGGCTTTAAATTTAATAAAATATATACAAAGTGCGTCTTTCATTTAAATATTTCTGAACATTATTTATTATCTACACTGCGCTATAGTACAGGTTGTTTATACAAATATAAGAAACAAGGAGTTTTTTTATACAAGGAAAGAGTTAAAGTGTCCGTTAATGGTTATATATATATAAATAAGATTATAACAAACATGTTTTGTTTATTTGTCGACGCATATATATAAGATTACATCAACGTCCGTATTAGGACAATTATAAATGAAAAACTAGCGCATATATAAATTGAGTGAATCGCTCTAAATCTGAATGAACTTTCAAGGGTTTTATGTACTATACACTAAACCGTTAAGTGACAAGACAGTGTAACAAAGTATGTATGTATGTTTTTTTACTGAACTATACGAGAGAGAGAGAGAGAGAGAGAGAGTGGTACTCATTGTGTGTGATGTACTTACAGAGAACTTTATATACTACAGGATGTGCAAATATAAGTACCGGTGATATTTTCGCAAATTTAAAAGTCTCACTAAAGACTTACTATTGAATTACGTACAGGTACGAACATATAAAACTATACTTTATAAGCATAAGCCACAGAGGTGGATTGGGTAACCACGGCCCTACGAGAAATCTGGGGGGTCTATGGGGGACCTGTTTTGTCAGCTGCTGTGACGACGACCCTCTTTAGCTACGACCCTTTGAGGCTATTTCCAAATCTTGGCGCCCAATTCACCTCTGAATCGTCTGAATGCATATGAGGCGAGGCTTTAATAAACGCAATTCTACATAATATTAGTACAAGGTATTTTCATAAAGCAATAGAATATAGTTTTACAACACTGCTTCTGTACAAGCGTTAACAAAAGCATGTGATTTCTCACATAATAAATTCAAATAATAATAAAACAAATGTTTCATTGTTTTTCTATATCACATTCACAAGAAAAACAAATTTTAAAAAATATATACAATATACTGGAATATATTTTTTCTTTCTCCCAAAGAATTTTTTCTTTGACTTTCAAAGCAAAGGAAGAGAAAGGGGTATACACAGGAATAGCAAATTGTTGCTCTTGGGTGTTTCTTATACAAAAACGTTTTAAAAAACCTTTAGGCTATACATAAAAAATTAAAGAAGACAATTTCTTTGGCATACCTTGTAAAATTTATTTCTTATTTTATCTACACTCTGTACCATATTTTACATAAAAAAATATGTAATATAATACAGTAATACTGTGCTTTATATGTTAATATAAAATAACCAGTAAAAATAATGTGTGGGTAGGTAAAGCTACCAATATACTTCATATTAATAAAAATATATAATATAAAAGTATTTTACGGACAGAGAATTTCTAAACGCTTACTTCATCATTCTTTAAAAAAATTATATATAATAACATTTAAATACAGTGCTTATATTTTGCATTTATTGGCCACTCTAAGAGCAATGCTCTTTCCAAGTTATAGATTTTTGTTTTATAACGTGGAACACGTCATTCTTACTCGTACAAAATTAGATTTTTAAAAGAGTACATTATGATATTTTTCACGGTCACGCGAGAAAAAACTCACGAATATAATAAAATAAAAAAATGTTAATTTGAGTTTGCAGTCAGTATACTTAGGTAGTTAATTCATTGTTTGTAAATATATACCCACTAAAAATGAATGTGCCTCCCTCTTTCTCTATATACATATATAGATTCTTTTATGCTTGTATCCATGACCTCTAAAATAAGCTTAATATAATAATAATATAATATATTTATTTTATATTAAAAAAGTAAAAAAATCGTGACTGCACAAAATTTCATTATGCTCATTCATTATATAAAATATAATAATATATTATATAAAAATAAAATTTAATTATCGAGGACTGATATAAAGGATGATAATGAAAATCTCTTCACACTGGACCATGAGGTCACGTGTATAGTGCCACGCCCCCTCATCACACACACGGTGCAAGGTGGGCGAACGTATATTAAACTCGAGTACAGAGGTGGCCCAGCAAACGAAAAAGGCGGGGTATGTAGCACGCCGTTCGTTCACCTAAGCAAAATTTCAACCCACTTGCTATAATATATAAAAAAAAAATTTATTAAAAAAAATTGATGTTTATCAAACTTTAGTTTCTCTTATTTTTTTGTTTTTTCTTTTGTTTTTATACATTATGTTTTCATTCCCACGAAATAAGTGTGACTTTTAATGCAAGTGAGGTGGTGTTGAAAATATTTGATATTATTTTTTTTTAAGGTTAAATGGTAATTTCATTGAAAAATTATAAAAGCACTCCCACTAAATTCTCTCTCTCTCTCTCTCTCTCTCTCCCTCTCTCTTCTTAAATTCCGTAAAAAACTATAAAAAAATTAAACAACTTAAAAGCTTTCGGTCAAATATTAAAAGTTTTTTTTTTTTTTTTTTTTAATTAGAATTAAATTATGTTGAAGTTGCCCCAGCTGCTTTACTAGGGGTCAACCTGTAAGGGTCAACTTATGTTTTTAGCACGACAAGAGTGGAGGCGCGGAGTTGTTAGATATTTTATATAAAAAAAAAAAAAACTGAGCGTCATGTCAAATGTCATGGAACGCAAAACAATAAATAATATTACACAAAAAATAAGTAAAGAAAAAATGTTTTAACTTTCTAAAAAGGCAATAAACCTTAAGTTATTACAACTTCAATTATGTAATTTGTTATACAAAGTTAACAACCTAAACAAAACGTAAAAATGTTTTCCTTAAATTATAGAAATAATTAAATTTTACACGTTCCGCTCATGAAAAATATTTTTATATTATAAAAGATGATTTTATAGAATTGCCATATATTAATTTTTAATTACTCCAATTATAGAGATAAGACTATTATTATCTCTATACTTGGCGCTATCTTTGAACTATTATAATAATTAAAGTAACGCTAAATTAGACAAAACATGAATGAACCCATTGCAGTTATTATATACACACACATTTTTTTCTTAACTGCAGTAATAAAATTTGCATACAGCACGCGGCTTATACGCAAATGAACTTCATTTAAGACCGGAAATGATTAATTTTAACGCAGTAAACCATGGTATATTGTACAGTATTATCTAACCATTAACTAAATAATTTCTTTTTATTGTTATGTGTTAAATATCATTTTAGTATAATATAGATAATTTATAATTATATAAAATAATAAAGAAATTTATTAATATATAGAAACTATACTAACAAAATTTGCGGTTGAAAGAAAGTTATATATAGTTTGTTATTATAATTTTAATTAAGCAACTTGCATATTGTGGTCCAATGTTTGTATATACTTAAATAGGTTATCAATGATATCTCCTTTCGTTAAAAGCGATAAAGAAAAAAAATATGAATTTTCTAATCAGGATATAAAAGTAAATATAATAAGCAATTTTTCTGGCAATGTTTATTCATAATAGCATAATTTAATTTTTTTTTCATAGCGACTGTTATACCCGGAAAGAAAAATAAATACGATAATTTATGCTGCATTTATGTCATTATAGCATATACAAATGTTGCTAAATTAGAACAAAATAAATTATATTTCTTATCTATTCTATGTAACATTATATGCAGGGTTTGTAGACTAACCCTGGCAGTATAGTATACATGCATGTTATGTTGTAACAAGGTATATCCAAAAGAAGACAAGATAACTTGGTTTGTAATCATTAAATGTGGCTGAAAATGAGTTAATTAGCATGATTATTAAATATATTAAAAGACGTAGACCACCTTGAACAAAAAACTTTCCTAATATCCTAAAATACCCAAACATCAACATTATTTTGGCCGGATTCATTGATTTCTAATTTATTTTCCATTTACAAAATGTCAGTTGCGGGTTTACTACGTCACAGCTCACCTGTTTCCGCGCGCGTGGACCAGGCAAGCTGTGACGTAGTAAACCCGCAACTGACATTTTGTAAATGGAAAATAAATTAGAAATCATTGACTTCGGCCAAAATAATGTTGATATTTGGGTATTTTAGGATTTTAGGCAAGTTTTTTGTTCATGTACTGCGGGGTTTGACTAAAAAATCGTAACGAAAGAAAAATATGAAGCTTTGCACGGTGATACCATTCTAAATTCAATGGTGATACATTAGCTAATCTTCCAAAATGCAAAAAAAAAAAAAAAAGAAAGAAAAAAAAAAGGTGGTGGTGGTGGTGGTGGTGGTGGTGGTGGTGGTGGTGGTGGTGGTGGTGGTGGTGGTGGTGGTGGTGGTGGTGGTGGTGGTGGTGGTGGTGGTGGTGGTGGCGGTGGTGGTGGCGGTGGTGGTGGTGGCGGTGGTGGTGGTGGTGGTGGTGGTGGTGGTGGTGGTGGTGGTGGTGGTGGTGGTGGGTCACTATGCTAGATTTTAAATTATGATTTTGTTTTGTTTTGTTTTTTGTTTTTTTGAAGTTTTAATCCCATAAGAGCCCATGTTAATTTCAATAATTATTTTCTCTCTTATGTGATGGTCAAGGGTTCTGAAAATTTTATCATTACAATTAACTTTCAAATGGCACCAATAAGTTTCGAAGTTTTCTTTTTAATTTTGAGATACAGTCCATCTAACCCTTAATATATATATAATATAAATATATTTATTTTTATAAGTTTTTGTTTGTAGCATAACTTTTATTCCAAAATAGCAACATTTATGCTATAGAGCATAATAGTTACTCACTACTTCATAAATTACGTAATCTATATTTTTTCCGTATTTATTTTATTAATTTACATTTTACGATCATTCTTACAGTATAGTACAACTACTGTATTATATATTTTTTCCGCAATGCAATAAGACATTGAATTATATGACCTTTAATTGATACGTATACACCTATCTTTTTGCACTTGTAACATGATATTGAAAACCAACCTCGTTTCTTATCAGTTTATTATAACATTGCATGTTGAAATCTATCTCTTTTTGTTTTATATTAACTACAAAACACTTTTGTTTACAAAATTTTAAAATTTTCATTCAATGCAGTATACCATATTTCATTTTTAATATATATTATCGATTTTTTTACTTTATTTAGCACAGATAGTAATAATAATATACAATAATATTTAAGTTCGTCGGCATTTGCGCAGAAACTCTGTAAAGAAAACAAGAATACGCGCAACAGGTGTCTACTGTATGACGTATGCAACACAACAAAAAATAAAAAAAAAAATAAAAAAAAAACTTCCCAACAAAGCAAGAGTCTGTGAGAAATCTTTATACGTATATATATGTGAGTTCTATACCACACCGACGTGCGCAGAAACATATTAGAATGCCGATCATTAAATGCACATTACGTTTTATACATACAAAATTATACACAGTATAAAATCCGTACTGAAGTAATAATATTCAATAAGCTTTGATGTTTTACCGCATTTATAAATATAAATTCATCAATACTATAGAAAATTTGTAATCAACAAGAATCAAGCAACAGGATAGTAAATTAATTTTATTTTTGGCAGAGAAGATTATATTAATAACTTATAAAATCGTCATAATTATTTATATATTATTGATTAATTTTTAATATTTCACACCTTATTATTAAAATACTAAATTATATTTTTATTAATCTATAAACCTAATCTTTGTTGCCTTAATTTCAAGGTTTCATTTTTTTTTTTTTTTTTTTTAATTCAAAAATTATGTTTCAAAATAACACTTTTAAAAGTTTAAAGATTTTTCATCCCATAAAAAAAGCTAACAGCAAATTGGCCAACAATTTTATAGTAAACTCTATTTTACGACTTTAAAATTACTAATTTAGTAACCATTAGCAAATAATAAACACTACATCGAATCATAAAAAGTTTTTTTTATGATAATTGATATACATAAATAGAGCTAAAATACATTATAATATCGCAATAAAATACATAAATAAAAAAATAATAAAGAAATCCATAAATTAAAAAAAAAAAATACTAAATTCAGTCTCCTGAGGACTAATAGTGTCTTCCGAAAAAAAATAATAATAATATTATGTATATATTTTCCTTTTCTTTTTATATTATTTATATCTTGAATATTTATAGCTACAAATAAGGTAGAGAAATTGCTCAATATGAAGGCAGGTGATGTGTGGTGCATGCTGGTGCATGGCGCAGGCATACAGGCGCGGTTGTGACTGTGATGTGATCACAACATGGACCATCGCCTCCTCTAATGAACAACAAAGCTTGCCTCGCCCCCAGCAAAGTGTTATATCCCCTACTGCTGCACTTCAACTGCATACTAAAATAAAATATATTTTCTGTATATGGGAGGTTGTAAAACCTAACAAGAGGGTCACATCTCCATGTCTCAAGTACATATTATACATGACACCGTGCCTGTGCATTGAAAAATATAAATATTAATATAAGAAATAATTGTAGCTCAATGTAGCAACATTTTTGCATAACAACATAATTTAAAAATGCTATTTTGTATGCTGATTATATTACATGATATAATCGTTAATATTATGTTACGTTACTGTATTTCGAACATTTTGTGCTCTACACTATAGTAAGTGTTCAATGCAGCATAAATTACGTAATTTCTTTTCTCCGCGTGTACTTGCTGTCTCAGATAATAATCGATAAACTAATTGAACTTATTAAAAACAATATAAGAACATTTCTTTGACACTGTCGGCTTTCTGTTGCATGCAGAATAATGTGCAATGGAAGAAAATAAAAACATATAAGTGCTAATAAAGAGGAAGAAAAAAAGAGGATAATTTTCAAATATTCAATTCTAAAAGAGAACATTGTCCTGCATCGATTGATACGCAAAGTTTTAATTTTTCAGTTCATGAATTATTTTTAATTAACGTTTGAAAATCAAAAAATGACGTCATAGTCCCGGTAACTTATGCATGTGGGCATAGGAAAAAGTTACCGACCGTGACGTCATTTCACAACATTAAAAAATTAATTAAAAATACTAAATGAACTCAAAAATAAAAAATATATATCGATTCAGGACGATGACTTTTTTTAAAATCTGCAATAAAATCACCCCGTAAAAAAAATTTGGTCGTCCTCATTGTAACAATAAATAAATATATAATTTAATTATGAAGAGCAAATCAATATAATTACCTTTCAACTTTAATGTTGCAATGCAAATCGTAAAAAAATAAATTTCATAACTGCACGTAATGTTTACATTTTCTGACGTAACAGACAAAACAAATAAATTTCTAATATAGATAATAATAATAATAGATAAATATCAATATAAACATCATTATTTCATCAGATATGCCATACTTGCTGCTGTCTATTAAGTCTGAGATTATTGACAAGAGACATGAACAAGCTTATGTGTCGTGTGTTAGAAAATAAATAACTTGAGGCATCAAAGACATGAAGGGAAAAAGATAAATTATATATTGAAACGACGCCCACGCTACTGTCTTACTTAGCTTTATCTTCTTCAAACTTCCGTCACTAAAAAACTTTACATATGAAGTTGCAAAATATTATTATAGTTATGTTCATATACTATGTAGATTGTGTCGCAAAAATTGTGTCAATTTTTTTATTAGTTTAAAACTTGTAAAAGTGTTAATTTTTCAAGGTTGCATTTTTTTTTTTTTTTTTTTTTTTGCCAAAATATTATAGTTGTGCAATGCTAAAAGTACGTATAAGAAATCAGTTGGAATCGCACATTTTTCTCACACCAGGTCTGTGATTGGTTATTGAACTTAAAAAGACGGTAACATTTCATGTTTTACCATTATATTAAATTGCTTCAAAGTTTGAAACTAATTACAACGTTATTAAAATTAATCAGCAAATAAAAATGTATTAATCGTAGAAGTCTTGTGATAGTTTCGATTTCCATAAAATATGATCAGAAAAAATTGACTTTGCATGACAGAATAACATTTTCATATCGCTATTATATATAAGATTACAAAACTTTTAGTGAGGAACTTTAATTTTTGCTGTATAAACTGTCGTAATATATCCTTGACTCTTGATATAATAAACTCTCGCAATGAAAAAATTCCTTAAAAAAAACACACATTTTTTCCGTCTTTGTCAATGATTATATGTGATGAAAAAGGCTAAAACTAGTTAGAAAAATAAACTATTCTAATATACTTAATTTTAAGAGGTTGACTTCAAAATTAGACCTTATATTTTTAAACACTCTCCAGACAAGAAGAAAAAAAAATTGTCGTCTTTGAGTCCTAGATGCATAATAAGATTAAAATGCATAAACATATGAAAATATTTATCAATAATCGATCGCGATGCCATCAATATGTAGAAATCATTGGTCAGCTGCCAGACATATACCTGTCTGAAGCAAAATATTACTTATCATATTTACATAATTCTTTGAAAGTAACCTACCTGACAACAATGCAAAATAAATTACTTCTTAAAAGAATTGCACAATATTTTAATAAGATTTATTATTACATTAATACGATATTATAGACCTCCTAGAATATTTTGTTTCATGAGATATGTATGATAGCCTGCTGATGACAAAACCTGATACGAATAAAGTATGCTAATTTAATGTGGGTGGGTGGGGGAGTCCTATTATAATGATCTATTTTCAGTCAATTTTCTTTCTATACAATAATGTTCTACGAACTGTGCGCTTCATAATTTCTTGATTTAATACCACGCCCTTATGACAGCATTATTTTATATAATGTAAAATTGATCTCCATTTTAAGAAAATATTAATATTTCATATATGGATAAAAAATATAATAATAAATAAAATATTATTATAAGTTATTGATCAATTTACCATCTGGCAATAATTTTGTTTATATACGACACAAATTATTATGATTTATAATATAATTATAAAATAAGTATTATAATAAAGTTGCATTTAAATAAACAAAATTATATAATAAAGAAATATAAAGTCGTAAAATAATCTTTAAATTCTTGTGGTTTACATTTAAAATATACATTTTTATATATTTTAGGTTTCGTTTATTTTAAAATACGTACTTTATTTTTTGTTTTATTATTGTTATTGCTTATTTAATTTTGTCCTGACGGGGATTTGTTTTTACGTCCTCGTAAAATTTAATTTATACAAAACAAACATCTTTCATTTTCTGTTGCTGAGAAACTTTTCTCTCCTCTGCATTATTGTGTACCGTCGGTGCACAAAATGAAAAATACATTATAATATAGCTTCTGCAAGACACTCAAAGGATTATGGCAAAAAGCCCAATTTTAAAAGCCTGGTGATGTTCTCAAAAACAGAAATGAAAATTTGTGGAAATGCTTTTATTTTCGTTTAAAAATTATTACTTTACAAAATATTATAATATATATATATATATATATATATATATATATATATATATATATATATATATATATATATATATATATACAACCAAAAATTCATATACCATATAGTTTAAATGTTGAGCGAATTCTTTTCTAAATGTAGCATTACTAAACGCACCAGTAACTTTTAATTAAAATACACAAAATAATATACAATTCGTGTCTGTTTATGATTTACATAAGAAAAAACATGCGTATAATATATACTTAAGAACGCCTTTAATCATTTAACGCTAATTACCATAATGCAAGATAGTTAACAATGAGTCATGCATTTAAAACCACTTTACTGATAATAATATTTGTTTTTGTTTGATTAATTACTCTAGACCTTAACTGTATTGACAATAATAATCCTTAAAGTGAATAACGATAAAAATAAATATATCTATTTTAAACTGATAGAGGTATATATCTATGATAAAAAGAATACGCCGAAAATATAAATTACGTAATTTATGCTGTCATTTATGTCATTAGAGCTTAAATTAATTATAACAATAATTATGATGTACAGCATAATTATAATGCTTTGGAATATAGTTTTAATACGCTGTATAGCTAAAAATGAGCTAGAGCATGATTATTACGTATTTTTATCGGTGTACGTAAGAAGAAAAAAAATTAACGTGGTTTCCTTTAAAAAAAAGTATAATAATAACAACGCCTCTCTCTTCACCTCTCTCTTGATGTTCTAGATCCATTCACCTAATAAAACAAAATGTATATTTCCTTCCATTTCTCTACGATATTTAAAATATGAATCTACCGCAAAACTTATTCTCTGCTGTAGACTTTTAAAGTGCATGTTGTGTGTCTTAAAACCCTCAGGGGATAATTCACAAGAGAAGTAGACTAGAGTTCCTAGTCATTGTGGTCAAGCATCATTTCTTTATCATGAAGATGGAAAAAATAATAAAAATAATAAGAACCATCACAGCATCGTGACTTTAAAGAAATATAAAACCGTTTGTCACTCTTCTCTGTATTATACAGAATATTATAACTCAATTTAAATATATTCAGTTTAAAACATAATAAATATTATAAATAGTATCTCCTACTTTAATTTTAACGCTAGAATGATCTATTTATTTATTTTATGTTTTCCAATCAGAAATTGGCAGCCGGACATGCAAATGAAGTGTTATATATATATATATATATATATATATACATAAGAAGAGTTTGGGTTTATTTCTTCTTCTTTTTTTAATATTTATAGTTCCGCCCTGGTACCCAGTGAGAGCTGCATAATATATCCATCCACCAAACAGCCGCCATACAAATTATAAAATCACTAACTCCCCCAGCTGTGTAAAAAAAATTAGGCAAGCATAACGAACAGTCAGAAGCAAGAAAGAGACTCTAAAAAAATAATAATATTAAAAAAAGTAGACATTCATTCTCTGTCTGTCTCGTTCACTCTCTTTGATCTACAGAATAGAAAAACCAATACAATATTACGTATTTTTATAATATTTTTACTATAGGAGGAAGATGCGGTCAGAAAAAAGGCTAGCGTATACTGTATATCTATCTTAATTGTACTTGATGGAAAAATTGTTCACTTTTATAAACCTTTACGATAGGGTTGCGTGACGTTCATTTTTTATTGTGTCTGTTTTTTTGTGTGTCTACTGCAGTGTGAGTAATATTATACAGTGCTGTACTGTATGTTGGATAAAAAGTAGAGTATTATTAGTTGAATTAGTAATATTAGAAATTACCATTTACTTTTAAAATATAAATGACAGTAAAATACCAACTCTATTCGAATGGTATATAAAAATTTGAATAGCGCATACAATAAAATTATTTGAGTGATATTTTCACTTTTGACGGAATTAAACCATTTTGGAGGAAAAGAAAGCGTTACAGTTGTTGTTGTTTTTTTGCACAAAAATTCTTTACAAACAACTTGCCTTAATTAAAAATATGTACTTATACTAAACAAAATTAAGTTTTAAATTAATTTGTTATAATATATTGCTCATGATATGAATACTTTTAAAACAATGTTATAATGCAACACAATATTACTATACGGTATTCAAAATTTATAACATTATTGTATTACTTTATTATTAAAATAAAGTAAAATTTTAAAAAGCTCTTTTCTCCACATCCAAGATTAGAACGTAAGTTTTTGTATTTTTTAAGAATCATAAACTAACATGACTAAAACAATAATATAAGCGCCTTGACAAATTATATTATTTATATATTTATTTTTTTTTCGTGATATAAGTTAATAAATTTAACAATAAATAAACATAAATAAAAAATCGTGTGGCACGGACTATATGAAGAATTTTTCTTGTTTTTCTCATTTAAATTAATAGCAAAAAGGTATAAAAAAGCAACACAAATTTGGCCAAGTTTCTTTTTTAATAATAAAGTTATAATTATAAAGCAAAAAAAATCACCGGTATAGTCATGGCTAAAATAAATTTTCTACAAAATACCTTATGTTTTGAAGGTTCTCAGGTGGTTACTCATGAACCTTGACCCATAGTTTTATATAAACTGCCAGAGAAAGATAGGTTTTTATTTTACTTCAATAGAGGCCACATAAAATATATCAACTGTTTCAATATTTTGGATGACAATAATGGTTTTGACAGTTTAGAGAAATATAATCTTGTGTTCATATTATATTTTTACTATGTATATAGGTATCATATTTATAATCTCAAACGTTAAAGTAACCAGATCAATACCTTTAACACAACAGCTGGTGCTCACCTAAAATTGACCTTGAGGAAAGTTCTATAAAAATATTGCACGCCCAAATACGTATAATAAAAACATATTACATTTCTTTTTAACATAAAATGTCTAGTTTTATATAATATCTAATCCTTCAATCGCATTTTATTACATAGTAATTTAGATCTATTGTTTAAGTTTATAAGAAACAAAAGGGGTTGTTGTGTTGTTGTACTCTTGTACTCCTACAAGCTTTGGAAAGATTTTTTTTTTTTTTTTAATGAACATTTTAATTTTAGGCTGTACATAAAAATCAACTTACATTTTCAATGTTTACAATTTTGCTAGCTCATTGTAAAAAGAACAGAAGAAATTTTTTATATACAATCTAGATTTTAATTTATATGTTCAAGTATTATGTAGGATTTACTTTTACAAGACGTAATTTCAGTAATAAATCAGCAAGCCTGATACGTTTTATAAATCTACACGTTAAGTCCAGATCAGTACTGATATTACCGTCAAATGGGGTGACTTTGGCTAATTTTTCAAAACTATTTACTCCTGAATTAAAGCTCATATAGAAACATGAAAAATAGTGCAAAAATCAAGCATTAATTATGGTTTTGCGTTTCTATGAGGTTTAAAGTTATGGAGTAAATAATATTTGAAAATTTGGCCAAATTTACCCCAGTGGGACAAAGATATTCCACATCCCACTTGAAGGTACACGGTCAAAAATAAATACGTAATAATTATGCTAGCTGATTCTCAGGATAATTTGTTTATGACAACATAATCTATGCTATATTTCATATTAATAACAATATATTACAAAGCATAAATATTATGTTGTACAGTACAACATATTTCTTCTGTTGTTCTAATTTAGCAACATTTATGCTACAATAACACAAATGTAGCATAAATTGCAACTTTAATATTTTACTGTATAATTTGGAAAAATTACGAGATAAAAAAAATATAATAATAACGTAAACATAAATCTGAATTTCACCTAAATTTTGTGCTTTTTTTTTTTTTTTTTTTGTCCGTGACGTAATCATGCAGCTTAAGGCCTCTCTCTGTCTCTTGTCCTTTATTTTACTGATTATGCAATGTTTGTGCGAGCGAGTAGCGCCGTAGCAATAGCACGCGGTAAAGCACACACACAGAGGAGAGTGTGACGCAATCAACTGTGCTAACGACCCACCTGGCACATAACATCGCCAAAATTGAATATTTACACCTACACTATTAGACCTACGGAAACATCATCACACTCCAAATAAAATAAATAAACAATACTATGAAAAAAAAAAATATTTCGAGTAAATTATGACAAAACATCCTTTAGTGTAAAACAAAATAAATATTGTTTTTTACAAAACATTTTACATGGTCACATTTTATAGCGCCAAAATGAAGGATACAGGTTTCTGTCCATTTATTGTTTGGATAAAAATAAACAATAGAAAAGATTAATACATTTTTATAATCTGTTTGTAACTAAGTCGCGATATATAAAAATAAAAATAATTTCCTTTTCACACATCGAATATTCAGAAGTGTTATACAGTACTATGAATATTTAAATTCAATTTTAAAAAGTGGATTAGGTCCTCGTGGTATATCGACATATTTGATTGATTGAAAATCGATGTTGTTGCTATATTTTTCAATGATATAAAAGGCTTAACTCGAACAAGTGCATTGAAAGTCAAACACTATGCACTGATGACATCACGTTGTATAGAAGGAGAAGAAGAAGATATAATACAACTTGTTAAGAAATAAATTATACTACATCGATCGATAATAAATTGACTGTAAATATAAACAATAAAATAACTTTCCAATATATTATAATTTTAGGTAATTAGAACAGAGAATAATCAGAGTGAAGAATATAAGGCTTCATTGGCAATATAATGATTAATAAATTAAGTTTTGTAAAAAATCAATAGATATTGAGATCGACTTGAAAAAATGTAATATATTTGAAAACTGTAAATATATTTGAATAATTTATGTTGCGCACAAAGCAATGCGAGGGTGCTCCGCTATAATGTCCTAAGTCCACTTGACAATGAAAAATAAAAAATCGTCGGATCAACCCCAAATTTTGGATTTATCCATTTCAGCTCATTTGCAGCAAAAAATATTTTTCAAGGTCAAATGGACTTAGGACATTATAGCGGAGCACCCTCGAATGGTATACCGGCATACAGACAGAAGGCCCTACGACAAAAGACCCTACCCGTGCGCCGCTCGCCGATATGCTTTACCTGTGCGCACAGCCAGGGTCTTTTGTCCGAGGGCCTTTTGTCCGCGGACCCTCTGTCAGACATTCGGTATACCCTGGAACTTGGGACTATGGGATAGGCCTTGTTTACAATACGCTTTTTGTAATTGGAATTGTTAATTATTTGATCAAAATAACATGCAGTTTTATGGAGCTCACTTACCAATTAGAAAAAGCTTATTGTGAACAAGGCAATACTAAAATAATAATAATAAGTATACAATTTTGTGGTTTATTTATTACAGTATATAAATTTGTAATTACGTACAGAGCTTTTTTTTTTTTTTTTTTTTTTTAAGCGTGTAAATTAGAGAAAATGGCTTTTAAACACGCCCTTAATCTTTAGGTTTCAGAGGAACGAAGAATAATCTAGGTATATATTTTTATGTACGTAATTAAGATTATTTGGTGGAGAAAATGATGATGGAAATGAATTCACACTGAATGGAGAAAAGCTGGAAAGAGTGAAAGAGTTTGTATATTTGGGAAGATTATATCAAGAGAATGGAAGTATAGATGGGGAGATTGAGAGGAGAGTGGCGGCAGGTAGGAAAGTAGTTGGCAGCATGGCAGGATTGGCCACGAGTGATGCTTTATCAAACAAAGCAAAACTTACAGTGTACAATTCTGTCTTACTCCCAACTATCTTATGGTTCTGAATCATGGGTATGTCAGAGTAGGCATATGAGTAGGGTGAATGCTGTTGGTATGAGTTTTCTCAGAAGTATGTATGGTAAAACAAGATTAGATAGGGTAAGGAATACTTGGGTGCTGGAGAAATGTGGAGTAAAAGAAACTGTGACTGAGAAGTATGAGAACAGTGTACTGTACTACGGTGGTTTGGTCATGTTGAGAGAATGGGTGATGAAAGAATAGCAAAGCAGGTATTTCATAGTAGAGTGGATGGAAGGAGAGATAGAGGCAGGCCTAAAACATCATGGTCTTAGAGACCCTTAACAGAGAAGCGACAACCTCATGTTTTAGGCAGACCTGCAATACATTGTTTTGAAAGGCCCGCTAAAAGTACCCAAACTTTCTAGCGTTCTGATTGGCTACCCCAACAATCTCTCAAATCTGATTGGTTCCGACGCCACAGGCCTCCCTGTAATGTTTGCTAACCTGATGTATTGCAGGTCTGCCTAAAACATGAGGTTGTCGCTTCTCTGTTAAGGGTCTCTACATGGTCTGAGGTGGTTGGAAGATGTTTGAAAAATAAGAATGTACGCAGTATGAAATGCAAAAGGAAATGTATGAAACAAGGTATGAGAATGGCGGAAGCAAGTGAAGTATGTCAGGATAGGAAGTTGTGGAGGTCTATCACTGGGTCAGGATAAAACATCTGTGTTGTTGGCTTACCCCGAAAGGGATTTATAGCGTCATGATATGTATGTATGTATACATGTATGTATATTACAGTAATTTTTTTCAGTGCTGAGAGATCACGATTGACAATTAATTTTAGTTAAGTCTTAAGTACAAAGACAATATAAAAAAAAATTCGGTCAAAATACTTGCTATCTTTTTTTTTAATTTTATTGACCATCATTTCTATATTATTGTCTCATTTTGAGGATATATATAATGCATTTCATACCGTGTTCATATTGAGCTTTTTCTAATTGGAATTGTTAAGTGAGCTCCATAAAGGTGCATTCACATATTCTTAAATTTGTTGTAACTTCAGAATGCATGTTATTTTGATAAACTAATTAACAATTCCAATTACAAAAAAGCTCAATGTGAACGCACACAGCATTAATTGTATTTATGACTGTAGGCTAAAGAGATGAATACTTTACAGAATTTGAGTACAATATTTAATTGAAAAAAATTGGTGAATTTAATTTGCAAGATAATGGATATTTTCGCGACGAACATTAAAAAAGATATCTTTACGTTTGCAACTCTGTTTGGCACCTCAAGATAATCTTATTTAAACTTGGCTTATGTCATGCGGCTGCGTATGTATGTATTACATTATTATATTATGGATTGTAAATTTGAGACGATTTTTATGAAAATAAATTCAATAAAAAAATATATCTCGGCATATAATTTAATTTTGCAATGAACATAATTATATGCTCATACATATATTATATTATAAAAGGTAATAATAAAAGTATATATCTGCAACAGGCGATTAAAACAAAAATTGATTAATTATTAACGCAAGCATCAAAGCATGCTTCTGTCATTCATTGCACCTGGCTATGTTACGATCAGAATTGATTAAAAACTGCATAGACGAAATTTGAGATAATTTAATGTGAGTTGTATTCGTTGCAAACCCATTACACGAGACACGAATCAAATCTGACGATGAGTGCATTTTATACCAAATCATTTTTTATGCATAATATACATACTACTGTATGATGTGATGTGAATATTGAAGTTCTCCTAAAAATTGGTAGATGTTAAAAATGCTTGGCTATAAATGAAAAAAGTTTTGTTCATTATGCTAAATGTAACGAAACGACAAAAAATTTCTACTGACGGGGACTTTAACGTCGACAAACTACACAAAAAACAGACAAGACATGCAGGTTTTTAGAGGTCAATATTTGGATCGATTTTGCAAAGGATAACACTTTTGTGACCTTTAAAAACCACAGTTTACTAGATGTTTTCAGATTCTGTGCAAATTTATAAACCAAAAATACACACTAATGAATCATAAAAACCTTGAAAAATATTTGAAATTACATTACAAAACATAATAATGAAGAAAAACATAAATGCCAATAAAATGCATACTGTACCTCACAGCTACGCGAACTGAAGTATCTTCGTCTGCCATTTTTAAGGGTGTTTCATAAAATAAAACTTATGATTCTCTTTTAAAATAAATTATAGAAACATATTACATTCAAAATTCAATACGTTCAATTAATTAATTAAAATTTAATAGAAAAATTTTATAATTCGAAGACAAAAATTACACTGCGTCTGTTTCATACATCCACATCTGACAGACTGCAAGTCTCCGAACGTCTCCGAAACTTTAACTTTGAGGACAATGCGCATGCGCAAAAAATACAAGCCGATCAAATTTACAGAGAGGGAACTGGAATGACTGTAAATTTTAGACGAGTTCAATCAAAAATTTCTCGAAGCGTAAGCTTTGTAAAATTTCATAAATCAAACAGCTGGACGGAGGGAAAATGAATGTAAATTTAAATATTTTACTCTTTCATCGCTTCCTTTCCTTCACTACTCGTAAATCTCGTAATTCGTAATGGCTTAATTTGCTGTTTGCAAAAGAAAATATAATTATTATTCCTCACATAAATTAATTATTAATGTGTAACTTCTATACAGTGACTAGTCATCAAGAACTATAGAATATAACAATACAACAGATAAGAAAATTAAAATTGTTTCATTTTATTAACTTTTTTATTAACAATAATCGTGTACAGTCTTAACAAATTAACAAATTATCTTTGTCAAAAAACCACATCATATTCTCTTACACAATATTTATATTTTATTACAATCTTCATTGGTTTCTTTAAAGCATGGAATTTAGTGTGTATTTGTATGGCAATAAGAAATAATGAAAATTTCATATAGAATAAAAAAGATATTTTGTAGAAATTAACTTGCAAAAGCTACCATATCAAGAAGAGGAACAGGAAATGCATCATCATCTCAAACACTGGCCATACCAAGTAGGTGTAGAGACATGCAGAGAAGAGAGCTCTTTATATTGTAGATTACCAATATTTCTCTAAATTCTTCTCCAATTTCTGTAATTTAAAAAAAAAAATGCAAAATTTGGATTGTTAATCATAAAACTGTGTTATGCAGTTAGTTAGATAGTACAGTATGTTTTTGTACTCTTTAAAAAAAATGCAAATTTTGAGTAAGACAATAACATTGCCTACGAAAATTTGCCAAGAGCTTGCCAATTATTACAATGCATTGTTTAAAGCATATAAGGCTTGCAGACAAAAGACCCTATAGGATAAAACACCCTATACCTGTGCATTGTGTGTAGCATGCCGCCACGCTTTACTTGTGCGCAAAGTGGCAAAAAGGCAGGGTATTTTGTTGTAGGACCTATTGTTCGCGAGTCTTACGTCCAATATTTGTTAAAAGGGTTGACGTTTAAAGGTGCATGCACATTATTCATTTATTTGTTGTAACTTTGTATAGCAAATTGTTAAGTACCAGCATTATTGTTTTAAATGCAAAATAATTATTAAGCAGAAATAAATTACAACAAATAAATGAGTATGTGAACACACACTTTAACTTTATAACTGTATTATTAGGTAGAATTTTGTAATTATTTTCAAAGTATTATTATTACGTATTTTATTTAAACTTACAGAAGGCTCAGTGTTGGGTCCATGTCGCTCAACTGGTTGGCCATTTTTGTCAACAATGAACTTGGTAAAGTTCCACTTGATGAAGCTGTAAACAAACATTTGCATTTCAATGCCATTTCAAATTCTTCAAGGTTATTTCATAAATCATAAAAAAAAAATAGTAATATATATATTTATCTATAAATAAATAATTACAGCCTGGCGATAACTAGTACAGTTACTAAATAAACTTACAAATGCATGGTATTATTGGAAGTCTATTATAAGTAAACCTGCAAAAGGTCATTTTGTCCGAAAGATTATTTTGGAATATAAGGTAGGGGGAAAAAAAGTACCAAGAACCAAGACTGAATATTTAAACTATCAAAAGTAAATTACTATAACCACAGACTAGTCATACGATTTCCTCTTTCCTTTTCCTTTTGGGAGTTCATTTTTTCAAACCAAATATTTCCTATTTCCCTCATAAACAATTTGATTGTTATTTTTGTTAATTTGTTAATTTTTGCATAGATGTGCATGGTTCTTGTCTACGAATATAAATGGCCTATATTATGTCACTTTAATTATACCAGAAATAAAAACCATTGTATTCATATACAAGCAATACCAATGTACAGTAACAGCTTCCCTGAATCCAAGCGCACATAAACTTTCATTTCTACGTACTGTACTAGGCAAGCAAATGCATGAAACAGACATGGATGTGATCAAAGTCGCTTAAAGTCAACCTTAAAGCAGTTGTTTTGTTGATAGTCAGTAATATTGACTGATCAAATGCACAAGATCTTCAATTAAGATGAGTAATTTTTTCTTGCTAATAAAATACCCAGTGTGCATTAAATTTGATCAAATGCTACTACAACTATTCTATTTTGCAGTACATAAAAAATGTGTACCATATATTGACGAATACAGGAAAAACTGTTTTAAGCTATTTTGCTCACATCTGCTTCCATTTCTAATTATTATGCGTATTATGCAGTACATTGAAACGGAAGTAAATTTGCTTAAAGTCAGTCAGTAATAGCAGGACACTCATTTGTCAGAACTCATTTTAAAAGGTCTCGTAAGTTAACCAATCATCAAATTTTGGAAAAACTTATTGCGCTTAGGATCAATAATAAAGGAAGGGATATTTCAGCAAGGGCCATTGTACAGTAGAAGTACTATGGAGAGGTCTAATGTGGCAGTAAAAGTAAACGTAATAGTTATAAAAAATGTTTATATAACCGCACAAGCTTTCGTCATATTTTAAAGAGAAAGTTCAGGGGTTACAGCATGGCTTCTTTAATGTTAGGTAATGAGAAGAACTGTTCATAAACTCACATATGATGACCCAAAGCCTTCTCGTAGCCCCACAAAATTGTGATCATCCTGCGAGATATGCAACCCTTTCCGTATCTTTTACATCATAGTTACAGCTTTACTATAGAAAATGTTGTAGCGGGTTGCAAATCTCGCAGGATAAGCGTAAGTTTGCGGGGTTACCATGGGGCTACAGAAGGGCTTTGGGTCATCATATGTCAGTCAATCAACAGTTCTTCTCATTATCGAACATTGAAAAGGCCATGTTGTAACCCCTAAACTTACTCTTTAATGACACTATCAATTAAAAAAGATAATTACTTGAGCACATCACAGAGTTCTTCATTGATTGATAATGTCATTAAAATATAAAAATGTATTACAAGTGTTTGGGCAGGCATACAATATCATAATATACTTAACCAACAAACAGTTTTTATGAAATTGCAAATAACCCAGAAAACATATGTTTTTCAAAAATTAATAAATTTGTATACCAAAACATTGCTGCTAATGTTGATTGACAAAGTAGTTTAATCTGACTGAGCATTATACTAAAGCAGTTTTAAAAAAGTTTATAATAATAGGTTTAAAGGCATAGAAAACATGAAACAACAAGTTCTTTAACACAAAATGGGATCTACAAAACTGATGATAATTTTTACCAGAATGTAAATGTGGCTCCACAAGAGAGCGTAAAAAAACTGTTAAGTATGCAATTTGCGTGAATATTTCTGTTTATGACTGCAATAAACAACTGCAACAATATTATAATAACCAGAGTTAAATAGTCAATACAGTGTAAATAATAATAATAAATGAGCCTGTCAAATGGTTTTAGGCAATAATGAAAATATAAAATTTAAAAAAAAAAAAAAAAAAAAATCTTGGATACTCAAAAAAGAGGTAAAGTGCTAAAGTTCTTGTAAAAGTGCTATAGCTCAAAAAGTTAAGATAAACTTACGTTTGGTTATTTTTGACTAAAACCTGTCAAACTGAATAAACTGAGCAGAAATTTTATAAATGTTTTATTATTATTATTGGCACTTTAATAATTATGTATAAGTAGGAAGAAAAGTTTCATGTAAGCAAGCTATACCTTCCCAAAGTTCCTCCTTGCTTGTGTTTCAAGTATTTCCAGAGTGGTGATGCACTATCTCCGTTGACATCAACCTTTTCAAATAGATCAAAATTTGCATTGCGTTTCATGGCAAAGCAGACAATATCTTCTGAGTTGCCAGGTTCCTAGAAATAAAATGTTTAAATAAAATGTGATATGTTAGAGTCTCTTCTAGAACACTACTACATCATTTTACTATTTAAAAAATTTTAGGCAGCAGAATAATATAAAAAGGTAAATGAAATTTAAAGGTGCTTGTTTATTATCATGTCAGTCCCCCCCCCCCCTCCTTTTATTATTATTATTTTTAAGTTAATACTAATATCGGGTCTTCCGGATAGAGAAGTCATCTTAGGATTTTGATTAAATTTTGAAAGTTCAAGTTGGCATGCTTGAAACGTTTCGGTAAATCATGCTAAAATATTTATAAAATAATCTTTGGAATCGTAATTTTATTGGCTTTAAGATGGTGTTTTTAAAATATTTTTAGCTTTTACAGTAATTAAGCAGGACGAAATTCTTTACGAAATAACACCATTTTTTGCATCTACGTCCGCAAATATCAACTTTGCACTTCTCTCATTGGTATAGGAATGAACCAAAAAAATTATTGTTTTTAACATAAGTTGCAAAAAACTATCTAATTTTCAAATGCATTTTTTAAAAATCAATGCTATGCAAAAAAATGCGAATTTTTTGCAATTTTAACAAAGATTTAATATCATTTAATATCTCCGACGTTAATTAATATATTTGGATGCTGCTTTAACAAATATTTAGGAAAGTTTTTTACGTAATTTATTTTTTATATTTGAATAAAATATTGCATGTGAAAGTAATTAAAATAATTGCGTAAAGAAAAGGCATTATTTTAGAGAAGGAAAAGGTAGAAGAGAAAAAAAGAGAGAGCAACGTGGCAACATTGTAGAGAAGTGATGTCTCCGCGGCTCATCGCCTTGATGGATTTGCCTACCTGTCTCCTGTCTGTCGTTTGCTATAGGATCTTTTCATTCATGTTAAAGTCGACGTCATGCTGGATAACTCAAAAACACGGGTGGCATAGGAAAATAACTCATTTTGCCAGTTTAAAACCACTATGCAATATTTTTGAGAGCATTGATACTGTAAATATATTGAATTAGTATCTCGCAATGTGAGAAAAATAACAACATCAAAAATTGAACGGATTTTCAAAAGAAAATTATCTAAATCGAAGTTTGTCCTTTGCTCAGCAATATTAATCACTACTCCAGTATGGCTTCCAAGCACATTAAATATGACGTCATCTGCATATACACCCTAAAAATAAACCGAACCGTGATTTTATTCTTCTTCCCGCTTGTCTCCTGTTTTCTTTTAAAATAAAAAGTCTAAAAACAATAATAAAACTTTTAAATGGCTATATAATAACATTAATAACATGCTACACTCATAATGATATATTTAATTACGAATGCTTTTAAGTAAATAATTTTACAGTTATTTTTTTTAACATTAGAAACTTTTTTTTTTTTTTTTTTTTTTTAATTGTAAAAACAGCATCAGTTGGTCTATTTTTTGTCCTCTGTAATTATTTCAAAAACTCATTCAAAAGTTTGAGTTATATTTTATTGAAAAATTAGATGCCTAAAACTACAATAATAAAAAATTAATTGACTGTAGAAATCAGGGTTCAAAATAAATTTGACACTGTAATATATAAAAAGTAAAAAAAAAAAAAAAAAAAAAAAAAACTGGTGGTAATGAAAGCCCGCATATCTCCCAACTTAAAAAAACACGTTAATTTTTCAATATTATAATTTTCTTTTGAAAATCTGTTCAATTTTTGATGTTGTTATTTTTCTCACATACTTGCGAGATACTAATTCAATATATTTACAGTATCAATGCTCTAAAAAATATTGCATAGTGGTTTTAAACTGGCAAAATGAGTTATTTTCCTATGCCACCCGTGTTTTTGAGTTATCCAGCATGGCGTCGACTTTAACATGAATGAAAAGATCCTATAGCAAACGACAGACAGGAGACAGGTAGGCAAATCCATCAAGGCGATGAGCCGCGGTGACATCACTTCTCTACAATGTTGCCACGTTGCTCTCTCTTTTTTTCTCTTCTACCTTTTCCTTCTCTAAAATAATGCCTTTTCTTTACGCAATTATTTTAATTACTTTCACATGCAATATTTTATTCAAATATAAAAAATAAATTACGTAAAAAACTTTCCTAAATATTTGTTAAAGCAGCATCCAAATATATTAATTAACGTCGGAGATATTAAATGATATTAAATCTTTGTTAAAATTGCAAAAAATTCGCATTTTTTTGCATAGCATTGATTTTTAAAAAATGCATTTGAAAATTAGATAGTTTTTTGCAACTTATGTTAAAAACAATAATTTTTTTGGTTCATTCCTATACCAATGAGAGAAGTGCAAAGTTGATATTTGCGGACGTAGATGCAAAAAATGGTGTTATTTCGTAAAGAATTTCGTCCTGCTTAATTACTGTAAAAGCTAAAAATATTTTAAAAACACCAACTTAAAGCCAATAAAATTACGATTCCAAAGATTATTTTATAAATATTTTAGCATGATTTACCGAAACGTTTCAAGTATGCAAACTTGAACTTTCAAAATTTAATCAAAATCCTAAGATGACTTCTCTATCCGGAAGACCCGATATATTGTTCTTGTCACATCAAAGTGAATGGACTACACTTTTCAAATTTTACTCAAAAGAAACTATCTTAACTTTTCAAATTCCCAGGACACCCATTTACTTATTTTATTATACTCGTAGAAGCGTCATATGTAAATCGTTCATTGTGAGTGAAATTTGTAAAGAGTAGTTTGTTTACTTTGACATGAAAAGGATGATATATACAGAAAAAAAAATCATTTATCATAGTGTTTAAAATATTTTAATATTCCAGTTTGATTGTGAAAGAAATTTATAAAAGCATCAATAAGATTAAACACGAGCACAGATAAGATATCAATTTAAATGTTATCTTTACTTTTAATTGTTGATTATTTTTTACTAGTAGTCATGATGTTGCAAGATTTTAATATATTTCAAAAGTAACGAATTCCATTTTACATTTTTAATGCCCATAAATTGCACAGTATAATAAAATCATTTACCTGTCCTCCAAACTGATTACAGGGGAAGGCAAGGATACGAAGACCATTGCTGTCATGATATTTTTCATGAAGTTCAGCAAGTTCCTTGTAATTAGTTGCAGTTAGACCACACTGTGATGCTACGTTCACAATTAAACATACATGACCCCTGCAGAACAATAATAATATATTAACATTTCACAGGGTTGGACTGGCCCTCAAGGGATTTCACCCGCAAAAGGGGTGTAGCACCTCAAACACCCTGGTTATGCCCTTTTTAGGAGCCTTTAAACATGGGGAGGGAGGGGGGGGGGACTCAATTGCTATCGCAAACTAACTCTCATGACTAGTCTGAGCCTCGATGTATAAGTAGCAAAGTCAATACTGAAGCTGGATTAAATAATACTATATTATTTCTCATGTATAATATTGACTTTAAATGCAAGTGTACATAGTAGTTACCATGACACCATATTACCAAACAATTCACAAAGCAAGTTATGTAATACATCTATATATGTTATGTAATACAAATGCTTTACTTTCTTATGTAAATATCTTCTTTCTTTCTTTTTTTTTTTTTTTTTTTTTTTTTTAATTTACGTCTATTAGTGATGGGAAAAATATATATTACTGTATCTTATTTTCTTAACATAATTAAGCTTAAATTTTGCTTTATCAATTTAATAAAATAATAAAGTTCTCTGAATCAAAGTGTCCAGGATTGCGATCTCTTTTTTCAGTAACAATGATTTTAATGTACGGAAATGTAATAATAATAATGTCTTTCTCTATAGCAGCAAATGCACCATTAAATACGGTGGCTTGCTTATCTTTAACTCATGATAAAAACTTACTTGTATTTTTCAAGAGACACATCTTCTCCTTTGATATCCTTAACAGTGAAGTCATAAATAGACTTTGCATCCTTATAGTTTTCTCCGGTAGCCTGGAATAATGTTATAAAAAAAAATAAAAAAAATAAAGACAAAAGCTTTTGAATCAGTTAGTTCGTTTTGAAATATATATTATATACTTATTAATTTCTCAGAGAGAAATTATAATAAAGTTATGACTTACCATAGCACTAAATCTGCACGAGAACAGTCGTAAAGCACAAACAGCAATCAGTGGTCGACCTAATGTGACAAGCATCTTGTTGCGTTATAGTGCCAAAACAACCTTTGCTCGGTGGGTGTTGATGTTTTAATTTATCTAGGGGACAGTCCAAAATTTGATTCCACTTTGTCATATGTACAGTTAAAAATTATCAATTTATAGTTAAATATTAGTTTCTACTCTACAAACACACAAATATATTCTCTTATTAATTACATATTACGTTATGCTGTTTATATACTGTACATATATAGAATCAGAGGATAGGGAAAATATCTACCAAACATCAAACCGCACCAAAACAACATGTATTACGTAACATTAAGTGAAATTTTCGACAAAGATCTTTGTCAGGTATAAGAAACTATTTTAGACTTATTTTTATGCCAGAACAAAAGAGGGGTAGTTCCTAACCTTTTAGTGTTAATTAAAATTATTTTGCATAGGGACAAAGCCCTCTGACAAATCCCGACTCATTTTCTACCCCTGCTCCCTGTGCATATATTATACATGCACATCAATATATTATCATGAGTATGCATATTTTTAACGAATATTTTTATAAGCCCAATTTTTATAGATGAATAAATTATATAATCCAAGTTTTTGTGAGGACCGTCTTACCAAAAAGTTTGTATGATACTGGACACCAAAACTGTACAGCTGACTCACTGACTATAGTTAAATGAATTAAAAAACAATACTGTCTGATAAAATATGTATATTATACAACTACGGGAACCACAAACCGCAAAACCACACAATGATTGTGCAACTTATGCAACTGATTTCAATTTTTGTATTATTATATAAGCATGCAGTAGAATTTGAATCATATAAAAAACGATATACAGAAGGCATGCGCGTGCGTTTGTAAGTTTTCAACCATAAAAAAAGGTAAGCTAATGATTTAGATTATACATAAAAAAATTTAATTGATTTTTATATTATAAATTAATTATATTGACCTTACTTCGATGTGATGCGATGAAAATTTTACTTCTCTACAGCAGGGAAAAGCAAAAAGTGGGAGTGTCTGCTGTAATGGTGAATAGCCGATTGCGCATGCGTAATTTTTTTTAAAGATTGATTTGCGCGCTAAATTTCAATTAACATTTGTTATCTCCATTTTTATATAATATATAATTTTGTACGTTGCTTTATACGACATTTCTTATTATATTCAACATATGTAGAATTTAACATTTTATACTACAATATAAACTGGAGATAAATATGGACTGAGCTATTTTTTAAATCCAGTTTAATGTTTTTATGTGGTTCCGTTCCGTGTGATTGCAGAAAGGGGCGTGGCAGTTCATCAGCTGGAAGAATTTTTGTTTGTTGACTGTTGCCTTGTTGTTGTCGCTGTTGTTGACGTTGTTTGCGTTTTGCTAATTTAGAAAGTGGAACTGAAGTCGTAAGGGCTGAAAATAACTTTCTTTGTATTCACTTTACTATTGCAAATATTTTTCTAAGTATTTCAGGTTTAAATACTTTACATAACAAATGTTGCGAAGTGTCCAATTTATGGTCAGAGGTAAATTTTCGAATTATCTTTTTAGCTGACTTTTTTTATTTGTTTAATTATTTTTACAGTATATTGATACTTATAATTTCAGGTACTTGCATTAAAGGTGCTGTACGTTGGTCTCATGCCCAATCTTCGTTACGAGGAATTCTACAAGAACAATTAGAAGGAATAAAAGCAGCCGGAACATGGAAAGCAGAAAGAATAATAACCTCCAAGCAAGATGTTGCCATTACTGTTCAAGGTTCTCAAAAAAAGATACTAAATTTTTGTGCAAATAACTACTTAGGATTGTCGGTATGTTGTTAATCTACTTGATAATTTCTTATGTTAAGCCATGAAATGTTAACTTTTATATTTTATTAAAATGGCTCAAAATTTCAGAGTCATCCAGATGTTATTGCTGCAGGTAAAAAGGCACTAGATGACTATGGAGCTGGTCTTAGTTCTGTTCGTTTTATTTGTGGAACCCAGACTATTCATAAGGTATTCAATAATAATGCTGTATGATTAGTTGCTTATTTTACTAACACTTTTTCATAGGACCTTGAACAACAAATAGCTAAATTCCATGGCCGTGAAGATGCCATATTGTACGCAAGTTGTTTTGATGCCAATGCTGGTTTATTTGAGGCAATGCTTACTCCTGATGATGCTGTATTATCTGATGAACTAAATCATGCTTCTATTATTGATGGTGTACGATTGTGCAAGGCTCAAAAGTATCGTTACAAGCACAGAGACTTGGCTGGTAAATATACATATAATATTCTTTTATAGAGAAACAAACATATTGTTGCATTATAGCACAAACCGCATGCATCTTCCACAGCAGCAAACTCAAAACTTTTATCTTGTTCTACAGCTCCGGCCAAAAGTTCCCAAACGGGGCAGCGGCGGCCGCTGCGTTTTCTCATAAAGATAGCATAGTGTGGTTGCGGGTTGCCTATGCAAATTGTTCGGGAACTTTTGGCCAGAGCTGTACATTATTTTGACTTTGTTGCTTTTTCAGATACAGTACACGGTTTGTGCACTAATGCAAGGGTATATAATATACTGTATTTAATTTTTTCCAATGATTTTTAGACTTAGAAGGCCAGCTGAAGAGTGCAAGCAATGCACGCATGAAGGTAATTATAACTGATGGTGTATTTTCAATGGATGGAAATGTTGCTCCTTTGAAAGCAATTTGTGATCTTGCTGATAAGTATGGAGCTCTCACATTTATTGATGAATGTCATGCAACTGGATTCTTTGGAAAAACTGGCAGAGGAACAGAAGAATTTTTTGGTATTGATGGTAAAGTGGATATCATCAACTCAACATTGGGAAAAGCTTTAGGAGGTGCAGCTGGTGGATATACGACAGGACCTAAAGAGCTCATTGATTTACTGCGACAAAAATCAAGACCTTACCTTTTCTCCAACTCACTTCCACCACCAGTAGTGGCTTCTGCAAGCAAGGTACTTCTCCCACCCTCCCTCTGTCTAAAAATGCTGTCAGCTCATTATATTACCACTTATTTTACAATGATACTTTCAGGTATTTGATCTCCTTTTATCCAGCTCAGAACTTTGTGAACGAGTTGCTGCTGGAACTAGCAGATTTCGTAGTGCGATGACCAATGCTGGATTTTCAATCTCTGGAGAAGAGCATCCTATTTGTCCTGTAATGCTTGGTGATGCACGGCTTGCTTCACAATTTGCAGATAAGATGCTTGGTAAATAAACTTAATAAATGATAATAATAATTTACTGTTACTACTCATGTATATTTTCTCATTCCAGGAGAGGGAATTTATGTGATTGGCTTCAGTTTCCCAGTAGTTCCTCGTGGTAAGGCTCGTATCAGGGTGCAGATTTCAGCAGCACATACCAATGAGGAAATTGATAGAGCAGTTGCAGCATTCATCAAGATTGGTCGTGAACTGGGAGTTGTTTCCTAAAACTACATTGCCAATCTGAATATTATACTTATGTGTTCAGTGCTGTAAATTTTTATTGGTGTACGTATATCTTGCTTTTTTTTCCCTCTTGCCTCGGTAATTTTTAATCACTACAATTGAGTTAAATCCTTATTATGAATCTTTATCTCTATTATCTCTTAATTATTATGAGAACTTATGTATGTATGTATTCTTTATAAAAGGCAAATGTAAAATGAATAAGTACCTTTTGAAAGCTGTACTTAAAAAAATAGTACTTACAATAATTTGCACTTAAAAATATTATAGCCTAGATTTCAAACGAAATTAAATGGCATTTAAAGTAGATGTTGTTATTTAAGTTGCTTACTTATTTAATATTGTAACAGGTAGGACCTTATCTGAGTATTGGGTAACCAGATGTTGGCCAATGGCCGAAGGAATAGGAGTATATATTAAAATAATGTTACGTTTCTTTTTTTTAAGCTATTTTAAAAATGCTACGATTTATCATACAGCATTTTTTGTTGGTGGGTATTATGGAATCTCAGATTTTAAAAAGAACAATTTATAACTCAACGATTGTTGTGCCATTTTATTAATATATTTTGTCAGTTACTACCATATATGTATTACTGTATTTGCATATTTTATGAATCGTTATTAATTGTATTTGTATGCTTTATTTTTATTACATGTTTATTTTTTGAAATCTTTATACTGTAGTAACTATGTTAGTTTTGGTTTTTACAGTAATGTTGCTTTGGAGTGTTATTTTTTGTTGGAAAAAGTCCTATTTTATTCTCATGAACAAACAACACAAATATATTTTTAAGTGAGTAGGGGACCGACGTCGGCCATTAGACTCGAACTTTTCTTGTCAAAAGAATCTGAAATTTTGTACAATGATACTTCAGCTTGAGAAAAGTTCAAATATATAAAAATTTTGAGGGGTCACCGTGCAAATTAATTTTATATGATTTTTTGAAAATTTCAGCCCATAAGGCCCAATGTTAATTTCAATATTTTTTTTATTTTTTTCGGTACGATCAAACATCACGAAATTTTTATCACGGCTAGGTGTAACCCTTAGCTACACATTGACACCAAATTTAGACCCAAAAAACTTCTAGTTTTTAAGATATAAGGTCAGTACCCTACTCCCTTAAAGTAAAAGTAACATCCTTGGGTTAGGGTAATAAATGTAAAATATTAATCTCATTGTAACTGATCTTTTTATCATTAAAAAAAATTATAGAAAAATGTATTTTACTATTTATCTTTGTGTAATACGTATATTTGAAATAAAAAAACCCAACTATGTTAATTAGACTCTTTATTTTTGATTTGTATTTTAGAGGTGATAATTAGGAATGTTGTTATGAGATGATGATGAAAACTGGCTATAGTATATTAAAATATCTAAATGTTTTTTTGTCAACTATATACTTTATTATTGAATGGCTAAAAGTACTAAAAACAAACTATTACTATTATTATTTAAACTCATATTATGATATATTATTATGTTAGTTTTAATTAAAGTGTTTAGTAAAAACATTGTTTTTATAATTAAATTATTATTTGCAGTTAAAATTATGACTAAAATGCAATAACAACAATCACAGGTTGGTAAAATCTCTACAATTTATTAACAAATAAGGATTTATATTAAGATATATATCAACTTACTTTTTTTTTCTCTCTTTCTCTCTCAGAAAAAACAACCATTATAATCTTGTACAAGATAGGTACATTTACTACATAAACTATTGTTTTTATTATCATGTTAAATATAGCATGGTGATTGCTTGGTTTTTGTTATACATATTTTAGTAATGTTAGTATAATATAGTATTATAAAAGGACAACAATGATAAACACTTTTTCTCGGTTTCATTATAATTTCATTCATATAACAATCCTCTTTTTTTTTTTTTTTTTTTTTTTTTTTTTTTTTTTTTTTTTAAATGCAGACAAAATAAAAACTATATTGTTTTATATTATATTTATTAGGTTTGTTTCAGGATTTATTGCTTGCAAATGTGTGCGTAACAAAAACCGAGCAAAAAATATTTTCACTGACACCTCACAAAGTTAGCCTACCACACAACAAATAGGTATTTATTAAGGCTTATGGGCGGAGGTGAGGAAAAAAATATATTGGTCTAAAATTATAGGTTTTTTGCCTTTGGCAATAACCTTTCTGGTGTTTATAATAGGTGGTGTATTTAATGTATCATTATATATTAGACAATTTTATCAGTGATACCGCAGTTCCATATATATTAAAGAAACATTTTCCACAGTAAAATGTATGGAAGGCTGTAGGGAATGTGTTTCAAATTTATATGATTGGTTCACTTATAATTTATATAAATGTTAGACATTTACATATAGGTTGGTTGTACATTGTTTTGTTTTTATCCTTCAGCTGCAATTGTAGATAGGGTGGAAGTTGATGCACTGACTAGAGGCTGAGATGGCACGGACGATACAACTGGAAAAAAAAAAAATACAGTACTTTGTGAGACCACATTCTTTCTAGTATGTACATAAGAAATATATCAATTTAAGGAAAAAAATCGTGGTTAGGATTAAAGAAAATGATAGAAATACCAGCAGGGCCCTACCACAGTAGGACTTCTATGGAGAGGTTTAGTGGCACAGAGCTATAGTTACAATGTTTATATAACTATAACTCTGTGCCACGTGAGACATCAAACTCTCATAGTACTTCTTCTGTGGTAAAGTCCTCTCTGTTATTTCTATCCCTTTAATTAATATTAATTATGTATAATTAATTAGGAAAGGTTAAACTATTTCGGTTTGAATATGTAATCAAAGATAAAGGATAGGAGAAACCAAGAAGCACCTTACTATGATGAGAGGTCCGTAGCTTGGTGAAAGTTTTGATGGCACAGGTTACACAAATATTTACAATTTTACTAAGATGTTCGAAGGGAACAGTCTTCTTCTTCAGTTGCTTAGAGTATCAATTTGATACTCTATGCATAAAGCGTAAAGCTACGGACCTCATCGAGGTAAGGCGCTTGTTGGTTTCTTTTATCTTTGAGTACATATTTAATATTAATTAATAAGAAATAAATGGGAATTTATTTTTAATAAGAATAGCATAATATTGGAAGGATATAAAAGATTGAGAAATTATGCCGACCTGTAGGTTTTGCAGATGTAGATGGATGGGACGCAACAGAGATCATCAATGGAGCCGCGGAAGTGGACTGTGGCTCTAAGTGTTCTAGTCTTGCTTGAGTACTAGCCTGAGTTGCCTGCAACTCTCCATATAACTCTTGCAATCTCCCCACGCGGCTCTCCAGCTGTGTAGTGCGGGAAGTTGTACCAGCAACCTAACAAAATCACCATGAAGGTTAGTATATCCCAGTATTGCCAATAATCAATACTAATTGAAAATACATTACCTGGGAATTAATTTGATTGATGCTTGTCTCAAAGGGCGTGAGTTTACCACTTAATGTGCTGCACTCTCCTTTCAGTGTTGTCACTCGAGCACTCACATTCTGGCTAGCCTCTTGAAGAGCTTCAATGTCTTTCTGTAGGGGAACATTATAATAAGTATATCATCCAAACTTTATTTGATAATATTGAATTGCATTTAGATGCATACTCTATCTTCAAAGTGCCTATTTAACCATGTTATAAATAAATCACAAAATAAGTTGACAGTGTCATCCAACAAAAATAAATAAATAAAATAAATGAACGCCAGTTTAAAATCCTGCAAAATCTCAATATCGATGCCTCCTCATCAGAAGTGAGCATCTACACTTTCCAGATTTCCGAAAAAACGAGTATCTACACTTTCCGCTGACGAGCATCTGCAATGTTAAGCTTATGGCCGCTAGTCGAGTTACAGCGCTGCTCGGAAAGTGTAGACAGTCGTTTTGTCGGAAATCTGGAAAGTGTAGATGCTCACTTTTGACGTGGAGGTATTGACATATTATTACAAAAAAAAAAAAAAAAAAAATTGCAAATGAATAAATAAGTTATTTGGTGAGCATATTATTATCATGAATATTATATAAACTTAAAATAATAAAAATACAGTATTAAAATCAGATTTTCTAGTTAATATACCTAATTGACAATTGTATTAAAAGTAAATTAGAATAAAGACTATTGTTTTACTTTATAATTTATGATTATTTTATGTAAATATATAAAGACTATAATGTTTGTAAGCACTGGTCCCTGCGTGCTCAAAACAAAACAAAAAAAAAAAAAAATTAAAAAAAAAACATTTAAAAAGCATTAGGTGATTGTCATTTTTTCGTTGTTTAGAACAAAAAAAAAAAAAAAAAAAAAAAAAAAAAAAACGCTTATGAACATCATTATAAACTAGCTAGAAAAAGTAAGGATGAACCAAGACGTACATGATGTTTATCAATATCATTGCGTGCCCACTCCAGTCTTCCATTGAGAGACATGTTAACTTGAGTTAAGTTTGTTGTCAGAGCACTCAGTTGGTCTGTCAGTCTCTGCAATGCTGCTTCCTTCTTCTTCTGTTCCTCCTCAGTCACTTTCTCCTGACCACCAGTTCCTTGGGAGTGAGAAGTAATCTGTGACTGCACACTTGCATTTAGAATTTCCACCGCTGCCTGTGAATTCAGAAAATAAAACATAAATAAATGCACTTCCACTTTCAGGTACAACTTAAAGAAAAGGATAGTAAAAAAAAAAATAATAATAAAAAAATATAAATACACAGCTGTGACAAAAAAAAATGCATATAGCCATAATGGTACAGTAACGTAGATCATACTTTCATTATTCAATGGCCTACGTTGGTATTACTAACGTATTTTTCTGCATTTTAGCTGTGTAATAATGGGATATTTTTATTATGAACTTTTTTTTTTTTTTTTTTTTTTTTTCCCTCACTTTTTTTACATTTTGATGCTTTTAGGTCAAAAGCTAGCATCAACACTTTCCAGTTTTGCGACAGAACAACTATCAACACTTTCCGCCCTCGAGCATCTGTAATTTTAAGTTTATGGCCACTAGTCCAGTTACAGCACTGCTCGGAGAGCGTAAATAGTCGTTTTGTCGCAAAACTGGCACATGTAGATGCTCTCTTTTGACGGGTAAGCATTGATTTGATGATTTGCTTCCAGATTTTTTTTTTTTTTTTTTTTATTCTATTATTATTATTATTGAAAATAAACACTCAAATTTAATAGCAGGTATCGTCCTATAGCTAATTTTATTTAAAAATATAAAGTACCTGTAGAAGTGTAATATTGGTAGTTACACTACCACTTTGTGTTTGAAGTTGAGTTGTGGTGCCTTTTAAATCTTCAATTCGACTTCCCAAGCTAGCAACACTATTAGATAAATCTGCTAACTGCTTGGGCATTGCCACAAGTTGAGGAGCTTCTTTAACTCGTTTTTGTACTTCTGCCAATCCTGATGTAACTGTAGTCAGCTGCAATCATAGTAAAGAAATGTTTTTTTCTGATATTTGTAAAGAGAAATGACAAAAATATGAAGAAAGAAATACGTCTGAAGCATTGAGAGAGAGAGAGAGAGAGAGAGAGAGAGAGAGAGAGAGAGAGAGAGAGAGAGAGAGAGAGAGAGAGAGAGAGAGAGAGAGAGAGAGAGAGAGAGAGAGAGAGAGAGAGAGAGAGAGGCCATCATTAGTTTTTGAGTATTACATTATATTTTAATCTTATTTTACTCTACAAATAACTTCAAAACTTTCAACTTGAAAAAAAAAAAAACGTCTTCTCAAAAAATAAAAAAAAATAAAAAGTGTTTGAAGGGACAAAACTGGTCTAAAGCCACGAGCAAATCTGATGCTATTTTATAATATTTGTGCATTTGATCTGGTGTGAGAATACGAGATACTATAAGCACTCATTGTATTTTACTGACACAGTAACTGCATCCTTTAATGTATATTCTATCTAGCACTCGTTTATGCTAGAATATTTGGTCCCATTAGGATTTACTATATAAATTAGAGAATCTTCACGTTTTATTAATTTTCAATTCAACGTACTTCAATCTCTACTAAAAAATCTGTACTAAATTTTTTATTAAAAAATCTTGTCTTTTGTTTAAATTTAATCATATGATTTTACATTGTTCAAATTAATTATAGTCTACATTTTACAACATGAAAATTTAAGTTTTATAAGAGCATTGATATACCTCAGAGGTGATATTGTGAAGCTGAGCTGTGAGATTGTCGAGCTGCTGTGCAAGATGAGTTTGGTTCAGCTGCAGTTGCCGCGAAGTTGAGCGACATTGGTACAATTCTGTGCTGACTCCGTCACTGCTTGAAGACACTGAAACATATTAAAATGTCGTTAACTTTCATTGAGAAATAAAATTTGGCGAGGCATCAAGAAACAAATAATAATAAAAAGAAAAAATATATGTATATAACTTTATTGCGTTCAAAAAAAAAAAAATCGACAAATGCCATCAATGAAAAGAACAAAAAAAAAGTACTCGAAAATTAATAATGGTGAAATTTTGCAAAGAAAACGAAAGGGGAGTTTTTAAAAAATGCACCTCTATCGAGATGTGCTCTGAGTGCTGCTACTTGAGCACGCACGTCTGCTAACAGCCAGGTGAGAGCGGCGGCGGCCAACAGAGACCCTAGCACCAACATGGCCCCACACCCTGCCCTCAGAGCCCCTGCCACGGGACCTCGGCCCCGTCGTACACGTGGAGGTCGACATCGTGCTTCCGCAAACAAGAGTCCCCCCTCGGGTCCAGTACCATCCTCTGCATCACTAGAGCAGTATGAACCTGTTCCAGGGGACTCAAAACGAGGTCCTGGGACTCCCTTGCCATTCGCAACAAGAGCGTCCAATTCACGACGTTTCTTCATGCGTTTGCCACTCCGTGGAGCCATCGTGCCGAGAATGTTGCAATTTTGTCAGATTCCAGTTTCTTTGTAATGTTCTAACACGATCTCAAATATTGTTGTAAAAGCAGAGATTATTTTTGCGTTCACGATAACCACATCCGTCCGTAACAAATTGTTTTATCGCAATGAACGCAACATGACCAAATTTGTAAAATTTCTCGTTGGTATAATGTTAATGCAGCTTCAAGAACACAAGAAGAAGAAAAAATCAATAATATGTCAATATTAAGATAACACTATTTATAAACTTTTGTGACCTTCATATATATGTAAACTGCAGTGTTATATAGAAATTTGAAAGACCGATTTGAACTTTCTTCGATTAATTTCGTACATTGAAAAACGTATACATATAAATGACGTACTGAAATTTTATACACAAAACTATTGAATATAATTTATATAATTATTTCGTTGTATGAGATTTTAGGAAGGCCACTATATCACTGCGACAAAAAAAAGAAGCAACTCTCACGCGCTTCGATCAACCCGCTATCATCCTTTCATTATCAACTATCGCAAATACGCAGGCGCAAAATTGTACCATCCACGATCGATACTTAGTGCGGTCTTCTTGCTCGCGCAGTAGCAGCAACAAATAAACAAATATTATACATTTTTAATGACTATACGTGTACTTTTTTAATATTCCTATAGCTTAACAGCTTAAAATATTAATATTGCGCTAAAATTTTATATGCGACATATATGACATAGCGAGCATACTTAAACAAATATTCATCATTACAATTAAAATACGTATTGCCGAAAAATGCAAAATTTTCATCATTCAAATTACAACAAATATTTTTATTTAAGCTACGAAAATCAACTGGATTACCCGCTAGATGGTAGCAGATTCGAAAATCGTGTAAACAAGATTAAAATAATTTGAAAGTACATATTGCGCTTTTTATTTATTTATCATTATTTTTTCTCTCTTTTTATTTTTATTTTTCCGTTTAGCTCGATCCAGGTATAAACGTGTAACAACAAAACAATTAATTATTTCCTTAAAAGGAGAGAGACCTCTATTACTGCATTTTGTATTATGTTACGCATTATAAAATAAATATTGATATATACACAGATAACACATATTTTTCTTTCATCGTTTTAACGTTATCGCTTACTCAAATAATTGAGAAATTTTTATTTTTTTGAAGTATTTACACACCACTATAATTTAATTTGGTATGTTCTTATCGTTTTTACATGGTTTTACCTTTTAAGGTGTATTTATTATATTATTTTGCCATAACTGTGTGCAAAAAACTGATATGCCCCCATTATAAAATCAATACTCCTAAATAATTTTTGCTGTGCATATTAAGTTTCTGGACAAAAAAAAAATGAAAGTGTGAACGTACCTTAATGGTGCCAATTAGTGTGTGTTAATTACTATACAAGCTGAAATTACATCAACACCACACATATTTTACACCAACTTTGTGCAGATAAAATTGTGAATGTGCTCTAATGCAATATATTCCTATTATGATGTTGATCTTTCTGAAAATAATGGATCTAGAGAATTTTTTATTTATATATTTACCCTTCTAATTTTTTAATTACCCCCCCCCCCCCCCCTTTTCTTTTTTAATACCTTAAAATATTAATATTGCGCTAAAATTTGATATGCGACATACATGACACAGCGATACTTAAACAAATATGCATCATTATTATGCTTTAATATAAATAAAGAATAATAAATTTAGAAAGAAAATAAGAATGACTGGAATTTAATAATTCTCTTAAAAGTTGTTCCCTTTTCATTATTTCCTTTTAAAAGACAATAATTGTCTCTGCACATAGATGTAAGCCCACCATTTAAAAATTTAAAAAAAAAGCAAATTAAAAATTATACAAGACATTGCATGTGCATTCATTTATCATCGTCTTGTACGTTATAATTGTGTCATATGTATACTTAAAAAAAAAAAAATGACTCAATATTATACCTCAAGTCTTTTACTTTCTACAGAGCTAAAAATCATATGAATTATTATTATTTATATATGACACTTTAAAGCCGAGGATATTTTATTTGTTGTATATCTTAGCGCAGCAAAATAATTATTCCCTTTTAAACCAGTAATTATGTGTTGCAAAACGTTACAATAAGTAAATGAATATGTAAATGCACCTTTATGATTATATATTTTAATATGCTGAAAGAGAGAGAGATGCCAGACTCACCTGATTGCAGTCTAACGTCAAGGCTTGCCACATCTCCATGGGCGGCCAAAGCAACCCACGATATCGCCAACATCCAGGCCCCCAGCACAGAAATGCCGATTCCCAATCTCCATGCCCGAGCTCGAGAACCTCCACCGCAGCAACAGCAAGATGCATTGCCTCCGTCATTACCACCATCTCGACTCACTCGTCCACGTACTCGCCTGTTTATCACATACATCATAAAATTATTATTATCACAGCAACTTTAACAAATTTCTCTGGTAAGAGAGCTATAGAGGTATATGTTGCAAGAAACAACATCATATTTTATATAATCAAAATACAAATAGATGTTAATTTCTTAAGTTACAGAATATAGTTGTATTGTATGCTTTATACAGTTGTGGTTTTCGTTTTTTAAAAGCGTTTCCTTGCCAATTTCCTTTCAATTTATTTATTTTAATTGGGTGGGGATTATTATTAAAAGGTTCTATTAAAGTACAACTACGTATATTATTTTGTAATATAATCTCAAATGTTTTACAAGTTTATAATACATTGCACCTAGTAATAAAATATACCGTAAAGTGTATCATTCATTTTATACCAGTATTAATGTAATATATACTTTTATATACGTAATCAATAATAGAATTACGTAATTTTATACCATAATATATGCATATACTTCGTACTTCGCACAATTTGTTGAGCGCATATAAAGAAAAATATAGTTTCGTTTTATATAGCTAACTTGGATAATTATGTATCGCAGTGTGGTTTTCAGCTATATGTATGTATGTATCATACATTTAGTTACAAAAAAAAATTTGAGATAATGAAAGCCTATACTTTTGATAGAGTAGAAATAATTATTGAAATCTTAACTGATATGCATGCATTTTTTGTTACATCTATCTAAATAGCTCAATTTTTATACCTTTTAACTCTCCTCTGTTTGCGCTGTGGTAATGCAAATTCTTGTATCTCTGAAGCTGAATCTGAGTGAGACAACCCCGCGAGAAGTTGAAAGGATTCTTTATTGTTATTCTCCATGGGCTGCACTTTTTCTTATACTCCACCTCATGTCTTATCTTATAAAAATTAAAGCTGCTATCTCAGCAAATATTGGTCGAGTAAATAATTTACGTGTTTACATACGTGCTAAAATTTTGTTATCTCAGTGCATCTTTTTAATGATTATTTCAACACTAAAAAATTGTAATATCACCGCATTAAAAACATTATAATATTTTAAATACTTATTCACTCCAAAATATTGAAAAAATACAACTAAAAACTTTCACTTTCTCAATTATTGTTATCATAACAGAAAAAAACATGCACCATATTGTCTGTATCACCTGTTTTGTCGTCTGCTACAGTCAGTGCTACCAACAGACTGCAAAGATACCAACTTAACAAAACTTGAACTAAACCTGGAACAACTACACTGAAGAAAAAGGCGCAAGATTGTTTAAAGGTTTTTGCAACACAAAAACGCAACACGAAGAGATAATACAACTATTTATTGACCTTTTTTGAAAAATGCAGTGTAGCTGTGTAGACAATGCAAATATATATTATTTTCATTGTTTGATTATATTTTTTTGTTTACTGGACCACACGCTTTTATGCGCCGTTCCAGTAAAAAAAAAAAAAAATTGTTTCACAATACATATAATATGACATGTATTATGTATAGGATTGCAATGCAATATACTTGTCCGATTCAAGAACGTCAGTACCAGTGACGCCACGTGATCTGGGACTCTGGGAGTGACGTTCTTGAATCGGACAAGTACTTGCAATCCGCTTGCAATCTACATCTGAAAACCTGTAGTTTACTGGGGTGCCGAGGGACACATGTCACACATGTACGCATGGTGGCGGTCTTATGAAACTTATTTTCGCGTAAATAAGATAAGATACTCCGCAATTCTATAAAGCAAAGGAAAAATGATAATGAATATAATGATGATAATGCTACATATCATATATGTCATCATATCATATCTCGTATGTGTATCATCATATATAGTTATTTTATTATTATTTGAAGTGTTACAGTACGGCCCACAGTAAATAGACAGTAGATTATCTCCTATGCTGAGAATGTCAGATCGTTTCCGCGCGCCTCCTGTCTCAAGCGGTTTGAACTATTTTGACGGGGGAGCTCTCGTAACAAGTTTTTGCGAACATTTTATACGAAAATCCATAGCTAAAAAAAAAAATACGGAAGCTTCATAGTTTCCATGAAGCTATGAAGCTTCCGTATTTTTTTTTTTAGCTATAGATTTTCGTATAAAATGTTCGCAAAAACTTGTTACGAGAGCTCCCCCCAGAATAGTTCAAACCGCTTGAGACAGGAGGCGCGCGGAAACGATCTGACATAGAGACCCTTAACAGAGAAGCGACAACCTCATGTTTTAGGCAGACCCGCATTACATTAGTTTTGAAAGACCCGCTAAAAGTACCCACACTTTCTAGCGTTCTGATTGGACACCCAAACAATTTCTCGAATCTGGCCAATCAGAATGCTTGAAAGTGTGGGTACTATTAGCGGGTTTTTCAAAACGAATGTAATGCGGGTCTGCCTAAAACATGAGGTTGTCGCTTCTCTGTTAAGGTTCTCTAATCTGACATTCTCAGCATACGAGATAATCTACTGTCTATTTACTGTGAGTACGGCCAAACTATCTATGTTTGTGACTTTGACTGTTTCGCATGCCTGCGCCGTACAGTTTTTTTTTTTTTTCTCAATAAATCTTTATTATTATATAAATAATTTGTTGAAGAATATATAATGATTTGCCATATGTAATTTTGCTAAGAATTTTTGCAGACCCTAATTTTTTAATAAAAAAAAATCGCTTTATATAAAAAAATAATAACAATAATAATAAAGTAAGATTTTTTTAATGACACTCATGCATATTTCTAAAATAAATACATTGAAAGTTTCCAAACATCATGATTGTAAAAACTATGTATATTCGAGTAAAAAAAAAATAAAAAGTTTCACCACGTCTGAGGTTAACCGATTAGAACTAATAAAGAGGAGGAGAGGGAATCATACTACTGAATAATATTAAAGTGACCATCCAAGCCTAACAACATGCCCTTTTCATTCATTAAAAATAAAATGGAACATCCACAATTTTATTCAATTTTTACCGTTACTCAAATGTAATCCCGCAAGAGAGCGCGAAAAAGTTGTACAGTAGGCAAAATGCACAAAATTTGAACATTTCTGACGTCAGGATTGTTCACATTCAATAGAAAAAGTTGTGCGGGTTGCATAAGATGAAATTTTGATTATACGTTTAGGGCGTCAAAATTAGGTTCTTGGACAAAGTAATTGTATTTTTCAAAATCCTTTTTTGTATTTAATAAATTAAAATGGCATGTTGTATGGCCTGGACGGTTCCTTTAACTATAAAGGAACAACTTTTTTAGGCTGACTTAAGGCTATTTTGCTCACATCCACTTCCGTTTTCTACGCATGCACATTACATTGAAACGGAAGCGGATGTGAGTGAAATCGCTTGAAGTCGGCCTCAAAACAGTTGTTCCTTTATCATTCAATACAATATTTTATATCATGTTCTAAATTCTGTGTCATATCTAATTAGTCCTTTACGAAGCTAATAATCAATATAATATTTTTGTTAAAAAGACAAATTAATTGAATTTCTAGGACTAAATTTAAATATATTTTTAAGTATCCTAAAGTTTATGCAGCCAGTTGAGCACTTATACAACGCTGGTTGCTTAGCGACAGGATACTTCCTCGCAAATATTACTTCCGTCCCACGACTGCAAATAAATGAAAAACGTTTCATAATATATGGCTTTTTATATTGATATTTTTATTAATAAATGTCGCATTATATACATACAGATAAAATTGTTCACAATTACATTATTTTTGCATTCGAAAAAACTTTTATTATTTTTTTTTATTTTTTTGTAAAGCTTAAAAATATGAACAAAAAAGAGAGAAAAAGGTGAAATCACAACATTTTCCGTAGATCATCACAAAAAATTGCATTCCAATAGTTATGACTTTATCGAATTAAATCAATCACATAATATAACTCATCTTCTATCAAGTATAGGAGCACCTTAAAGGAGCCACTGTTTTGGACAATGATACAGTTTGTCATCGTACGTACAGTACATTTTACTATGATTTTAATTATTGGCTGGAAAAATAATCTGATACTTTTAATGTATTTCTAATTCAAACTTTCATTAAAATCCACAATATTTAATACACAAATTCCAGGTAATTTTTTATAAATAATAAATTAAACTAATAAAAAAAATGAAATTTTGCTATATTTTCCAAAACAATTTTATTTGAGTTTTTCAATTAAAAAAGTATGATTTAGAACATAAGATGAAAATTTGAATATTGAAATTTTAACTATATAATAAAATTGATAAATTTAAGTTAACACACTGACTTTTGTAACAAAGTTAATGTGCTGCTACACCCCCCCCCCCTTCCCTGAATTTAAAAATTAAATCAGATTTTTTTTCCAACATTTTATCACTCAATTCTATTTGCAAATCATATGACATTAGCAAATACACTTTTCCACAGCCATATTCACTCATAAATTTCAATCTTTCATGCTCACAAAAACTGCACTCATTTCATTCAAATATATCCATTAATTATGTTAATTTAAGATCATACATAATTTTAAAATTGAAAAACACTTGGTGAAAAATTGGTCACAGGATTTCCATACATTAAGTGCTTTATTTTAATTTTGTTTTTAAAGTTACACACATATTCATTTTAATTATATACTATTACTTAGGTATTAAAAATATTACAAGTTTTTTTTTTTTTTTTTTTTTTTTTTTGCACACTCAAATATATTTTTAATGATATATTTATTTTTCTTTCTTTCTTTTAGAGTGCAAAATATTTTGTGCGAATGCACAATTCAAAAGATTACTAGAATTTATTTTGATTGTAATCTATAATATTAAGGCACTGTCACCCGCAATTTTATGTGCAAAAATTAAGATACTAAATACAAAATAGGGTAAACTTTAATATAATAACTTTTTTTAAACGTCAATTTTTACCCATTATACAATGTAATCGTAAATAACAATAGCACCTTACCAACGGGGTGACGAGTATGTTCATTTCGTAAATGATAAAAAAAAATCACACTTGACTTGTCTTAAAGTAATTTTATGCCAATTGAAATTAAACAAGTATGTAACATCAATTATTATGGTCTTATCATTTTTATCCTAACAATAATTTTATAAACTTTCTTATCAATAAAATTTTTGTATTACAGGAAAAAAAGCCATTGGCTGTTTTAACACACTTATTACAAAATTGGAATTTTTGTGCTACGAATTTCACAGTAAAGTTGTTTTCAATTTTTTTTTTTCTTAATTTTTTATTTTTAATCATGAAGCTTTTATTATGATGCAGTGAAAAATTCAGCAATGTTTCAAAAAAAAAAAAAAAAACACTTTTTTCTTTGGCAAGGGAAAGAGTACAATTTTTTTTATACATTTTAGGAAAATACAATTGAAGAGCATAGAGGATAAATATTTACATTACATAATTTATTCTTATAAAAATCCTATTAATTTTTAATATCAAAATATTTTTTTTACCTATTTTTTTTTATTATTATTACGGCTTTGAACGGAGAACATTGATTCAAAGTTGTTGGTCGTCCATGTATGACAATTTCTCAATATTTTGTTATACTTATAAAAATCGTAATATTAAATTAATTTTGAAAGAGATCGTAAGAAATATTTGAGAAAGGTCTATTTAAAAAAAACAATACTATCCGTAGGCAATGTTAATGATAATTGTATATTAGTTTTGGCAATTAGTATATAATTTCTGTATTAAATTAGCAAATACTTTACAAAAAAAAATGCTATATAAGTGACAGCAGACTGTTATTGTAAAAATCTTAAATGTATTCTTTGAAGACTGTTCTATATTGTAATTTTTAGTGACAAATATTAGTTCTTGTATGAAAAATTATGACAGATTTTAAACGTTTTAAAGTAACTATAAGAATCTGCATTCTATATTATTATTTTTTATTATTTGAATCTTAAAAATGAAAAACTGTATAATAATTTGTTAAAATTTTATATTTGATTGAGAATTGTGAATAATTTTATGACTATATCTACTTGAAATACAATTATTATTTGCCTTTGAATCTTTCTGCGTCAAGTTCTCTTTAAAACAAAAAACCCTCGTGGTCATGTAAGTTGATACAATACAAAGACGTGAATTGACGCTATTATTATATAACTCGCTCGATGGATGGAATAAAATTGAGAGCTGAGCTGGCTACTATAGCGCCAAACAAATTCCACGACCTCGGAGTCCACGACGTGGTGGAGGTGGAGGCGGAGAACGGTAAGGGGAAGCATTCTTACCCTGGGGGGAATCCCCCTCTGAATCTCATTTCTTTTCTTTCTCTTTCATTACTTTATGAAGGTAATGTAAAACGTAATGGAGAACGAGGTCGTAACAGTATTTGTACTCCGTCTGAAAAATAATAAAAACACATCATAATTATAATTGAACGTATATATGGGAAAACATAAGCAACAAATTATTCTTGCTTTTTACATTTTGTAAATTAAATATATTTATTTTAGGCAATATTGTGTTGATTTCTACTCCTATTTGATATATCACTGGAACAAAATTATTTTCAAAAAAGCTTTAAAATAATTAGCATGTATTTATAAAGATGATACGAGAAATATTAAACCAAAATTAAGCCAGTAACCAACAAATTAAACTACATTATTATAATAACAAAACAATAAAAATGGAATTAAATTATACAGTACATAGTATTTGAAATTAATATTAAATAATTGTTTTCATTGAAAAACGTAGGAAAAAAAATACATTTTTGAAAGGGCAAAGTTTATGCCTCACAACACGTCTCATGGACCACTCTTACATCTAGCCTCAAATCCTAAGTTATGTTATAGTTAAATTACCATATTTTCGATAAGTTGAGGACGGTGTCTGCGTACAGTTTTGACTGCCTGGAAGATGTCCACCTCGCCGTGTTGAATTACTTGTTCTATGCACGCGTTTGCAGCGCAATACACTCCGCATCGACTGCGACCATCACTGAGGGAACATAACAGAAATATTATTTCCCTTATTTTTCTTTATAATAAAACGAAATGACATTTCACATTCTAATTGCATAAAAAATATCAACGTGAAAGGTTTTTTTAATAAGAAGTATAACAGAATTATTTGAAGGAAAAAAAGTGTATTTTTCTAAGTGCACAAATATTTACTCTTGTAGTTTTTTAACGTAACTCGTTATCTTTAAGTATAAGTATTATCTTAACTGTATGTTTATATAATATAGATTAACAAAAATTGAAGTTAATTAAATATGGTAATATCTATTACGTTAATTTTGAAAAATTAAATTGAAGATAAGAATAAAAAAAAGCTTCCTTATCAATGAGTAAAGTAAAAATGACTATATAACTACATATAACTAAATAATAATGAAAAAAACATGTCATCTAAAAAGCTGTTAAAGTTGTTGGTAAAGAAAGATAGCCTTTTGTTGACGGAGTTTACTGTGCTTTTTTGACTTAAGTTAAATGTTAAGTTATATATTATAGGGGAAAATTAACATTAAAGGTATACAGTGTATGTAGTGTAAAATGTGAAATAAATCTAAAGTTACTTTATAGAAATTTTAGGTCACTACTACAAAACTGTAAAATTTAAGTATTTAGAGATTAATAATTTAAACAAGAAAGTTATACTTACGGAGAGACAACTACGACAGGTCCGTAGTCAGTACGTTGTCGCCAACGTTCAACCATATTCATAAGCTCTACCAGAGAGTTAGTTGAAGTTGGAACCTTATGTCCTATAGGCCAACACATAAGTTGGTAAAGTTGAACCATTCTTGGTGGAGCCTTCACGCCAGCCATCAACTCAGTCAACGAGACGATCTGTCAATCAATCCAATATCGTTACTATCATCTTCACAATATTGACAAATATTTTTATATATTGATGCACTTTCCCTGTATACTTACCTGGGATAAAACTTTAATTTAAAGGAGTAGTCAAAGATAGCTTTTTTAAAAGCGATCATTATTGTTATTAAACCTCCCGAAAACTTGATCTCAAACATTTTAATTATTAATGTGCTGACAGCAAAAGCCGTTACAGCGACCTCGAACCTACGTCACAGCTAAAACTTGCTCTCACGTTAGCTTAGCGCGAGTTTGAGTTACTCTTATTTTTATCTATCCATTATTATTATTTATCTGTAGACGTAAAAAATGTTTTATATATGTAAAATATTAAGTCATCAAGTATCCAGTGCAAAAATAAGAGCAACTCCCGCTCGTGCCAAGCTAGCGTGATAGAGCAAGTTTATAGCTGTAACGTAGGTTTGGGGTTGCTGTAACGTCTTTTGCTCTCACTGCATTAATAATTAAAATTTTAAAATCACGTTTTCGGGAGGTTTAATAACACGATGATCATTGATCACTATTAAGAAAGCCATTGTTGACTACCGCTTTTAATATTTATTATTATACATAAAACATTTTTGCAGAATAAATTTGAACGAATATAAACTCTTATAAGTATCCTCAATAAGAAACTTATACTTATACATATTAGTCTAGATTTCCAAATCTAAATACTAAAACGCAAATAAAAGCTAAATTTTTCTGCATAAATTATTATTAGATTACAAATACGCCACATATTTCATAAATGCAGCTATAATATAAATCAAAATGCTTTGGATATTTATAGTGACAATTTAATATCCAAATTTTATTAAAAAAAAATATCATCCAATAAAACTGCTTTTTTTTTACAAAAAATAATAAGGAAAATAAAGAATTGAAATATTGTAGTTCATGTTACAAGAATATAAAGATATATAGAATTGAAAAAAATAATAATAATAACTAAAAAAACTGAAAATAAAATATATAATAATACATTCATCATAACAAAATAATAATAATAATAATATAAAATAAAATAAATAATAATAATAGTAAAGTAGATCTGAAAAATAAGAAGTTATTAGATAATACAAAACACGCACGCACTCGCAAATCCAATCAAATATGAGAACAGACCTTTTTATATATATATGGTTGCAGTAGAAGTAGAGTTGAGTTGAGATGCAGTCGCAGTGTCGATTAGAAATTAGTGAGAAGAAGCCACAGCCACAATAAATTTTATAACGTGCAAAATATTATTATTATTCAAAAATATATATTTTTTCTCATTATAATCCCGACTTACCTGTTTTTTATTATTCTTTTTATTGACGTGATGTTGTTTTGTTTTTCTGCTAGCTGCGGCCTCTGCCCCACCTCGTGACACCGACGCTGCGAGCTAACATCTCACATCAAAATACGACACCGAACATGCCTCACACACTCACACCAACCCACCTACACGTACTTTTCAAGCGTTTTTTTTTTTTTTTTTTTTTTTTTTTTTTTTTTTTTTTTTTTTTTTTTTTCTCCAATATATTTCTTATATAAAAAGAAATATCGATAAAGCATCAAAGAGATTCCATTCAAATTTGAAAAACAATGTTGATGCACAGAGATTACAAAATATAACATAAAAATTAAGTAAAGCAGTTTTTTTAGATTATATTTTGAAGAGAAAAATATAGGGTGTAGAAAAAAAAAACATTAAAAAAGGAACATCTATTAGTTTTTTTATATATGTAGAAAAATATGTATGATTTATATAGCATTTAAAATAATATACTGAATACTATAGACTATTAAGTTTAAAGCCCCATACAATGAATAAACCAGCCCCACGAGAGCTTGAAAATACTGTAAAGTATGCGATTTGCGTGACTATTCATATTTCTGACGTCAGAAACATGCAAAAATTAGTAAAAAAATGTTGTGTAGGTTGCATAAATCGAAATTTTCTGATAACTGCTACGGAACTACAGTTGGGTTTTGAGACAAACTAAAGTTATTTATGTATGTAAGTCCCATCAAGTATTTTGTGATATAAATACTAATTTTTTTTCTTCTGGTTTATTCCTTTAAGGAAAGATCATAGGTACTCTATATAAATAGTGCATTTTTATAATTATAAAATATAATTGAAATGAAATTGTATACGAGGTACAGAAATTGTGAAATAAATTTTACTCTATTTACTTTATGAAAATATTATGTATATTTTAATGAAGCTGTACGTTAATTAAAATCTTCATACAAATATGCTGTACTTTACCACAAAGTAAGAGAGTAAAATTGTATACCACAACGTATGTATGTATGTAAACTCTCAAAGAGGTTTATATTTTTATATTAAGGTTATTCACAACAATTAATTATTTGTCCATTGAATCACACCATGCTGCAGTGTAAACAAAAAGGTAAAATATTTAAGTGTTTATACCTTCTTATTGATGCGGAAGAGCCATGATTTGATGTTGGTGTAATGTTGATGTGACACGTGATCAATCGTGAACACTGGACCGTACTTCTTTGAATGACGACCCTCAGGCCAGAAAGATGGACAGATTTGCTGAAATTTAAAAATTGGAGTTAATTTTAATAATATTTGAACAAATATTGAACAAAATTTAAAATACACATAAACTTAAATTTTTTTTTTTTTTTTTTGTTTTTTGTTTTTTTTTTGTTTTTTTGTTTTTTTAGCATTAATATGGAAAACTAAAAAATTAGAGGCTAATTTTACTGCATATTCTAAAAGAGGATATTGTTCTGAATTTATTGATATAAAAATTTTTAAATTTGAAGTTTATTATATATTTTTATTTAATTTTTTGAAAGTCATAAAATGACGTCACGGTCCGTAACTTTTGCCTATGCTCATGCATAATTTACCAACCAAGACATCGTTTTGCAATTTAAATACTTAATACTAATATTAAAATACTTAGGAATTCTCGTGTCAATCAATTCAGAGGACCCAATTATGCCCGTAACATAGATCATTATGAAGGGCAATTATGTCTTCTATTAGAATATGAAATAAAATTACCCCCTAAAAATTGTTTTGGTCTTCTTCATTTTTGTTCAATAATGTATTGTTTGACAAAATAAAAGCATTTTCATTATTTATTCTGCATGAAGGTTTAAAGACATGTTCGCAAGCATGGAATATGTTAACATATAATCTGTCAATAAGCATAAAATTATAATTTGAAGTTAATACGCTATATATCGATTCATGTATCATTTTATATTTTTAAGAGTATAATTACTCAACAAATGTTTTAAATTTCAAATTGTAAACGACGTGATCCAATTAATTAATCAATAAAGTTAATTTGCTTTAATTAAACATAGCTAAATTTCTACTTCGATTTTACGAACGTAATGTTTTTACTTATATAGTATTGTGTTATTATATTTTCTAAGAATCATTATACAAGAATATTTTTTGAGAGGAGATGTCAGTAATATACACATTAATGAATTAATGTCATATTAATATAAGCATTCGTATTTAAAAAATTTGAATCTCTCTAATTAAAATTAAGATAATAAGATTATTTATATCTTTAAATGTAAATATAAAAGTCTATAAAGCAAGTAAATAAGTAAAATTCTTTAGTTTTTATAATTTCTAAATAGTTCTTCTAAAGTTTTTTTTTTTTTTTTTTTTTTTTTTTTTTGCCATGCAACTATGAGCATACTATGAAAAGTACAGGTAAGTAGGTCGCATCACAAAAAAAAAACTCTACTATGATGTTTCTATTCGAAAGACTTGATATATGTAATATGTATTTATGAAATAATATGTATTTCATAATTAATTATCAATTGTTCGTAAATATCAGCTGTTGTGAGTTTAAAATTTTTATTTGTCAAAGTTATGATGTACTGTACATAATATAGATTAATTACTGTTTTTTTAAACCTCTGACATAAAGTCCCTAGAAAATACCAAGTACTCTCACTCCATAAGAATTATTAACAAAAAATTTAATTGTTGAGAGGTCAAGATTGCTATTTAACTGTATGTTATTTAAGTGAGGTTTTTAACGGTAATGGTGAGAGTACCTGGCATTTTCTAGGGATCTTTCTGACAGCAAGAATATCAGAGGACCAGAGGAACTGAATCAGAGGAATTTAGCGAGGACCTTTTGTGGGCTCAATAAAAACTATTAATTAAATACTCACCGAGTTTGCAGGTGGTATACAGAGTACTACAACTGCGCTGCATTCATAATCATAGACAAGAGACCAAAATTCTCCGGACGTATTCTTGAGCGGCCATTCAGTGACAATATATTCTCGAGGTTTGGTGTAACCCTGGTATTTTATTAAGAGATACTCATTATTAGTAATCTGATTATTAGTATTGGTATGAAATTTATTAAACTTACATCAACAAATACTGCATTTATGTAGTCAGTGAAGTTGTTCCCTTGAAATGAAGTAAGGTATGGCCTGAAGTTGTCAGCTAAAATTAAATATCATTAAGTTACTATATAATTAAAAACAATAATAAATTTTTATAATAATTATTTATGCTTTATTGCTGTAAAATACAAAAACCAAAGAATAAAATTTAATAATTTAGAAGTTACATTATAGAATAGTTTCTCTCACTATCTCACTTTCAAGCAGTTTAGATAATTTTGCTAACGAAGTGAGCCAAACCACTTAACTTAATAAATTGTAATAAACTTACGTGGCACAATCAAGACATCTCTATTCTTCTCTCGATTATCCCCTCTATGTCCTCCCGCACAGTCTCCAATTGTAAATCTCGAAATTTGTTTACAAATTTGCTATAGAAATAGAATTAAACAAGTTTGTTAATATATACGTCCTATATTATAAGGAAGACTAAAAAAAATGAGGTAATTTTATTGCATATTTTAAAGGAGACATCGTCCTAAATTAATAGATATGCGAATTTTTAATTTTTGAGTTCATTAAAAATATTTAAATTGTAATTTTTGAAATTCGTGAATTGATGTCACTTTTTCCTATGCTCACGTGCATAAGTTACCGACCTTGACTTTATTTTTCGATTTTCAAATATTAATTAAAAATACTTAATGAGCTCAAAAATTAGAAATTCAATTACATCGATTCAGGACAATGCCCTCCCTTAGAATATGAACTCAAATGGCCCCCTAACGTTTTGTTGGTCTTCCTTATGATATGAATTAATATGATCCAAACTTCATAATATTTTTACTTACTTGATATTCCCTCTGATAGTCATTTATTTTAGTAACAGGATTCTTAATTGATTTTTGTCTAAGACGCTCAGAAAGTTCAGACACAGGGAACCATGAATTTCCACATACAATGAATTCTTCAAGCGTGTCATACACAAACTTGTACTGATCCTGAATTAAAAACAAGAAATAATGTTAATATATCATTTACTTTTTTTTTTTTTTTTTTTTTTTTGTATTTTTTTCTTCTTCTTAATATTTACCAAAATTTCTATGAGACCTTTCCTAGATTGACGTAATTTTTTCAAGTATCCAAATACGTCAAATGCGTCCTCTTCTTCCATAAGCTCCATGTTTGCATCGATTGCGAGATATACCCCTGATCTACCTCCACCATCACTATAGCATAAAAAAATAGCTTACTATAAGCATAAAACTTTGATGTCATGTTAAATTGAAAAGATTGTATAGGTCTACTTAATCAATGTAAATGTATATTTATCGAGAGATATTTTTAAGACTATTTTATGAGAAAAACTTGCATAAAGTTGGAATAGAGAAAATGCAGCAGTGATCAAGTATTGATTGTTTAAATATAGGAATAGTCAAATATTGCAAAAGGGTTGGTTAATTAATAAATGTTCTTTTTTAAAAAAAATGAATATTTATTTATTAATGAAGATCGAGTTGTAAGTCTCTTTCATAAAAATTTAATTCTATTGCCTTATAGCCATACAATGCAATCAGATGAAGATTTCAGTTCACGCAAAACTACATTTAAATACATGTTATTTCCATATGCCAATAGAATTCAATTTTTTATAAAAAAAAATGTTACAACATAATAATAATGTTGTTGTAATAACGTAAAGTATAAATTTTGCAACTATATTAATTATGAATCAAGATCTAGAAATTTCTTAACATATGAAGAAGCCATTATTAAGTCAAGACTTAATATCAGAGAAAAGTTTAAAATTCTAAACTTTATTTTCCTCCGGCAACCACCAAATCTCTCTTATTTTAATAAAACTGAAAGAATCTTTGAAATTTAATAATTATTCACAAGCTTTCAAACGCAAGTAAAATAAGCTTTGTCGTTTATTTATATTTGAAAAAACATTCAATAAAGTTTTCATGATATTTGAATTTTGATGTTGCCAAAATTATTAAATTTCTTCATACAACTGCCGTAGTATAATAACGTTTTTGAGTTAATAATGTTTAACACCGGTATACAAACTCTTTTGATTTTGAACAAAAAAATTTACATTATTTCTATATACTAAGCCAGGAGGAGTAATTTTAGCATGAATTAATTTAAAATTTAGTACATGAAATTTAGCTCAACTAAAAATATTACTTGAAATGTTACATGTTTTATAGTTGGAGTTCATTCTCTATAGACCGGTTGCACTTATATTTAAGAGCCGCCATTTTGTTGGCCAGGAATACCTAGGCCAGTATACGAAAAACATAATTTTTATTTTTTTTAATAGCAAAAGAAGCTTCAAACCTCAATCAAAACCTTATTTCTAGCTTCTAATAAGTTCGAAGAATATGAGAAAAATTTGTTCATTTAAAATAAACTCATTTTTTATGTGAAAAGTTAGGAGAAATGATGTTTCTCCTATGCTGGACAATGCATTAGGCACCACAAACATGGCAACAAGGCGCAAGGATGTGCAAGGGGTCTATAAGATAAAATTTGTTTAGAAAACTTTCTTGTGCCTGACAATGGTTGTTATCGTTGGTGAAGTATAGCATCAATCAAGGCGCAATCAATAGAAAAAGGTGCGAGACCACTAATCTCATTGTAGTATTTTATTTTTTGCTTATGTAATTATCTCATGTAATGTTTTGGTCAAGGTTTTGTAAAATAGAACTGTCAAGCCCTCACAACGCCATTATAAAGTTACTTATTAGAATATTAAAGCCGAATTCCTTTTCAATATCAGTTTACTGCTTATATAACACGGTGTAGCACGAAAGCCAAACCCTTTCATCAAGGTTAGTTGCGATTTTTTTAGGAAACTACTGCACCGATTCCGAAAAAAAAAATTGAACAATACTAGGCATACTTAAACGTGTTTTAAGCCAATAAAAAATTTCAAAGCTTTTTTTTGTGGCCGGTAAGAAGCATTGGTATTTATGGATTGAGCGTAATGGTTTACAGAGTATATTCCAAGGTAGTGATGATTATACATACTTGCAGTGCACAACCACTGGACCATCTCCAGACTCCGTGTGATGTTTGGCGACCGATCTGACTCGCCTTCTGAACTCTAAGATTGAATTGGAGAAAGGACATGAATGTGAATGCCACTCCGTATAGTGAAACTGTAGTATCTGTCTTATTTCAGGTTCACGATCCTGGAAACATTAAATAACAAATTTGTATAAAATATTCATGTAAAAAGAGAAATTCATTCAAGTTGTATTGATCTTATATAATAATGTTTACGATATTAAAAGAAAGAAAGAAAAAAGTGGAATATAAAGTACGAATAAGGTAATTCAAGAAAATTACAAATTCATAACATGTTTTAGTTGAATGTTTATTACAAGATCTTACAAAACCCAAGCACGTATAACTTTATATAGTTTTATGTCTACAATGTCCTTGGTAAATTAACATTAAATTTACGAACTAACTTAACATTTCATATTACTCATTCATAGTAATTTTAAATGCTTTACATGTTAAATACTATACAAAATATTCATTTTGAAATTGCTTCAATATTTAGTTAATTATTACAACTTTAACCCCAATAAAGGACAAATTAATTTTGAAGAGAAAATTTGTGAGTTTGAATGCAAAACATAAAAACTTAAAATAAATATGAGAATATGCATTATACGCATACATGATGTTATGGGTATACTAACCGGTCCGTTGTCTTTGGTCATTTGGATGTTACGAATACGGAAATTAGCGATCTCCTCTTCATGTGTTACTTGAATCTTGATATCTCCGTAAATTTCACTCTTTGCCATATTTGCGGGCCAGTATTGCACGCACATTACCTGTAAAAAAAAGTTGTCCATTACATGTAGAATATTTATAAAAATAATTTCAATGTATATAATGAAAATGCTTACACCTTGCTGACCTTGCCCAAAACAAGATCAGTGATTTTAAAAACCGAATTCACCCTTACACAAATTTCCACAGGTAAACAACAAAATTTTATATAGGTGATCAATGTAATATTGCAGTTAATACATGCTAAATTTTATTCTTATAACTATATAGATTAAAATCCAAGAAAAGAGGGTAATTTCGTTTGAAATATCGTCTTATTTTGGCACTGGTTTATATGGAAATATATTATATACTAACGGGAAGTAAAAAAGTACGTAAATTATGCTGTGTTTATTTCATTATAGCATAAATGTTACAAAATTAGAACATGCGACATGCTTTATTTGTAAGAAAATTATTATCCAACATAACATAATGCTATATATTGAATAAATTTTGCTAATAATGAGCCAGCATATTTAATACGTATATTTATTTATACATTTTCTTTCATAAAAAATTGATTTCTATTGGCATATGGAAATAACATGTATTTAAGTAGAGTTTGGCGTCAACTGAAATCTCCATCTGATTGTATTGTATGGCCATTAGTCTATAGAATTCAATTTTTTATGCAAGAGACTTACAGTACATGTAAAAAAAAAATACGAAATTTGATCTTACCTTGATGAAATCGAATGTTTTGGTAAGCATAACAATACAACTTGCTTGTTCTTGCCATATCATTCTCCAGAACTCATTGACAGTAAGTTCAGTTGGTCCTTGAGTCACAATATACGCATTTGGTTTGAGCAAGCTCTGTAAGCATAAATATAGAATTACAATTTTATGACACATGTACACAATAACAAAATTTGCAGAAAGTTTTCTTATTTATACAGGTATGATTCCAAGAAAAGTTATACAAAAAATATATATATATTGTAGCTACTCTTTTGTTCTTATAATAATAAAAAAAAAGTTTTGCATAACATGATGACGACAGTGAGAAAAGAAATTGAATTCTTTCTCTTGAAAATGTCAAATTTTGCCTGCAGCTGCTACAATATAAGCATTTCTTTTATGTAATGTCGTTTAAGCGTGGGTTTTTTTCTTTTCTTCAAAGAAAAAAATAAACATTATTTCTTATTTGCATATCATGTACTTTTTTTTGTGCTCTTCTAAAAGAAACTGCATAATATGTTTAATTTTTTTAAAGAGAAAATAAGCTAGAGACATAAAAAACAAGAAGCAAATTCATTCTTTCAAAAACTTAATTTAAATAAAAGAAACTTTATCTTCTTGGAACAACCTATAAAAATAAAGAAAATTATAGTCCAGAATATTGGCGTTTTTTTTTTTTTTTTTTTTTTTTTTTTTTTGAAGCAATTACCACATATTTTTATTTCAATTCAAAAATCGAAGAACCTGATATACTTATATAATATCCTACACAGTACACACTCACATTTGGAATACTTCACTGACTTATTTTACAGCATCTTATAGATCCGTTGCACATCCTTGCACTTTGTCGCCATGTTTGTGGTGCCTAATGCATTGTTCAGCACAGGGAAACATAATTTTTATTCATTTGTTGCATAACTAAAATTTTTATTTCGACTGTAAGCTTTTTTTTTTTTTTTTCATATTCTGCTAGCTTAATAGAACCTAGGCTCAGATTGAGGTTTGATGCTTAGTTTTCCATTAAAAAAATAATAACGTTTCTCCTATGCTGACCTGTGTATTTCTAACCAACAGTATGGCGGCTTTTAAATATGAGTGCAACCGGTCTATATAAAATATTTGTTATTAGCTATGATAGGATAAGACTAATGTAAATTTATTTTTAATTCAATGATTATATTTTTATTTCTAATAATGACTAAACTAAACCAACGCTTGTTGTAAAAACCAATCGGGCAGAAAATGACTAGAAGTAACACGTATTGAAACTTAATCAAAAATTTATAATGATAAAAGCGTACACAAATTTGCATACCTATTTTAATGTTTGTTTTTTCCTACAAAATGTATATTTTTACAACATTATTCAAGGATATAATTTAATTTTACATTATAAAATTTAGGCTGACATCAACAAAAAGCTTATACGTGACATTTACCGAGCACTTTTATAAATCTACATCGTTACACTCTCACCCAGGAAAAATACTATTCAAAAGCTTATTATATTAAAATACTGTATACTATTAGCTTCATTATCAAAGCATTTTTATCTACTCTTTATAAAGTAAATTGGGATTTTTTTTTAAGGATGCTTTGTGTACGCTACCTTGAATATGAATTTTTCTTAAAAATTATTTTCCGTAACTTTCCTCTTCAAAAGTAATTATTGCTCTTCTAGCTGAAGGTAAAAAAAAAAAAAATACTTCTTTTTTTATACATCAGATACGTCAATCAATAACCGATATAATGAGTTTTATAGTCTTTTCTTTAAATCTTGCTCTTATTATAAAATAAAGGGTGTATTCATTCATGTTAAAGTCAACGTCATAAAAGTGCATGAGTACTAAATAGCATTGGCCGGTATAGGAAAATGGCACATTTTACCAGTTTAAAAATACTTCCCAATTTTTTTTTGAGAGCATTGATGCTGTTAACAGGTTGAATTAGTGCCTCAAGTATGCAAGAAAAATAACAATTATGACCAAAAAATAGGTAATTTTCCAAAGAAAATAGCCAAATACTACGTTTATCCTATGCTGAGCAATGTTATTCATTGCTTAAGATGAGCATTGAAAATTACTCAGAATGACGTAATGCGTACACACCCTATAACATTTTGCAGTTTATATACACGTATATATCTTATATGTGATAAGAAAATAAACAGCTAGAAGCTGATAATCCTTTTACCGAGACATTATTTTGTTATCGTCGTTTGTTACTATATCCATTTCTTTTATTGTTAATTATATCAGAATAAGTACTTCCAATAACTGACAACATGTTATTAACAAAAAAACTTGATCGTAATTAATAAAGTTATATTGTTCTAGTTTATTTTATAAGACTTAATAAAAAAATATACATGATTTCATCCTTAATATTAATTAATTGGTATTATAGAAGAAGTTATTGATTTCTAGTTTAATGACTCACCTTTAGAAAGAAAAATTGAAGATTAAGTGACTTCGAAGACATTAGTACTTTTTAAATCATTTATTGAATTGATATACATATTTAATTGGATGTTAAGTTGTCAATATGGAGATGAAGTTAGAATCAATTAATTTTAAATTTTAATACAAAACTTTATAGTCATGAACTTTTGACCTTTTTTGTGAAGCATCATGTGTTATATATATATATATATATATATATATATATATATCGTGATAACTGATAACTAACTTATGTGATTGTGATTTGAATATTGATATATCAAAAGCTAAAGTTCAATAATACTATTATAAAATAATAATATAAAACAACATTATTAATAATTATTATTAACTATGATTAAAATTTGTAACAATAACATAATGCTTTTAAAAATTGAGATTGAAATTGAAGCCTTTTATTTTAATATATGCAAATTTAAAAAAAAATTAATCATTACTACAGTAATCATTTTTATGTCTTATTTACACGGTTCAATATTTTGAACCACAGTTTACATACACAATTTACAATATTTTTAGAATTTCCAGACCTCGAACGTGTATACTTTATTTATTTATTCCACATATTTATATAAAATATTCAAATATATATAAAAAAACAAAACATACAACAATAAATAAAGTGACAAATTAATGGTGGAAATAATGCAAGCAACGCATCAAAAATACCACTAACACACGGTGTGGTGTAGCTTGCATTATACTTACTTTATCAGAAAATAATAGCTCATGTTGAATTAAGTAAAAAATTAACAAAGCTTTAATGTTTTCTAATTAAGGTTGCATGCAATTAAATGTATTGTATACATATGGTTTTGATAATATATTAATTTATTCAAAAAGTGCTAAATTTGCAATGTTATTGTTATAGGGTGGTTTCATTCATGTTAAAGTCGACGTCATAAGTGAGTACTAAATAACCTTGGCCGGTATAGGAAAATGGCACATTTTGCCAGTTTAAAAATAATTTGCAATTTTTTGAGAGCATTGATGCTGTTAACAGGTTGAATTAGTACCTCAAGTATGCAAGAAAAATAATAATAACAAAAAAATAGCTAATTTACCAAAGAAAATAGCCAAAAACTATGTTTGTCCTATGCTGAGCAATGTTGTTCATTGCTCAAGAAGAGCATCGAAAATCACTCAGAATGACGTCATGCGTACACACCCTATACGTATAAGAAACCTACCGCACTGCATTTCATCACAATCGTGTGTACATTCAAAATATTACACCGAGTAAAAGCATAATATCCTTTAGGGTGGTTTCGCATTCCTGTTAAAGTCAACGCCATAAGTGAGCGCTAAATAACATTGACCAGTATACGAAAATGACTCATTTTGCCAGTTTTAAAATACTTCGCAATATTTTTTAGAACAATGATGCTGTTAACATGTTGAATTAGTTTTTCAAGTATGCAAGAAAAATAATAATAACCAAAAAATAGCTATAACTTTCAAAAGAAAATAGCCAAAAACTACATTTTTCCTATGTTGAGCAATGTTATTCATTGCTCAAGAAGAGCATTGAAAAGCATTCAGAATGACGTCATGTGCACACACCCTTATATAGGTTTATGATTTATTATTATAATTGTTTTATAAATTTAGTTAACTGAATAAGTAGAACCAATAGAATAAATTACTTTATTTAAAAAAGAAATGTTTCATCACAAATACGTCATGCTTTCTTGAAAGTATATAAAGCCCTCTAATTTAAAATGGCACAAGAATTATTATAATCATCACTCATCAGTATTACAGCTGAGAGTTGACCATGACTACACAAATATCAAATTATTTAATGTTTTTATTTTTACTGTTATGTAAAATACAAAAAAAAAGTTTAACTTTCATACATATTCGTGTTATATTTTAATTATGCTTAAAAGTAGTAATCTATACCTGATTGCAACTTATAGGATCAAAAATTTAACGTCGCACTCGTGTTGTAAATTTTAAACAGTTAATTTATCTCGGTTGTTGTTAAAGTATTATTGAAGTACGTACAGAAAGTTATTTTTAAAACGAGACTCAAAGGATTTTTACCGAACCAATACTAGTTGATGTATAACAATAAGATAGGTATGTTTATACTGCTGCATCTCTCCACCTTTTGATTGACTTCTATCATGTTGTGATGATCGAATTGGTCAAGACAGAAAACGAGTCGACTAACAGTACTGTATATCGTCTCTATCGCAGCAAATTGTTTCAAGTGAAATGATCACGAGCGCACCAAACGTTCCATCTGACACAGTAAACCCTATGTATAATGGAACGTTTGAAAAGCTCGTGAAATTTTCACTTGATACATTTTGACGCGATAGAGACGATATAAGGCGATAAGTAAACATCATGCAAACCATAGAGAGAAGGAACAATGGGTGGGTGAGCACATTTTGGTGTGCTTTGATAGAAGTCAAAAGTAAAAGACAAAGAAGTGCAGCAGTGAACACCTCTCTTATTGTTATTCATCAACTCGTATTGGTGCGGTAAAAATACGTAAAATCCTTTGAGTCTCCGTTTTTAAAATAACTCGCTGTACATACTCTATCATATTAAATTTTTCTCTTTGCCCTATAAAGTAAAGGCTTAGAGTAAAAAAAAAATATATATTACAGAGCATGTACCTCTAATAATTACACCAAGTTCTTAGTTTTTTTTTTTTTTTTTTTTTTTTTTTTTGAAAATTTAAGTGTACACAAATTTATAAAACTTTATATTATATATCTCACAAAATCTCAATATTAACTTTATAATATAAACTAATATTTACGATGCTCTTATCTCGTATTATATGAGATTTATTGCTATGTAATATGAAACGTAAAAACCATATTATGTTATTATTATATATACCAAACAACAAAATTGGGATGTGTTTACTATTGATCATCATGGTGGAGTTTAATAACGGGTAACGGGTATAGATATTACGACTGTCATTTGTTCTAGTCAAAATAAAGTCTGAAATAAAATTTATTCACATTTATTATATTCTATATTATACAATAAACGCTCTTAATAGTTTTTTAATTACATTTTAATGATTTTTATTGGTTAAGTTTAATTTTTTTTTCTATTTTTGAGCACAATATTTTTTGTTCATATTCGTACAAAATTTGCTATATAATAAGTTATATACTCACATCTACGTATGAAGCGTTAACATAGTCCGAGTCTGGCGTGTCATCTAGTGGCTCCAATACAACGCGGTTGTAATCATCTATACCACAAATTAAACATTCATGTCAATTTTCATAGTACTTTGCATCGTTTACAGCTCAATATATACTATACGAACTTAATGAGGAAGGTGAATTGAAATTTTTTTGTTGAGTTTATGATATTTTTGGAAAGAGCTTTAAAATTTTTTGAGGTGGTATTTTTTCTAAGGACGATTAGAGCATGCGAAGTATTTTTAATTAATTTTTGAAAATCGGTCTAGAAAGCCTGTGACGTCATCAGTCCACTTTTTTCTTGGCAAATACTAATCGTTCGAGGTTTAGTAACCAGTTTAATGAAATCAGCTCGTTCTCAGGATTTCAAAAAACTGGCTACTGAACCTTCTACGGTCAATACTTTTAGAAATAAATGCCCGATTGATGACATCACAGGTTTTGTAGGTTGATTTTCAAAAATTAATTAAAAATACTTCCTATGCTCCAATCGTTCTAAGAAAAAATAACTCCTCAAAATTTTTTAACGCTCTTTTCAAAAATGTCATAAAAAGTGGGGTTTAAAAAAATTCACCTTCCTCATTATGTACCTGATTGCAGTAAGTAAAAATGTAAGCACAACTTATAACAGCTTTGAGTTTACCCACACAGCACACTATGAACATCCAATAGACATAATACAGACAGATGTACATGGGATATCCTTATATCTACAGTAGAAGATATCCCATCCATTTTAAATGAACCTCAAACGTCTATGGGATATATAATGTGGGTATTAGAAAAAGTCTACAATTAACTGAAATATATATTTTCCCTTGATAATTCTCATGCACTCGCATATTTATTGGGTTTTCTGTTTTCATTTACCTTTTAATATGAATGAATGTTTTATGTTTGTGGAGTTAAATCTTAATTTATCTAATCAATTCAATTGATCTTTGTTCGTCTTAATTTTCTGCTCTTATTTTAAAATATTTCTTCAAAAAAACATTTTGACTGTCAAGTTTTACTACTTAGGTAAGAGTTATGTTATTTCAATCTTTAAGAAAAAAGTAGTACAGTATGTAGAAAAATCAACCATCTTCCCTTTCGACCAATTTTAAAAGTCGAGTATTCTTGAACTTTTAGAAAGTTACAAATTGTAAAGAAAATCTTCAATAACTCTTAAAGTGATGATTTTTTAGGTTCAATATTTCTTTGAATAATATTTGAGTATAAGTTTAATTCTTATTTAGTTAAATTTAGATTAGTTTTATGCTATGGAGCGAGCAATTAGAAATTGAGAATTAGCAATTGAGATATTTAAAAACAAAAATCATTGATTATAATGCATATTGTGTTGTTTTATTAAAAAGAAAATAAAATACTTACATGGGACGCACTTCTGATTTTGGTTCTTCTCCTTATTTGCATTTTTCGTCGCATGTCGACATGAATGGACTTCCACTTTACACGCGGACTGAAATCATTGGCATACAAAATATTTTTAATTTTTCAACATAAAAATTGAAACGTTTTACTAAAGTGCCTATTTTAAATTTTACTTAAAAACTAATAATATAACTTATATTTCTACTTATTTTTCTAATTATCTTAATTATAACAAAACTGAAATTTTGTCATTTATTTCTTTTTAAAACCATAAAATTTATAGCTAAAAACAAACCATTATAACATAAAAAAACGAAATAATTTATTATGTTTTTGTTACAAATGTCTAAAAAAAATATTTCACTTTGATTCAGTTTTAACATAAAATAGGGAAAATTTACAGTTTTATGTTAAAATAAAGTAAACTGTCTTCAAGTGCCAAAAAACTTTCCTTTTTTTCTGCATAAAAAAATTACTAAATAACATTGTTTCTATAATATAAAGAATACAATTTTATATAAAATATTACTTAACATTATAAAATTTTAGACATTTTTGTACGCTCTAAATGTAATAATCTTTAACTCGAGTTATAAGATATAAGATTTTATTACGTTCCATATCTTTGCAGAGTAGAACAAGACAAAATAAATAACGCAAATATATTAATAAGTATAGTATTAGTATGGTTGATGCTATGATTATGCTAGAGTGTTAGAGTGATATATATATATATATATATATATATATATATATATATATATATATATATATATATATATATATATATATATATATATATATATATACTAATATACTATTATTATAGTTATTTTTACATTATTACATGCAATAAAATCAGAAACACTATAAAACTAGTTGTCAGTAGATATCTCTGCACTAGTAGAAAACAGTGCACTCTTTTCTACAATATATGTATTTTAGATACTATACTGTGATTGAAAATAAAATTTCCAGCGTTTATATACTGTATTTTAAGAGTAGGTGTTGTGTGGCTTTTCTCTTACCACAAATTGAAAAAAAGAAGAAGAAGAGAAGAAATCTTTGTCACCGGCAACCTACGTGATTTCAGAGATCAATGCGAGAGTGGTTCTCTTTCTCAATTTTCACCTCAACGTTGCAGGCATAGCAGGCAGATAGCTCGAGAACCCTCGATAGTGCGGCACCCTGGCTATGCATTACAATGCAACGCACTGCAATCTAGTCTACTTGTTATAATAATAATGTTGGTCCAATTGATGATATATTGGGTAAAACTTATTTTCTTTCATGTTTCGTTGTTTTGATGCTGGAAATAATATTATTACAAGTAGGCTATGTCACAAACCTCTTCCCTTCTCGACTGTCGTCAGTGCTGTGTATTGTAATGCAAGACCAGGGTGGCATGTAATATAAGAGCTCCCGAGTTGCTTGCTTGCTGCATACAATGTTCAGGTGAACAAAAGGAAGAGAACCACTCACACTTTAAAATCACGTGGTATAGCTGGTGACAAAGAGGTCTCTTCTTTTCTTTAAGATTATGATGAAAGAGAAACCACCCACCACTCACTCTCATATATTAATATGGTTTTCTCATATAAACGCTGCAAATAAAACAGGGCAGAAGTCTATCTTGGTCAACGATCTTAAATTGTACAACCAAATGGCAAAGTCATTGAAAGAAAAAAAAAAGGATCAAGAAAAATCAAGTTTAAGCATAAGAATAAGAAGAAAGTGAATTTGAATTTAAAATCAAGAATAGAAAAGAAAGAAATCTACAAGAAAGAAATCTACCAAAAATAAAATCTACAAAGGAAAACAAAAAATAGCATTCAGTTGCTAAAATAAATGCTGCTACTATATTACTTTAATTTCATTTTCAATCACAGTGTCTGTACAGTATATGTTGTGATCCAGAAGTGTGTATTGAATGATGCCTTGTCTCACACTCTTATACATCCGGTATGTGGTTTGACCTCATAAAACGAGAAACGTTTTTGATCTCAAGGGTAATTATAATTATTTTTCATCGCATGCGCATTTTCCTCTTACGGTTGAATCAAAGTTAACTATATAGAAACTTCTATATGTAACCAGCCACTCATTCATAATTCAAAACTAGTCATTACTCATTAGAATACATTAAGAACGAAACTAAAAGTAAACTTACATTAAAAATGGTATCATATTCAAAATTGGTATTTTATTAAGACTATATAGAACTGTAACATCTATTTTTACATATTTTTTAATGTTCTTAATATAAATATTCTTATAAATATTATATACATTTTTAACTAAACTTTCAATATATAAATTCTTGTGATAAACAAATGAAAGCATATTTTGATTATATTCAAATTTAAATATTTAGATCATAATTTTAGATATCTTTATAATGTAAATAAAAAATATCTTTAAATACGTAATGTATGAAACTTTTTGAGAAAAATGGTAGACTTGGCAACTCTAATTTTCAATTGATTAAATAAAAGGACGTGTCAAATATATATTTGCTCCATATAGATTGCAGTGCTGACGTTTGGTTTGTTTATGTTCAAAAGTTCTTTGTGAATGAGAATAGTTTTTTTTTTTTTTTTTGTTTTTTTTTTCCGTTAGCAAAAACTAAAACGTTTAGGTCCATTATTAGTCATCAAACCAACCGCAAGATGAGAATACGTGCCAAAAATAAGCTACATTGTCATTTTAGATTCTCTCTTTTGTTTTAGTTTCAACTCCGATATGTACATGTATCTACACCTACATTGCACAAATGCATTACATTTTATTTAACAAAGCAATAATAACTACTTTATGAACATTGCTTAAGTACAGTACAACAAAGTACAACATTATATTAAAAAAAGAGGGTCTTTAAAAGTCATTAAACGAGCATTCAACCTCTCATACTTTGTTATTTATTTTAAGACCTAAGTTATGATGTAATTAACTAAGTCTAGGACTTAAAATTTACCAGACGTTATAATATATATATATATATATATATATATATATATATATATATATATATATATATATATATATATATATATATATATATATATATATATATATATATATATATATATATATATATATATATATATATATATATATATATATAATATATTTGTGTGTATGAAAGTATAATCATTAATATTATTTGTATGTATAAGAAAGTATGTATGGTATTATGACATTAGTGAATCATAAGAATGATTTAATTGTGACACACTTGCGAGAGAGTTACGATTGAACGAGTGTTTCTCTCTCTCTCTCTCTCTCTCTCTCTGTCTCTCTCTCTCTCACTCACTCACTCTCTCTCTCTCTCTCTCTCTCTCTCTCTCTCTCTCTCTCTCTCTCTCTCTCTCTCTCTCTCTCTCTCTCTCTCTCTCTCTCTCTTTCTCTCTCTCTCTCTCCCTGTTTCTGTTTCTCTTTCCTAGGAGAGCAGAGTTCTGCAAGTGAAGATCTAAGAATACCCAAGGAGGAGAAGCGATCTCTTTCTCCCTGCTTTTACAGAGTGACGCTCTTGATGACCTTCGGCCGGCAAAATCTCTCCCCATCCCCCTTATTTTCTTGCTTGTTTTGCCTAGACCGCCCACTCGCTATGCTAATTACAATCCTTTACTATATACTATATCAAACTTAAATTAGATTTTATTAGGTCTTGAAGGTAATATAAAATAAAGCTTTTTTTTTTATAAAAATGTTATAAAATTTGTAACATTTGCTATATAAAAATTATTTTCTTGGTTAATTATATCTTAATCTATAGATTATTAAGTTGTTTTTTTTAAATAAATAGCTTAAACTCTTCCACTCCTTCTCTATCTCTAACTAATCTGATCTACGAGCTCAGGATTAATTTTTGGTCTCTCTCTCTCTCTCTCTCTCTCTCTCTCTCTCTCTCTCTCTTATTTTTTTATTACTTTCGTTATACTCCTTAAAAGTAATTAACAACGAAAACCTCACTTCAGATGAGGTTTTAAAAGGTTATAAAAAAAGTGGAAAGATTTTTTACTGGTGTATATACATATAATAGTCCCTTCTCTTTTTAAATTTATTACTATATTAAAAAATCATTTAAAATACTAAGAAATCTTCTTTTTTTTTTAAGTCTATATACGTATATTAGTTTCCAGTGTACAACAATTTAATTACGCACGCATTATAAATTTAAATGTGATATATCAAAAGACTATAAAGAAATATTGTGCTTTATTATATTAGTTTTGGTATACGTATAATATAATACTATTAACAATATTGAACTCTTTTAACACATATTATTAAGTTGAACAACGCCTTTGTTAATTAATTTAATTAACTAGGGTATATATTATATACCTACTAACACAATATGTCATCTATATGTATATATAAATTGAAATGATAAAAGCCTTTATGTTCCCCATGAGTAAGATACTGGATGTTGTAATTATTCAAAGAACACGCGATTAAAACGTTATATAATAAGCAAAATATGAAACTAAATTACATTTTCTTTTATATACATAATATTATAGTCACAATATCCCACCATGTTTATCAAATTATTATTAAAAAGTGTCAAAAAAGAAAGTAAAGAAGAAGGGGAAAAAATGCGTTATAGCTCCTTGTGTATAGGCAACATGTTGGGCGCTCATATATTGACATTTTATGTAAACCGATATAAACAGGAAAAGGAAGTGCCGGAAGCGGAAATCACGTGACAGTAAAAGTGGGAGAAAACTTCGCAGTAGCAGCAAGCTAGGTCTGAGCTCCTCCCACTTTTAACATCACATGGTTTCCTTTTCCGGCACTTCCTTTTCCGCTTTTTAGGTTTACATAAAATGTCATTATAAAATTGACTGCTTATGTTTACTCAAAATGCGGAAAAGAAAGTGCCGGAAGAGAAAACCACGTGACGGTAAAAGTGGGAGGTAGCTTAGGCCTAGCTTGCTGCTGGCACGAAGTTTTCTCCCACTTTTACCGTCACATGGTTTCTGCTTCCAGCACTTCCTTTTTCGCATTTTGAGGAAACATAAGCTGTCAATTAGTTCCTCTTCTTGTTGAAAGCGGGAAATCAGCTGATTTGACTAAAACATTGTAAAGAAGACAAAATCTGAAAGTTTGCACATTGCAAAGGATATAATAACTTTGAATATATATATATATATAAAAATAAAAATAAAAATGAGGCCTACCATGCTAGAATTTTAAATTAGGATTTATTTGAAGTTTTACTTCCATAGGAGCCCATGTTAATTTCAATGATTATTTTCTATATTATCTGATAGTCACGGTTTCTTAAAATTGTATCATGGAGCTGTAACTACAGTATATTAAATTTCAAATAGCATCATAAAATTTAGGACTTTTCTTTTTAGATTTTGAGATACAAGCGATCTAAATACAACACTTAAAACAATTATGGTTGAACATGACGTGTAGAAGAAAATGACAAAGAATTATTTTTATATAATAACAAGAGGGATTTTTAATTATAATTTTATCGTAAATATTTATTATGTGGGAGTATTATTAAAAAATATTGTATAATCTTATCGATCAATTTTTATTATAATAAGTATCTAAAAATATCACTTCCTGTTACTTTTGATGATATTCATTTTATATAGGAAAATATTATATAAAATATTTTGAGAAATCTCTACTTTTTTGTATAAATTTAACTTTTAAACTTTGATAAGAAAATTTTCAATTTTAGTTTTGAGAATTTGGAATAACATTCAAATGCAAACTTTAGCTTTTCTCAAATACTTTTTTTTTAATTGGTTTTTAAAAGAAAATTCTTTAAAAAGTATTTTAGACATCACGCTTATCAAACATTTACTTTAAAATTATTAAAAATTCTTGTTTGATTTTAGCTATTTGTTAACTTTGATCATTCATAATAATATAAGGAATATCTTTCAGCATTTTAAACCCTCACATATACTTATACAAAATAAAATTTAAACATTTTTTTTTTCGTTATATCATCTGTGCGTTACTGAATTTTAGGAAAGCAAGCTCAAGAGGTTATCAACTGAATGTTTGGTGTAAATTTTTGACAACGAAAATACATGCAGAAATATTTGAAGTATCGGCAACAGGTTGCATTTATGATAAAGATTTTAATGTTTAATTTTGTAAATAAATTTTAAAAATTTGAAGATATAATAATATATAGTGCGTTACAAAATAATACCATATTGTATACAAAGAATGTTATATACTTCTCCCAATACTAGTTCGAGCGGATACAGTGTAATTAACAATGTAAAGTTAACTGTGATTGGCTAGTAGGTTTATAACACACTCTTTGATTGGTTTAGCACCGCGGATACAGCTTTTGACGGGAACGACCTTGATTTGGCCAGAGCGTAATATGTTGCCATTCTAGTGTCAGTGTCAGAAATTTGACTTCCACTAATTGTAAGTTTAAAACTACACGCAAAAAAATTAATACTAAAAATGTACTAGGTAGACATATAACCTAGAACACAGGTATATTATTATACTACAATAATACCTAATGAAGGTGCAATATGCTACAATAAAGATGTGACTCACTTACGTTAGATGAAAGCCTTTGTCAACTTACCTTTTTATCATTTAGAATAAATATACTAGATTGATAACTACCATACCTTAATATCCATGAATTGGACACCACCACATTGATTTTGTATTTATTTTTATTTTGACGGTTATTTCACGCATCTGACGTCACAATGTACCAATGGGGCCGTGATGGCGTGCAAAGAACTTGAGGGAAGGGCTTAAATTTATCACGTGACCAGAGAGCGGTGACTGTGATTGGCGGCAGTACATTGTGTCGTCACATGCGTGAAATAACCGTCAAAATGAAAATAAATACAAAATCAACGTGGTGATGTCTAATTCATGGATAATAAGGTATGGTAATTATCAATCTAGTATTCTAAATGATAAAAAAAAAAGTTTACAAGGGCTTTAAGTAGTATTGTAGTTTATAACTACCTGTTCCAAATTAAAGTGTACCTATTGCAAAATACAGGATTCATGTACCTGCCATAGGTAGTAATTTTTTTCCGTGTAGTGTATACTTGTAGTTTTTTTTTTTTTTTTTTTTTTTTTTCCCCTAATGTCTCTTTATCTCTTTTTACTTCTCTCATTACATTTTGGATATCAAATTTTGTTTGGATTTTGTCTTTTTGATACCTTGTTAAACAACTCATGTTGACTATGTGCAATGTGTGTGTTGTATTTATTTGCATAATAAAATCTTTATTATTATTATGCATCATCTTTCAATATTTTAAAATTGAATAAATTTCATCTTTTATTAGAAAGTCAAGTGTTTTCCCATAAATAAATGGTTTTATGATATTTAAAAGTAGAGTCATCATCATTTTATTTTTTAAGATGGAAATGGATTTTTCTTCGTAATAACATACGACTAAAAATAACACTGTAAGTAATTTTAAAAAACTTTTATGTTTATAATACTTATGTTGAATATATGTATATGTATATAGATTACTGCTATGAAAATATTCCTTGTAAATTCATGACTAACTCTTGATTAAATAGACCTTTCAATTTTGCATTTGCCAACGAATATATTATAGACATTATATATTATATATATATAGACACACACTATATCTGTCAATATTGGTTCCACTGTTATTATTGCGTATGACTTCCATCTCTCTCTCTCTCTCTCTCTCTCTCTCTCTCTCTCTCTCTCTCTCTATATATATATATATATATATATATATATATATATATATATATATATATATATATCCTGTGGTTTATTGAGTAATAATATTTAGCAAATAAAAATTCAGATTTATAATAATTAAAAATAAACAGATAAACTTACAATATTACAAATTAATTAAATCTATTTACATAAAGTTAAATTAATTTGAAGTATTGAATTAGTAATATACATACACTATATAGTGCGGTAATATCTAAACAATAATAATATCATATATTATTATAAATTTTCAACTAAAATAATATAGTGTGTACTATGTACTGTACATACACAAAACAGAGAGAAAGTGAGATGAAGTTGGTACAGAGAGTTTAGGTAACTATGGCAACGTTCATATACCCGCTCTGGGATAGTCCCTGAACAATCAATATTGTATACGTACGCAATATAAAATTAGGTCATACTTTGACCTAACCTTGACCTTATTTGACCTACCACAACTATCGATATCAGGTCAATCACCTTAAAGAAATAATGTATGTAATAATTGAACTGTAGGTAATTATATACGAAATTAAGTAAAAACTCATTAACTTAATGGGTGATTGACTTGTTAGTCAAATGAGAAATTTTATTTTTATAATAATTCTGTCTACGTTATTTATATATCCAAAACAAGTACTATAATTTTTAATTAAAATTTATTATTATTATTGTAAAGACAATTTTTTATTGATATTTTTAATTGAAAAAAGTTTCTAATTTGACTTAAAAGTTGGAGCTAAAATTTAAATTTTCTCATTTAAATTTTATCTTTAAAAAGTGGAATAACTTAAATAGTGGATCGTGTTTGACATCACTAAACTTTTAAGTAACTTTTACTTTTTGCTAAATTTATATTTCGTGAACCGTTCAGTTTGTGATATATTAGCTGGTCACCTACTATAGTATACCTTTTTTTTTTACCTAATTTTATATACCTATTTTTTTATATATATTTTTTCTTTCATGAAAAAATATATTATATTCTGGCATCAGTATTTAAATTTTTTAACAATAATTGTATGGAAACCTGATGGAAAAAAAAGAAAAGAAAAAAAGTAGCCAATCTCATGATCCCAACTCTAAAATCTAGGAAATCTAGGAAATCAATAATTCTCCCAATTAATTAATATAATAAACCCTTCCAATTAGTAATTTGTTTTACTGTTAAATATATAAATCTAGCATAATGAATATTCATGTTATATTATTATTATTATTATTATATATATATATATATATATATATAAATCATAATAAAGCAAATTTATTCTTTGGCCTATATCCCATCAATATTTTATATACGAAATTTGCATCGAAAAATCAGAAATGTACTTCGTCAAATTTTTTATGCAATTTTTATCTGACTTTTATATACATTTTTTGCTTATGCAATATTCTTATTTAATGAAATGGTAAAGGATTTGAGGGCTGTCAAGCCCTCACAATGCCTTAACGGTTGTGTTCAGTGCTTGTATCTCAAAAGAAAACTTCCAAACTTTATGATGTCGTTTGAAAGTTATAGTAACAGCTATTATACATATATGATAAAATTTTCAAACCAGTGACCATCAGATAAAAGAGAAAATAATTATTGAAATTAACATAAGCTCTTATTGGACAACAACTTCAAAGAAAAACATTTTAATTTAAAATCTAGCACGGTGACCCCTCAATTTTTTTTACTTAAAGATACCTCATTCTAATGTATTATTGTGCAAAATTTCAGATTTTTCTTTCTTTATAAAATTTTAGTCACATCTCGCAATAGCTGATTTCCCAGCTTAATAAAGTTACTTATTCACGGAAATAATAAATCAAACAATTTATAATATTATAGCATAAGTGATGCTAAATTAGAACAATATAAATAATTATGCTATACAACATAATATTTATGCCATGTAACATAGTTATTATGCAATATAGCAAGAATTATGCTGTATTGAATAAATTGTTCTGAAAATAAGCTAGCATAATTATTACGTATTTATTTTTGTCCGTGCTGTTATTATTAAAGACGTAGAACACCTTGGACAAAAAAGTTGCGTTATATCCTAACAAACCTGAAAATCAACGTTGATTTGGCCGGAATCATTGATTTCTAATTTATTTTCCATTCACAAAATTACACTGACGTCACAAAATAACGTCACAGCTCGCCTGGTTTACGCTTTGTTAGGATATTACGCAACTTTTTTGTTCAAGGTGTTCTACGCCTTTAAATAATGACTAGACCAATGCTTATTGTAACTTTTGTTACTTAATATGAACTGCCTGGGTCAGTAAAGTTTCTTATTTACTGTCAAATTCTCTTTTCTTTACTTCCAAAGATTAAGCAATTATTGTTAATGTCATTTTAAACGTACAGTAATATCTTGATCTAAATAACATTAAATATTAATACTGAAATGTGAGAACGTGCTGTATACGATGAACGTAAAGTGCTCTATATACTTTTATGAGCGCATTCTTTAAAAGTAATAAATGACTTTTTTATCATTCTTATATCATATCGTAACTTTATATAAGGCAATACATTATTTTGTATTTATTATTTATTTAAAAGTTGTTTTTTTATTATTACATTATTAGAGAACATACCAGAAAATTGATATCGGTTTTAGAGTTCCGAGAATTCTCTGTATAAAGATGAAATTATGTATTAATATACAGACTCTTCATTTTATAAAATTCTACAAACTTTTTAGTATGAAATGTACTTGAAATGGCTTTTAACGCAGAATCTAATTATTTTTCAATGTGCTTGCAAAAAAAAAAAAAAAAAAAAAGTTTATTGATTTTATATCATAAAATTTTTGTGGAATTTTTTTTTCTTCTTTGTTTAATAAATTTCTCCTTTGAAACTAAAAAGTGATAAGGAAAGAAAAAAAATACACGTATGGTGCTTTGAAATTATAAATGGTTCAGTGGTTTGCTTTAAACCATACACACTTTATACATGAAAGAGAATTCTGTGGTGTGAAATAGATTGGAAATATACCAAGTGAAGAGAACAGAAACATTGCGAAACGTTACACATATATACGATCTCTCTCTCTCTCTCTCTTTCTCTCTCTCTCTCTCTCTCTCGTAATCCTTTGTGTATAAAGTTAAATAAAAAAATTCTCTTTAATAAAAAGTAGGCAAAAAAGGTAAAACAAAAAATTAGAACGCATAGTAATAAAATCTTAGATCTGCTATATTGATTTAAGTAAAAGTTACATATTTTAATTGGAAGTTTTGAAGAAGAAAAAAAAAATTAATATTAGTGTGAATAAAAAATATACAAAAAATTAGCTTACTTATCATTAAAATATTTAAAGGCGTAGATCACCTTCAACAAAAAAATGTCTAATTTCCTAACATACTTTAATTTTAAGGTTGATTTGGCCGGAGTCATTAATTTCTAATTTATTTTCCATTCAAGAAATCACAGATGCGGATTTAAGACGCCACAGTTCGCCTGTTTCCACGCGCGTGGACCAGTGAGCTGTGGCGTCATAAACCCGCATCTGGCATCTGGCATGACTCTGGCTAAATCAACTTTGATATTTACGTATGTTAGGAATATTATACAAGTTTTTTTGTTCAAGGTGGTCTACGCCTTTAAAATATAACTTACAAAACTCCGTATCAAAAATAGTTTTAACGTTTTCTATAAGTATAAGATTAATATGGATTTTTGTTGTTTTCATTATTCATTATAGCTATATAGGAATAAATTTATATGTTCTCAACAAAGACTTTTGCAAATTACCTATAGTTTTTCAAAATGATAAATTATACTACAAAGTTAATAAAGTTTGAGTTAAATTATACAAAATAATGTTTCATTCTTACCTGAAATTCAACTTTATAAAGTACTGGAAATTTACGTCTTTGCTCACAATGTTTTATAAAGTTCTTAATTTCTACTGGTTTATTAGGAATTGCAGACATAACGCCATATTGCTCCGCTGTAACAAACAAACAAATGTCAACATTAATATCCGGAGAGAAATAATAAGATTTTGATTTATTATTGAATTAGAAAGAAGTTTTTATTATTATGACTTCGATACCTTTGTTGTTGTGTTTAATTCTTGACTTATATTTCAGGAAATTTTATTGTAATTTCAAGCATTTTACATCATATTATTTTAGAATTCAATCACAAAAAAGTACAGCTTTGTGGTAGTGTACAAGTTTTGTATTAAAAAAAAAAAGAAAGAAAGAAATACGAAAAATATAAATTACGTAATTTATGCTGCATTAATGTCATTCTAGCATAAATTATGCTAAGTCAGAAAAACATAAATAATAATGCTGAACAATATTAATATTATGTAACATAATATTTATGCAGTATATAGCATAAATTATACTGTATTGAACAAATTGTGCTGAAAATGAGCTAGCATAATTATTACGTATATATATTTTTTTCCGCGAGTAAAGAAAAAGAGAAGAGCTACTGGGCTAAATAAAAAAAAAAAAAAAAAAAAAAAAAGCTCTTAAAAGAATAGACCAGAGAAAAACATAAGCATTTATATCACAAAACACTTGATGGAAATTACATAAATAAATTTAGTTTGTCTCAAAACCCAACAGTAGCCCCGTAGCAGTGATTAAAAAATTCAATTTATGCAACCCGCACAACATTTCTATACTAATTTTTGCATGTTTCTGACGTCATAAACATGACTTATAACGCAAATTGCATACTTTGCAGTTTTTTCACGTTCTCTCGTAGGGCTACATTAACATTCTGGTAAAAATTGTCAACGGTTTTGAAAATCCCATTTCGTGTTTATTCATTAAAAAGCATATGTTGTTTTTTGTGGTCTATAGCTTTAATAATAAATTATGAGATGTGACACTTATACATATTATGTTCCTTAACCTTTCTATACTCTCACAATTTGGGAAGAAAACATGTAAAGTTGGTAACACGCACTACAATTTCTATTGTATACCCAGATTTAATAACTTCATGAACTCCTAAAGTTACCTACGTTACAGATTTTTAACGTCAGTTTGTGAGAGTACAGAAAGGGCGCAATGTTTATGAATGATAAATTTTACGTTTTTGATTAAACAAAAAATGAGGCCAGGATTTCTTTAATAGTTTTAAAATGGTACTATAAAACACAGTTATTATATTTTCTATTTATGTATATTATTATACAATTTAATTATAATAAATTACAAGAAATTTTAATTTTATATAGTAAAAAAAAAAGTACTGAAAATAAATATAATAAAAATTGAAGATCACATTATATTAAAGTAAACAAAAACGTACAAAAGCAAAAGATCGATATTAAAATCAATTTCGTACTCTATATAGTCTCTTTTTTTATTTTTTTTTCTGGCATATCTAATATAGTTTATGATGTGAGTGATACTCATAGAAGTTAATATTCTGTGTACAAGTTTTGAAACCATGGTTCCCTCAGTATAATATGATATAACTAATATGATGTATCACGTCGTTATAATTATTGTGATATATATATACGGTATAAAGTAATATACAATGTATGGTATGTATCCTTCAACACATAGCAATCATCACGGTACTTTGTTCACCGTTCCCGGATATGTGCAATCGAGTCGTATAAGGTTTGAGTAAATGTCATATAACAGTTGATTTGTTTATTTTTATATCATATATGCTATTAAAAATTGAAGCTCATGTGCTGCTTTCTCATAACTAGCAAAAAGTTGCTATATAATACTGTACATATTTTTTTTATCGAATTTATGAATGATTAAAAAGCTCGACAATTACTACTCAAGAAGATTATATAAAATGGTAATACTTATCCGTGATTTTATCACGTTTAGTAGCTCAAACATTGGAGCACAAAACACACACTCTTACTCTACCACTCGTTTCACCGCTTGTCCAGATTTTTTTTTTTAGTAAAAATCACTAGCATTTTTTTTGAAAATAAGAAAAAAAAAAAAAAAAAACTAACTAAACTGTCAGCGCTACCTTTTATTTACATAAAATCTAACTTACGTTGGAGTTCCAATGTTATTAATAGTAAAAGAATGCGGATCAACTTTTTTTTTTCCTTGTTTATTTTACAAACGTGATAAATATCCGTTCTAGTTTTAACTGCTGCTTTTGACGCCTACATATCTATTGAAATTATGACGCAGCTATTTTAATTTCACAACTTCTTAGTATTTAAAACTTCAGTTCCTAATATAAACATCAGGAATTATTATTCTTAGTTATAGAAAATCAGATCAATTAAAATTTTTATCGTAATTGTAGAAGTATTAAGTATCATTTACCTAATACTATTTAAAAGATTTTGGGCTTTTTAATTTAAACTCAATATATGTTATTGTTGTGAGAGCGTAAAGTAATGTGTGTTATCGGTGACATGCGCTAGCCAATCACAATACAACGTGGATAAGACCAAGTTTTCTCTTTAATTTTTAGTTTAGTTTATTGTTAATCAAAAATAGGCAATTTTACTTGCCCAATACACAGTACATACTCTTTCACACAAAAATTTACTCTTTGCCTTTACGCTAAGGCAAGAGAGTAAAATTTTCTATGAAAGAGTATGAACTGTACTTTCATTATAAGATACAAATATAAGGAGATTATACACGAAAAAAAGTAACTAAAGAGTTACTAAATTAGACTTTTTTTATAATAAATTTGTTAGATATATACAAAGTTTTTTTTAAGATCTAAAGAGCTAACTATTTACCTCTGAAGAAATAACGTTTATACTAACAAGTTACTGTTTAAATTTTTTTCAACCAAGTTACTGGTTTGTACTAAAAAGTCACATCTAGGTAACTGAATAATTTGTACAATTTCCGAGTATATAAACTCAAATTACACATCATGGCTTATATCTCTCTTCTGATTTCTTTTTTCTTTCATTTTTAAAGAAATTTTTTTAAGCAGAAATTTTTTATTCACAATGACAATAAACCGCTTAGCGTAAAAGAAAAAAAAATGCTGGTACAACATTCAAATTTGTTAATGCTACTTATTTCTCTCTCTCTCTCTCTCTCTCTCTCTCTCTCTCTCTCTCTCTCTCTCTCTCTCTCTCTCTCTCTCTCTCTCTCTCTCTCTCTCTCTCTCTCTCTCTCTTGTATTAAAGTATCCCGCTACAAGATAGAGATCAGCAGGCATAGGATTTTATATATATATAGGGTGTGTTATAAAGAGACAGATGATAGTAGCTTGCTATTACTATATGGCACATATCCAAACTATCTGGTTTAACATGTGAATTCATATACAAGGATTTGGTTATATTATGCTGATGCATGTGACCCTGCTAGCCCTAGATTCAAATTTGCCCTCGACCCATATTTTATCTATATAATATTGGCGCCCAGATGCACTTGGTGTGTCTCGTGACTGGATGCACTCTAACCAATTAGGAAAAAAAATACATTTAGTCTTTTCATCTTTTTTTTTTTTTTTAAATCAATTTAGATCATCAATTTATCAATCATTATGTCATAACGTTTATAGAGTATTTAAAGCTTAGTCAAGTTAAAAAATATAATGATATCAAAACTTTTGATGTCTAGTAAATTATTATAAGTATTGATTTTTATATATTATAATGTATACAATATTATTTTAAAATGATTTGATACATATCATATATAAATTTGTTAATAAGCTATAGTATGTTAATTATTTTTGTATTGTATGATATAAAAATATATTATTATAAAACATATGGTTATGTCATTTTAATATTTTATACCAGTTTTGGGTTAATCCAAGATAAATGTAAAGGGGTGTTATTATATATAAGAGAGACATACTGTAATATCTTTTGCAAAAATATAAAACTTAAAAATAAAATTTTTAAACAAACTTTTTAGTTGATATAAGAAACTAATTTATGAAACTCGAAAATTTTTGCTAGATAGTCAAGTTTTGATATTGCGGTAATTTAATAAACAGGAAATAGAAAATTTATAGATAAATCATCTATACACAAAAAAAGTTTTTTTGAGCATATATCCAAGAAGTTATGTATGACAAACTTCATCTTGATAGTTTATTTACTTAAAAGTTTCAAGATCTCTACTGAAGTTGCTTGTCAAGTGGTACGCTATGCTTGTATGTATGTGTTTGTTCTCTTATCCTTGTGGTTATGCAGCAATCGAAACAATCTAACTTTCAGTATGAATAGTCAATTGCATTTTCCTTGCATCTCTGCATTATATATAATAAACTTTTTGTATATTCATGAACATTACTGCTCTACTTTCTTAAAAACTTACTTTTTAATTTAAATTTTTAAGTTTTTACTACATGTTATAAAAATGTACTGACGTTAATATTTTTAACATTTTTTTTTTAATTTAAAAATAAATTTTGTTATATTATACTAAAATATATATATGTCTTAAAAATAATATCTTTATTACTATATGAATAAAAATAGAGTAATCTTAATTAAGTTAACTTCTTTTCCGGATGGTTTAGAAACTTTTTTTTTTTTTTTTTTTTTTTTAATATTTTTTATGTTGACATTTATGCATACTGTGATGTGGTATAAAGATTGACGTTTGGGACCAGGTTCATCTATTCCAGCGTGTCGCTTGCAAATCTGGCAGCAGCTGTCTCTTTTACTGACATCATTCTACGTCATATGGTGCTCACTCGTGTCCTGCTTGGCGGTTTGTCTCTCTCTTCTCTCTCTCTCTCTCTCTCTCTCTCTCTCTCTCTATCGCGGTGTTTGCCCCAGCATACACCAGGAATAGAGAATGACTAAACAAAAATCAAGACACTTGCGAATCTTTCTCTTTTATTTTCTTAATACTTTCTTTCTGACAAATATTATCATCACAAGAATAACGTAAAATGATACTCAAGCCAATAAATTTTAAACCAACTTTTTATTTGAAATATTTATATCTTTATTTCATCAAAGGAATTGTATATACATTTAAAAAAACAAAAACCAAGACAAGAATTTAAAAAATAATTTATAGTTTTGTTTTGTTAATAATACGTAACATTGATTATTTAGTAATGAAAGTAATGAATGAAAATATACATATTTGTGTTACTAAATCATCGAGGCAGAAAGGAAACATTTAAAAACTATAAATATTAATATAATAACTAACGTATAAGAGATATATGTTATAATTTTGAAAGGCTGCAGTTTACAATACAAGTGTTACAGTTTGTCAATATTCCAAGTCAAACAATACATTCTGACATTTCAAACAAGTGATATACTTTACAAGTTACCTAACTCAAGTTCTTTTTTAGACATTTATTATATAGAAGCAGGAAAAACGTTTTACGATGAATTTTGTAGTTTTATTTAAATTTTATATTTGGATATGTTTCTATTTGTAGAAATGTCGTACGTTTTCTAATAATTTTATTTCAGCTCATCCTGTTTTACTTGTATATGTCATATAATTATTAATAATCATAGTTTTTACATTTGTTCAAAAATCTTTTTTGTTCAATGTGTTACGGTGGGAAAATTTAGCAATTTTATTAATTTACGTTCAAATTGTTATTCATTTTAAAGTATAGGAGGAGGTTTTGTGAAAAAGTCAAATGCGAGTATTATTATTATATAAGTATATTAAATTTTAAATTTATATAATATTTGGCACGCTATTTTACATTTATCGCTTGTATAACTAATTATTTTATGTAAAGTTTGTCTCAAATTAGGAAATATATAAATATAGATAATTTTCTCTTTTTTCTGATTTATTGTCCATATTTGTACGTGTTAATTATATTTTTGATCAGCAAGTATTTATGTTAAAGCCATACACCACATAAAACAACATGTGCTTTTTAACGAAGAAACACAAAATGGGACCTTCAAAACTGTTGATAATTTTTACCAGAATGTTAATGTAGCCCCACGAGAGTGCGTAAAAATACTGTAAAGTATGCAATTTCCGTGACTATTCATGTTTATGACGTCAGAAATATGCAAGAATTAGTATAAAAATGAAGTGCGTGTTGCATAAATCAAAATTTCTGGTCACTTCTACGGAGCTATCAGTTGGGTTTTAAGACAAACTAAAGTTATTTATGTAAGTCCCATCAAGTGTTTTGCGATATTAATGCTTATGTTTTTCTCTGGTCTATTCGTTTAAGTAGATATTTGATAAACAGAAAAAAGTCAACTGCGCTAAAAACTGCTAAACAAATCGTCATTTATAAACAATATATATATTTATATAATAACATTGTCAATTAAATAAAATTTGGTTTTAATAGGATTAAAAATATTTAGTTAATGTTACTCATAAAGTTTTGGTACATTCGAAAAATAGAAATTTAATAACATAATTTCTGCATATTACATGTTACATCAAGCAAGATTGATTTTTTTCTGTTCTTGAGTATAAATGTGTAAGACAATACATTATTGACTGATAAAGGAACAACTGTTTTGAGGCCGACCATAAGCGATTTCGATCACATCCGCTTCCGTTTCTACTTACTACGCATGCTCAGTACGTCGGAACGGAAGTGGATGTGAGCGAAATTGCTTATAGTCAGCCTCAATAGAGTTATTCCTTCACTAGTCATAGTTTGTAGATGAGTGTGATTGTTCACCTGTGTCCTCTCTTGTTTCTTATGTAAAGTATTTTAAGAACTAATTTATGTATTTATTTTTGTATAACATTTTTCTAGAACTCTATGGAATGCAACCTATGAACCAAAACATGTGTTATGAAACATTCTGTTAGTTACGAAATACTAACAAATATGCAGTCACATGATTAAAAAAAAAGTTATAAATTTAGATATTTGTTACAAGGCAAAATATTTGGGGGGAGAAAAAATGAAAGGAAATTACCACTTTCACATAAATTAAGTCACCAACATTTCATGTAGCTTTTCAAATTAAACTATTTGAGTGCGTATTTAAAAATATTTTATTACGCAATATGTATTTCAGGAATTCGAAGCATTTATAGTTTTTTTTTTTTTTTTTTTTTTTTTTTTTTTTTTTTTGAAGCTTCCAAAACAAATGTTGGTGGTGAGATGCTGGAATGTGGATGTTATCTTTTTTTTCGTTATGCAACCATCGCTTTGTGTTTACACTAAAGAGCCACGAACAGCAAAAACATATCTGCAATATAATCATAAAGCTATTACCATAGTATACTATGCTATTACCAATATAATATCGTAAAAATATTAAATACTTCATTAAAATGTTACTGACGCATTTTATTATTATTATTATTATTTTTATTTATTTAGTTCTTCTTCTTATTTTCAAATACTTAATTTTTTAAAAAGACGGCAACCAAAGTTTATCAGATTAGTCATTGATGAAAAACCTTTTCAAACAAAATTGTTTTAGGATGCTGAGCAGACGAGTTTTTTTTCCCTTAGCAGTTACATAAAAATCAATTTATACTTTTTTTTCCTTCTTCTGTCTACCATAAATATTGAACTATCTACTTTTCAAATACTCGCTGATCAAAAATACAAACAGCATGAAAAGATTAAAGTTTTTTTTTTTTTTTTTTTTTTTACATTTTATTTGAAAAATAAGTTTACGTAAAATAATTACATATAGTTATACAAAAGCTACAAGTAAAACAGTTGCAAAATATTATATAACTATATTTGTTAATAATACTAATTCACATCTGTCTGAAAATACATCATAACACCATAGGGAATCATTGATTTTTAACAACTTAATTAACGAACGTAATATGTGTAAGAAAAAAAATAAATATATATAAGATCAGTATAAAAGATAAAAAAAAAACTGTATGATTGCCAAAATTGAATGCGCCAAAAGAGATTTGGCAACATTTTATTCTGATCAAACGTAGACATTAAGAAAAAGAGGCGACACCACCGCGAGTGTACTTCGCAATTTAACGATGTATGTTTATAAAATAAAAAAAAGTTTCATAGCTGTGTTTATTATTTGATTATTCCCATTGGAGTTTTGAAAAATTACAATAAAATTTACATCAATTATAAAAGTGATTTCTATATTCTCTCTCTCTCTCTCTCTCTCTCTCTCTCTCTCTCTCAATTTCTTTCTCTACAAACTACAGAATGTTAAAGTAGTTCTATTTCATCCCTTGAGACCATCAAGTTTTGCAAAGAAAATAAACTTAAATTTACATTTGTTTGAGATCAATAATGGAAATATTCTATATAATATATTTCTTTATTTAAACTATAGTTATAAGGTCGTAAAACAATGAAGAAAAAAAAAGCTTACCATTATATTAAATTGATCTAAAAAATATAGGTTTTGTTTTTTGTTAATATACAGTACATAAAATTAAAGTTTTTGTTGTTTTATGTGAATATGATGCTAAGAAAAATTTTAATATTAAAATAATTCATGTAAGCAACGAAAGAAAGAAAAAAAATCTGGCTACCTCTTACAAAAGTTAAGTTTAAAATGTGTTATTATACAATCTCTCACTCTCACTCTCTCTCTCTCTCTCTCTCTCTCTCTCTCTCTCTCTCTCTCTCTCTCTCTAACACGAGTATGTATGAAATGGTTAATTAATATTTTAAAGCAAGTTTATTCTCCACCTGATGAGCTCTCTTTCTATTCAGTTTTCTTTTGGAAATATAAATAAATAAATAAAATAAATAAATAAATAATAGTCTTTATTGTTCAAACAACAAATTAGCAGCAGATGAAATATACATAATAAATACGTAATAATAATAATACGTGAAAATTTTCATCTCAGTCAAGTAGTCACTTTTATAAACTTAAAATTTCGTGACACACACAGAGAGCAACAAAATTAACGCAATCTTTAAGCCTCAATTATTAATTAAAATGAAGTCTCTTTTAAGACTAGCAAAATTTTATATTTATAATTCACATAGAAAAAAAAAGAAGTATATTTTGTATAATATGTAGTTAGAATATGATGGAAAAAGTAATAAAATTTCATTAATTTTTTGTGACTTTTTTTTTTTTTTGTTCTGTACATTTTATACTATGACAAAATTTTAACTATATTTTGTATGTCTTTGTTTTACGTTTTGTTTTAAGGCTAAAATGTCACACAAACATAATTTTTATAAAAAAGAAAAAAAGTCCTATAGCTTTTTATACATTATATATCATTCAAAGTAAATTAGACTTATTTTAAAATTATTCATGTTCATTGCACATGCTCAATATATTGAAATTGAATTAGTTACTAGCATCATTATAGTTTTTATAATTTTATTACATCTTTTTTCAAATGAAAAAAAAAAAAAAAAAAAAAAAAAGGCTTCATTTTTATACCTTTTTATACCTTTTTAACTTTTAAAAACTAAATCCCAAACAACTAGTTTTTTTTTTTACGCAGTGCAAACATGATAATAATGGTCTATTCATAATGACACGTAAATTTATATATTGACTATAGTAAAGGAACAACGATTTTGAGGCCGACTATAAGCGATTTCGATAACATCCGCTTTCGTTTCTCCTTACTACGCATGTGCAGTAAGTCGAAACGGAAGCGGATATGAGCGAAATTGCTTATAGTTGGCTTCAAAACAGTTGTTCCTTTATCATAGTCAATAATTCTTACGTAAAGATGCAACAATCAATTTGGATTCTTAAGTGAAAATTACGTGAATTTACGCGTCATTAGTGAAGAACTAATAAGTGATTAAAAGATGCAATGTGTAACAAAATAAACCGTATTGTGCCTTCATTAAACCCTCATTAGTTCATTAAGAGATTTTGTATAGAATTGTAATGAACGTCACGAATGGACTGTTTTAATTGACTAAATGTGTACATCTTGCAACTATATATACAGTACAATAATTCTTTGTTACTATTTGAATAGATTTAACTTTACACACGTTAACATAATATAATATAATCGTATTCTGACACGAGTTTTCACAATCGTGGTACACATAAAGAAACAGTCCCATCAAAGGGAATGTAACAAAATATATTACATTCAATCTTTTTATGATGCTCTCTTTTAGAAAGTTGAATTCTGTCTCTATATGTTATTTTACACAAAAGAGGAAAATAATATGAGATTATACTTTTGTGTTCTGAATATTATAAAGGCAAGAATTATATACCTCTAAAGCTTTACTACTATTTAATAAAGATAATTAATTTAATATTATATTTTAATTACAATTTATCAACTTTGAAATTTATATAGTACGTATATATTTTGGTATTCATCTCTTAATCATCTCTTAAGTGTCTTCAGTATTTATAATATTAAGGAAGTAGGTGACCTGGTGATATCTCACAAACTGATCAGTCGTGAATTATAAAATTAACACAAAGTAAAGAGGAAATTTTAACTTAAAGTTTAGTTATGTCAAACACAATTAAATACGATCAAATTTTTAAGTTATTCCACTTTAAAGATAACATTTAAATGTGAAAATTCAAATTTTTAGCATCAACTAAATTATCATCTCGTCAAATTAAAGACTTTTTTAAATTTAAAAATATTGTTGAAACTATTTGTGAAATATCTTTTCTTTTTTTTTAAATCGTTCAATTTCATTGTGAAACTATAATATTTCTTTATCTATATATTTAAATACCGTAGAATTCATTATTGTAAAAATAAAGTTCCTGTTTTGACTATCTCCGCACTAAGTCGGTCACCATCTTCGTTAAAACAAAATGCTAGACTTTTTTATATGTTTTTTTTTTTTTTTTTTTTTTTTTTTTTAGATTTCCTTCTATTACATTTCAAGGTATGATTGAATTTTATTTTAAGTCATTTTTTTTTAACAAAGTAAACAATTAAAAAAAAAGTTTCTCAACAAGTTGAGTGATCTCTTTATATAGTTAGGTAATATTACAATTTTTTTAAATCTGTAAGATTGTTAGTTAAGTCAAGTGCGAGTCCTTGCGAGTGAACTTGACTAGTAGCCGCAATAGTAAAGTAGCAATGGAAGAAGTAAGAGAGAAGAAAGAAAAGAAAATATAACGCTGGCTTGCTGAATAATATAAGCTGCTTCACGGGAGGGCAAATCTGACTGAGGCCGTTACGAAGAAACCAAAAATAACTGCTCACCACTAAAGAAAAAGGTAACCGTGAGCGCGTGTGCCATAGGCAAATGCATTGTTCTTCTTCACGATTAACATTAGCAAAAAAAAAAAAAAAAAAAAAAAAAAGGAAATGAATGCATAAAAAACTTCTTTATTTAAACACTATTACGTTAGATTAGAGTGCTAATATTTAAAATTCTAAAGAAACCACACCAGAATTATTGTACTAACAGAAGAGTTTGTTTAGTGTTTGTTTTTCTCCACGTAAAAAGATACATTATACGTTATAGGAAAGTAAAATAAACTATTATGAAGAGCACGTATAAACTGTTTTATACTTTATATAATAAATGTATGCTATTAATTATAATTCAAATTTTATTATATGATTAATATAAATGTTAGTTAATGATTAACTCTTGCATAAAAATAAGCATGATAATTTATATTCTATACAATCTTAACATATTGAAAATATTCTAATTTTTTTATATTGTTTTTATATTGTTAACAAAAAATAAAAATAAAATTTAATGCATTCTTTCGTAGCAAATAATTTCAATAAATATGTTCATAGTTTAAAAGTAAAAATGAAATAAGAAATATTTTTATTGGAAAATAAACTTGAAAATTCTGGATACTTTTTTTCTATTCAAAGATATATCTATAAATTTTCTTTTACATAGTTTTGAAAATAATGTTATTAGGTGTCAAAACAACATGAAATACATGATTCAAAATTAGATCCAGCTGTTAAACACGTGGAATATAACACGTGTATATATACCAAGCCAATAAGAATATCTTTAATTTTATTTTGCTCCAGTTTATCATAAGTTTTTTTTTTTTTCAAGTTTGAATATAAAAACAAAGACAACATAAATATATAATATAGTTCAAGATTATGATGTAAGTAGGTTATTTGTGATGACTTTCAATCATTTATTTATAAATAAGCCAGAAATGTTTGAAATTATGTTAATGTTGCGTGAAATTGTTTTAAATTGTTTATTTATGTCGTAAGAAACATAAAATATTTAAATAACATCTATCAATTAAACAAAACTTTTTATTAAAGAATGTATACGTTTTGTATGTTTTTGTTATCTTTGTTATTTTATTTTTTTGAAACTTTTGTTGTAACTGGTGTAAGATTTATCAGTGATTTACAACATACATATACGTACTTTTAACTTTATTTATTACGAGTTTTTACGTACAGTACGTAATGAGTATTTACATAACAGTACATTGTCTGCTTTGTTTGAAATTAGATTGACAACGCCCAATTACATTAAAAAAAAAACAATAAACAAACTCATGTTTAATTATCTAATATAATGCTATTGTTTCTCTTGACTCAATAGCAAAAAACACACACAAAAACATAACGTTTTTGTTGAAAAAAATATGTAATCTGAGTACTTTTAATTATTTAATATATAACAGTGGGAGAGAGGGAGACAGAGAGAGAGAGAGAGAGAGAGAGATGGAAAAGGGAGAGATGATTACACAAAATTGAGTATGCTACTTAAAAAAATGATAGCAAGATAGTAAAGCATTTCAATCATGTAATATTCAATTTAATAAATTAAAATAAACATAAGTTTTATTTCAATATAATATATTGATATTTGTTTTAAATATTTATTTTTAAATAACATAAAAAAGAAAGCTGACAGTGATGGAAATTTTTAATAACAGAGGACTTGTAAGCTTTGTATATTTTTTTTAATTAAATTTCGATAGAATCAATGAAGTTGGAAACTTCCCTTTGTCATGTATATTATACAGAGACTATACTTTTTTTTTAATACAATTACTTTGTTTTTAAATAACAGTATTTTGTGTTCTTTGTAGTTTTATATAGGAATGTTGAGTAAATCCCCTCCTTTATTTCTTTTTTTTTTTTCGCAATAATTGATGCACGAAACAAAACAACACCTCTCATACGTCACTTTGTCACGTAGTTGTAGAAAGTTGGCAAGGTACCAACGTATCAAATAATTACATTTGCCCCGTGTAAATACCATGACTAATATTCTTAATCTAATTCATATCTCTTAGATAAATTACTTATGTAATTTTTGTTTTCTCTCTCTTTTCATTTTTTTCTCTAATAAAAGTAAGAGTTCTGCTTTATTACAACAAAAAGAAAGAACTGAAACATTGCATTGCAAGCTTAGAAGACATAAATTTACAATTTTTTTATAACACACTAATGGAACACCGACATCGTGTTTTCCTTCTAAATTCAAAACACAAAATAAGAAATATAAAAAAAGTATATGATAGAAAAGAAAAAAAAAAGACAGAAAAATAGAACATCCTTGCCGCATAGCTGTTTATATTTTAGGTCAAACGTTTCTTTAAAAATCATAAATTTAAAATAATTATTTTTATATTGATTTATTTTAGTTTTTTTTTTAATAAATAACTAAAATATGATTTTTAATGACGCTGATGTTTTTTTTTTTTTGTTTTTTTTTTTTTCCTTAAAGTTTTTGGTATAATAGCACTGTAGTAAAAATAAATATTTAAAATTACGAGTTTTTTTTTAACTTTAACGAGATGCTGCATGTAAATTGCAAAAGAAAACCGCAGAAAAAACTTTTCTTTTTGTATTTGCACTTACTAAATTTTGATTTGAGATAATATTAAATATCATAATATATTTTTTTATAATTTAATATATTTTTAACTCCGAATTTTTTTTTCTTATTATCAACAGTATAAAAAAATATATACGTTGGGGGTAAATATATTGAAATCACTTTGTAAAGATTTAGGTTATTGATGTCCAAATTTTGTCAACAATTTTTGTGCAATTCAACGTTTTCCAATAGGAAGTTCCAAAAATTTAGTGAGTTGTCACAAACTAATTGAGATAAAAAAACGTAACAAATAATTAAAAAATATGTGCGTTCATTATTTTTTGAATTATAACTAGCTGTAAAACGAGAAAAATAATGTGTTTTCACATATGTAATGTTATTGATTTGTAATGTAAAATTTAAATATTTACTACTCATATAATTCTTTATTCTAGGAATAACAAAAAATATATATATAAAATAAACAAAAATTACACATTATTATTTAACACTAAAATATATTATATATAAAAAAAACTATAAAATGAAAAGTAATAAACAAGAATGAAAATTTTTATAAAATATATGCTGTTGACGTAAAAAATTTAATAGCTCTTTGGTGAAATAAAATAAAAATAAAATAAAAAAAGATCTACTTCAATGTATGATGATAAACAATATCATGAAATATATTTAGAAAAAAATATATATAAATTTACATGGAAAGAAGCCACAAAGTAAATTTATTCATAGTGTCATTCTTTCACAAACATTTTTAAATAAAAATCTCAAGTATCTCATCTCTCGTATCTCATGTACGGTTATATAAGAGCAGTATGTACTTGTAGTGAACAAAAAGTGACATGTTTGTAACATAGAAGTTTTTTTTTTACAGGTCACATAGCAAATAAAATTACTCATTTACAAATTACGTGAATAGTACTGCATATAAAATATATTTTTATTAATAAATTTTATTGATGGCGTAGAATATCTTGAACAAAAAACATATCTAATATCCTAAAATACCTAAAAATCAGCGTTGATTTGGCCTGAGTTATTGATTTTTAATTTATTTTCCATTCACAAAATTGCGAGAGCGGGCAATGACGTCACAGCCCACTTGTTTTACACGCGCCTGGACCGGGCGAGCTGTGACGTTATTGTGAATGGAAAATAAATTAGAAATCAATGACTGTGCGTTATGCGTTGGTATGTTAGGGTATTAGACAAGTTTTTTGTTTATGCGCCTTTAAGGTGCATATAGGGCAATTTTACAGCCATATTACATGAATCTTGGCCATAAAATTTAGTCAATAATATTACAACAAGAAAAAAAATAATAATACAATGTTTTATTGTACAGAATAGAATAGAAATTAGAATAGAAAAAGACAATGTAATAGAAAACTTCAATTTTTGAGGTAGCGCAAATGTATTCAACATAATATCACAATTTGCTTACTCGTCATCGTCATAACCTATTTGACAAAAATAACACAAAAATAATAATTGCATAGATATTTGTCTCTCTTTATTTTATTATTAGATTCAGTAATTTTTCAAATATACAGTACAGTAGCATAATTATAGTACATATAGCATCAATAATGCAATTTTTGTAATTTTTACGTGCTTTTTATTTGAGCCCCTGTAATTGCTGCAACCTGCGCGTGTTATCTGACCGACTATTTGCCTACCCATCAGGATGACATGATTTTTTTTTTCACATTGATATAAAATGATAAAAACCTCATATTCAATAGTTTATGAGTATAAATACACACACACACACACAAAACAACACACACACACACACAAACAAAACATACACACACATACAAAACGTATTTCAGTTTTTAAAAACAAAGTTACCATCACGACACTTTATAAATTAAGATCAAGCCGTCACAATTGTTTATATTTTACCTTTCTTTTAACTCGTAAAATTTTTTAAAATGTATAGTAAAAAATTTGAATATAAATGATAAGCAGAAATCAATATTTTTAATCAGTGTTTTATGTTTTTACCATCATTATTTATATTAATACAATGTAACACTATAAAACTCTAACTCTAGTATTATTATAACTATGAATAGCAGCATTAATTAAATCAATTAATAAATCTTGACAGTATATACAGTATAAACTGTTTTGACTTACACTAATTTTATACTTACTTAGTTTGTTACATGTATAGATAATAAATAGTTATAGGCAAGAAAATGTTAGATTATGAGCCATAATTTTACTTTTTGTAACTTATAAGCAGCAAAAATAAAATTATAAATTGGCGCAAGTTTTATATTGCTTTGTGCTGTACAATGCTGTTCGTAAACCCTGTTCTCTTGCACTAAAAAATGCGCATTCCATATGAATAACCATATAGGCGATCATCATTTTTGGTGCAAAGAACAGGGTTTACGAACAGCATTACTAATGCTTCAAAGTGAGGTTCAACTTGGAAATACTGCGATTTGAATTTTTAACGGGAAAAACATGATTTTGAAAATTTTGACTTTCAGGCAAAAAGGTACCTTGGATATAGGTCTACAAGATATATCGCAAAATAATAATAATAATAATAAAATAACGAAATTAACAAATTATTTTGTAAATATAACTTAATAAGAAAAATTAAACAATATTTATAAATTGTTAAAAACAGATATTGAAATATTATATATTATAAAAAAAATCTATAGTTATGACATTTATGCATGATACAGCAACTTAAATCGACATATAATATATTATAGGATTATATAGCAAAAGCAATTTTTATTGCAAGTCAAAGGTACATAATATTTTATAGTCAATCTAGAAAGTACGGTCTACTATATACTTGTCCTTTGGGAAATTGAAGCAATCACTTCACAAATAATGCTGATTCTCTAACTGAAGTGACCACTTACTTTTTTTTTATATATCTTTGCTGTAGCATTGGCTTACTTTAAGCACATTTCTGTATCTACGCTAATTAAATTTTTTTTCTCTTTGTTTAAAGTACGTACTCAAATCGTAATTACAAAGAGGCAAAAATTTTACTTTTATAGTAAGGTTATGTATGTGGAACTATATATACGTGCTTTTGTAGTAATAATTAGTTTATGTAATCTAAATAATTATTTTTACGTTTTTTTTTTTTTTTGAACTCTCTTACACATTAATATAATTGACTTTTCAAACATCTAAGAATCTACTGTATTATATAGTTTAAGTTAAATTATAAAGTTCTATAATATTTAAAAAAAAAAAAAAAAAAAAGAATAGAATAGAAATTATAAGAAAAAAGTTATCACAGTGATAGTGAGTAATAAAATGCAAGTAAATTAAATAAATTAATTAATATAATCCTAACTTAAAAATTAATGAAATTGTTTACCACCCACACACATTTAACTGACTAAATTGTGTAATTCTGCATAATGCATTGTTAATTAAGACGTTAATTCAGTCCATTATATGTTAATGAACCACTTGCAATAAAATGTTTTAAATTGTTGCAACAAGTAAGTGAAAACGATTTTTCCATAAAAAAATGCATTAAAAATATTTCAAATTATTTTAAAAAGTTCGCTCATTGCAAGTGGTCCATTGAAAATAATGATTAGACCAACGCTTGTTGTAACAAAAACTTAATGTTACTATATGAACTGCCTGGGTCAATAAAATTTCTTATAACTAGTTATAAAATAATATTTTAGTATTATATGTAGATATATTTTTTAATAATATATTATGCAATATTTTTCCAGGCATAAACGATAAATCATTTGAAGTTTTTGACATATCTATGAAATATGTCAATTGAATTGCTGAGTATATGACAGGTAATATTAAATTATATATAGTTTTCATGATGTCTCTACCTATATATAGTATATTCTAGATGTCTATAAAGTAAATCGTATGCAATATGCAGAAGAATAAATTTATTGATTGTTGATTTTTGGATGAGCTCCAAAAAGTCTGAACAAGAGAGAGAAAATGATTATATATATATATATATATATATATATATATATATATATATATATATATATATATATATATATATATATATATATATATATATATATATATATATATATATAATACCACCTGGTTTTTTGACTCGTATGGGCGTAGCCTACTCACAGCTTTGTTCAATTACACAATACACCTCTTTACTGCCATATACAGACTAGACGTGCATGATGATCGATTTCATAAATATGTTTATGACACTCTTTTTGTTTATCTACCAGAGAGCTTAAATTTAAATCTTTTGTTAATTTTTAACAAAACAATATTAAGATTTATATAATTCATTTTTAATTTATAGATTCACAACTTGTTGTTTCTTGATTGTGCATGCCGCTTGGGTAAACTTCATGATGTAAACATTTTCATGCATATATTAATCAGATTTGAAAAAAAATATATATATAAAAAATTAGCATGAGTTGCAAAAGTTAATCATGCATGTTGTATAAACTTACCAATAGATATAAGTCCACTGTTGAGCATAGACAATTTGATTGTATTAGGAATTGACACAAGTGAAGTACTACCACTAGAAAGATATTTTTTCTTTTTAGGTTTTTCTAGATCTTGAAATCTTGTACTTGATCTTGATCTATGTTTACGTGAATGATGTGAGTGTGCCGAGGCCGAGGCTGTAGCCACTCCAGCTGTCGAGGTTGCATGACTTCTTGAGGACGACATTGGTGCTCCACTACTTCGAGAGTGGGTCCTCGACACTGCTGTCCTCGGCGCTGTGGCTGGTGTACTGTGGCGGCCTCCCAGTCCCGCACACTTATTTATCACCCACTATATAATGATAAACACTCACACAAACTCATACACTTCGATGCAAAAATAATATATAATTTTTTTGGCACGCACGTTCCCCGTCGTGCTGTATATGTGTGTATACTTCTCGACGACTAGCTCACTACTGAGCTTATACTTGCTTTGCTTGTTCTCTCGCTCGCGCCTGACACACTCGCTCTACGGCGCGAGAGAGTGAGCTACCGACGTGCCTCGTGCGCTATTTCCGTACGATCCTCACCTCCGCGCGCGCATACCACAGGAGGCATAGTGTGACGTAGAGGCGCCAGCTACCCTCAGCAGTGGTCAGTTCAGCGAATTTACCAACATCTATCTTATCATATGAAACACTTAAAGGAAATACGCATCTCGTCATACTTCAAAATATATATAGTTATAATGTATTCGCATTTTCTAGAAAAATATTAACCATACATTCCAATACTCTATAACTATTGAAGGCTATGCAAAAACGTAAGAAAATGTATCTTTAAAAACATTACGTTTTCTATTTATATACGAATACTCTATTTACTAAACAAAAATATGAAAAATAAATAACTAATTATAAAATGTAAATAATGAATGTATACACTATACTATGTATGTAAGAATATTCTGTAACAAGATAGAGTAGGTTGATTTTTAATTAAATTTTTAAATTAAATTTTTTCACTGAAATTTAGTAACCAATAAAATATAGAAGGAAAAGCACTCTTCTGAGCAAATAAAAATTGACGGATTTGTTTGCTCAATTGATTGAGTCTTCGTCCAAATTTGTGTGAAGACAATTGAAGTGAGATATCTCACATATATATAGTATACGTACAGCGTATACAGTACCTGCTTGTAAAATGAAGGAGTCACTGGACCGACGTAATGGCCGCATTCTTTGCACAGCTCGTTGAGAACGTTTGCTAGAACACAAGTGGCAATTTATTGCTAACAAAATAAAAATGTAAGAAAATATTTTAATTAATGTTAGGTTACATCCACCCACTTTGTATAAGCAATATAAATTATGGTTAAAAGAATAATAAGTAGTAATACTTTAGTTTGCAACAAATAACCCATATCTTATATACATGCAAAGGTTATATAAGGTCTTTAGCTTAACTAGTCTTTTATAACTGTAACTTATATAACTGTTAAGTGTAATTCTATAGCGTTATAAATCATTAAAACGATTAAAACCTTTCAAATAAATTATTTTAAATAGAAATTTTAGGAGAAAATTTAGATGTTACTATATAATGCAATCTATAAGAAAGTCCTGTATTTCTGTTGAGTAAAACATTATCTCGTTTTCAATTATTGAACTTTGATGTACAAACGATTATAAAAATAACTTTTATCATTGAAAGTCAATGCTCGCGTTCTCAATGAACATTTAGTTCAAGTTTTTGAATGGTTTCTACATTTGAATCATTTCTACATTGTCTCATTTTGAGACAATGACCTAAGCTAATGTATTAATTGTATTATGAATGTAGGATGAAAGAAATGAATAAAGAATTTGAATTGAATCGTAAAATACATCATTACAGGTATGTGCACAATCATCCAAGATTGATTGATTTTTTTACCTTTTAAGATCCACACAAATGTTTCTCAGATATAAATAACATTGAAATTTTGGTACGTTTATTTGAATTGGAAATATTCTATTTTGTTCAAACGTACAAGGTATCAGTAAAGAGTTACACCGTAATGAATGAGCTTCATTTAAATTTAAATTTTAACTAAACTAATAAGACATGCAAAATGAGGGGCTTACTGAGAAAATAAACCAACTCAGAACCCAATAATACTTACTGATTGCTAGCAGATGACTATGTGTTCCCGCCTCGATTTAGCATGCTCTCTTATGGGATAATAAAGTAGCTATAACTTAACATTTTATCGACACTGAAATTTTTACTATAGCTGAGTCTAAAATAATTTTATTATAAATTATTATTTTACCTAATTAACTTGAAATTCAGAAAACCGTAGCTTTGTAGCTCAGTAAATAAAAATTTCAGTATCAAGAAAAATTTATAACTCAAGTTATAGCTGCTTCATTACATCATAAGAAAGCATATTATATTGAGACAAGAATACACAAAGTCGTCTGCTAGAACTTGATAGTATTATTGGCCTTTCAGTTTGTTTATTTTCTCACTAAACCCACTTTTGTAAGTCTTTTATTGCATGCAACATTTTCATGATTCAGAAACTTTATTATTATTATTATTTTTCTTTTAATTTTTAATTATTATTATTATTTTATTTTTTTTTTTTTGCTTGCCATATTGTATTTTCGTGCTACACCCATCCCAGTCCCAGTCAAGACATTGTCTTATTGACAGGTAAGGACTTTCCAATTAATGGAAAATTACACACGGACCGGCCACGGTCTAAGTACACAACCCGGCATTCACCATGACAGCCTAGAGAAACCGTGGAAACATCTAGGCAGGCTGGTTGGTGCAATCAAATCGATCATGCACCTCCTGAATGCTGTGCGTCGTCAGGGAATGCATGTAAACATGCATCGTGCAACGTGTTGTGCTCTCACACTTCACGTACGCACCCAGCAGTGGCTCGAACCTATACTCGGTGAGGAGTGCAGAGTTACGAGTCAGCTGCCTTCACCAATCGGCTATACCCCTCGGAACAAATAACAAAATCTCATCAAGTTTGATATTGTACAAAAAAAAAATTATAATCTAAATAGCTTCAAATATATTTACATTTTATAAATATGAAGTTCTATTTATATACTTAAGCAAAATTTCATTTCAAAGCATGCTTTAATGACGTGATATAAGTTGTAAGAAATAATTGATAGAAAATAAATCTTACTTTAGTTAAAAATATCGAAACATGAAACCTTGAGCATGACTTCCTTGACATATGTAACTTTCCTATCAAAACATTTATTATTATTATTTTCTCTCGCAGTTCTATTCATGAATTGTGTCTTAAAATAAAATACTTTTTTCCCTCAGCTTTCATATCAGATAATACTTGCAGAGTTCTCTAAATAGAATTCTATAACAAATCAATATACCATACCTTGCTGTTTTCGAAGAATAAAGAAATGATGTGGGTTTTATAAAAAAAAAAGTGGTTTTACAGATACAAAGCAAAAATCTTGAAATAGTTCAAAGTTATAATAAAGAACTCATATGAACAATATAGAGCAATTTGTAGATTGAAAAATAGTAAATCCATATATATAGGGTATATGCGCATGACGTCATATTTAATACGCTTGGATGCCATACTGGAGTAATGCTTAGCATAGGACAAACTTTTTTTTTTTTTTTTTGGATATCAGTTAATATTTTTTTTATTATTATTTTTCTCACACACATGAGATTCTAATTCAACCTATTCGCAGCATCAATACTCTCAAATATATTACTTCGTGTTTTTAAACTGCCAAAATGAGCCATTTTCTTATGCGGCTCGTGTTATTGAGTTATCCAACATGGCGTCAAGTAAACCTCAAACCTTTTACCATTTCATAAAACAGTACATTATGAAAGTAATTATCTCTTGACGATAATAAACACGTAATATAACAACAATAAAACAACATCGATAACTTTCTACTTTGAATATTTAATATAAAATATAATATGTATGTATATGTTTAAAACGATTACACTTATACAATACACGGACAAAGTTAATTAAGCTAGCTTAATGCAGCAACATTTATGCATATCATTATAATTTGTGCTGCAATGTAAAGCGATTATACTATAGTATAATAGTTACGATGTTCAGCATAATTACTACTAATGTAATTACAAAATAGCAATATTTGTGCTCTAGAATGTTCAGTATAGTAATAATTTAATGCAGCATAAATTACGTTTTTTTTTTTTTCTTTTTTCTTTCTTTTTTGTGCATAAAGCTTTTTTTTTTTTCTTGCATTAAAACTTTCGTTATATGAATTTCATATTTATTTATGTTGTTGTTGTTCTTATATAAAAAGATTAAAATAATGTCTTATCATTATATTTTATCAGTTTACTATTTTGTTATTGCTTTATGATATTTATGATATTTTTGTATTCGTAGTGGTTGGTTCAGTTGATTGGACATTTGGTCCTCACTGCGTCGTTTTTGTTATTGTATTTTTCTCTACTTAACAGTAAAGACTAGTACTGTATTTATTTATTTAAATAGCATAATATTTAAGTATTAAAAATGTATATGTACTTTGCAACAATTATATCTTTCCGTACCCTAAATTTGCTATAATAATAGAATACAAATATTTCAAATTTGTAGCATATTTTAGAAGTGTTATAAATATAATTTATATATATACATACACAAACTATAGTAGAGGATAGTATTTTAAAACTGATGCTTACTAAACATTTCGTGCGTTGCCTCTAAATATTCATTCATATACTGTTGAAATTTTAAAAATTGAGAATAAAGTGACGGCTATTGCATTTCTACGCCTTCTTATAGCTTAATTGCTTTGTTTAAGATTTAAAATGAATGTGTGTGTTGTAAAGGTGGGGGCACCTTTATTTCTTTCACTTTGCTGGTGTCGTATGTGTACATCTCAACTCTCTCTCTCTCTCTCTCTCTCTCTCTCTCTCTCGCTTTGTTATCACTTCCTGTACAGCAAACATATCATAGCAACTTTAAGAGCAAAGAGAGGTACACTCTGGCCAAAACAAGGTCGTTCCCGCCAAAAACTGTATCCGCGGTGCTAAAACAATCAGAGAGCGTGTTATAAACCTACTAGCCAATCACAGTTGACTATACATAGTTAATTACACTGTATCCGCTCAAACTAGTATTGGGAGAAGTGTAGAGGTGTCTGGTCAACTGAACACACTCACACTGCATTTTAGTTCTTACGCACAACAAGCTCTAAGAAGGCGGAGAAATACAATTATCATCCAGCCACTGCATTGGGGTGGCATAATTCTTTATTATTAATTTTTAAAATTTCAACTGTATATACCACATTCTAATGCATAGAGAGTACCCAAGGTCCATATATATATGGATAAGGATATTATAATAAAGAGGTTGAGCGTAGCATTTCAATTTCATTTTGCGATAAGAATAAGAATAATAAGAATATTTATTGACCCAGGCAGTTCATAGTAACATGGATTGTACTTGTTAGTTCTAAGCCAATACGATGTCGTTCACCAGCTACGTCACTGATAAGGTGAACAAAGTTTCATGTAGTGATATGACGTCTTTGGTGAATTATTTTAAACTGCACGAACTTGGCCAAAACTTTTCCCGGAGCATCTAACCTCTTATATATGGACCTTGGAGAGTACCTCCATTTTTTTCAAAATTCGATACTAGAGATGAATCATTTAACATATTTACTCTCTACCCACAGTAAATGTTTACTCACTACCAGGGTATACGATCTACTAGTGAAATAGTTAGAGAGTCTAATACTCTCTATAATGTTTACAGAGAACCCACCGTGTATCTTTTGTACTCATCAATCTTATCATGCTTGCATCGACTATAAGATTGAATATTTAGAGAAAAATGTGAAAATACACACATGAAAGTATTTCGTAGGTGCTCTTTAAATATGTGCGTTGAGAGTAAACACTTGTTTTCTTAGTGTGTGTATGTATATATATATATATATATATATATATATATATACATATATATATATATATATATATATATATATATATGTGTGTGTGTGTGTGTGTGTGTGTGTGTGTGTGTGTGTGTGTGTGTGTGTGTGTGTGTGTGTGTGTGTGTGTGTGTGTGTAAGTGTTTGTGTGTGTTTGTGTTATATATGTGTATAATATATTATACATATATTGTTTTGTGTGTGGGTGTTTTCTATTTACCCTAAACTTTTGAAGCCCTGGAATTACTATTAGGCTAATTATTTCCTTTAAACTACGCGGCAATTAGAACAATCTCTTTATTTATTATACCCTAATTTGGTAACTACTTAATGCATCACTCAAAGTTGACACTTTTAAAATTATATTATAATGAAATTATAATATGTGATGACACAATCGTCAATACTGACGATCTATTAGAATGTTATTTGAAGCTTGTTATGCTAGCAAATGAGGAAGATAAAAAGAATTAGGGGTGATTTTATTGCATATTCTGAAATGAGGCATTGCTCTGAATCGATGTATGTGCATTTTTTTTTTTTTTTTTTTTCATGGAAGTATTTTGAATGAATATTGGAGAATCGTAATAAAACGTCACGGTTAATAAGTTTTGCGTTCACGCTCATGCAAAAGTTTTGATTTTCAAAAACTAATTAAAAATACTTAAAGGCGTAGAGAACACTATAAACAAAAAACAAAAAATCACGTCTAATATTCTAATACACCTAAATATCAGCGTTGATTTGGCCAGAGTCATTGATTTCTTATTTATTTTCCTTTCACAAAATGGCAACTGCGGGTTTGTGACGTCACAGCTTGCCTGTTTCCACGCACATGAACTAGTGAGCTGAGACGTCACAAACCCGCAGCTGTCATTTTGTTAATGAAAAATAAATTAGAAATCAATGATTATACGGCCAAATCAACGTTGATATAGGTATGTTAGGATATTAGACATGTTTTTTGTTCAAGAAGTCTTAAGATTTTAATGAACTGAAAAAAATCACAAAATCATACATATAAATCTACTCAGGTTGATTTCATGCATTTTTTTTCTTCATCATTAAAAAATGAAAAATTAACGACATTGTTAATGTGTCTACATTAACTACTACATTTTCATAGATTTTCATAAACAATACAATTTAATAATAACAGTTGGCAGAACAGGGTTCGTAAACCGTGTTTACTTGCACCAAAAAATGCACATTACATTTGAATTATCATAGTTGATCGTCATTAAAGTAGCAGAGAACAGGGTTTACGAACAGCATTAGTGTCACTTTATCTTTGTACTATATTATAAGCCTTCAGCAATTATATAATTGTTTGTCGAGAGCCGCACGTAATATATAAGGTGGTTGGTGACAACAATCGATATCGTTTGAATATCATTATACCGCATTACGGTATCTATCGGTATAGAGGTGATAATGGTCACCTAATGATATAATAGTAGTTACACATAGTGAGAGAGAATACTTTACCTGCCGTACAAACTCTTCTCTCTCTCTCTCTCTCTCTCTCTCTCTCTCTCTCTCTCTCTCTCTCTCTCTCTCTCTCTCTCTCTCTCTCTCTCTCTCTCTCTCTCTCTCTCTCTCTCTCTCTCTCTCTCTCTCTCTCTAACTATACTAACTATTAAAGCCATAGACATAAAACATGTGCTTTTTAATGAATAAACACAAAAAATGGGATCTTTTTCAAAACTGTTGAGAATTTTTACCAGAATGTTAATGTAGCTCCACGAGAGAGCGTGAAAGTACTGTAAAGTATATGCAATTTAAGTGACTATTCATGTTTATGACGTCAGAAACATGCAAAAATTAGTATGAAAATGTTGTACGGGTTGCATAATTCGAATTTTCTGATCACTGCTACTGAGCTACAGTTAGGTTTTGAGACAAACTAAAGCTATTTATGTAAGTCCCATCAAGTGTTTTGTGATATAATTGCCAGTGTTTTTTTCTGGTCTAGGCCTTTAAGTATATAACATTGTATTATAATGAGGATGACTAAAAAGATTTAGGCAGTAATTTTATTGCATACTCTAAAGGTGGACATCGTTCTAAATATATAAATATGCAAATTTCTAATTTTTGAGTTCATCAAGTATTTTTAATTAATTTTTTTCAAGTAGCAAAATGACTTCACGGTCGGTAACTTTTTCCTATGCCCAGAGCATTGCTGCTAAAATTCTCCAACAAGCACTGGAAACTTAATTACGGGTAGAAACTGCAAAGAGAGAGGAATCTTTTATCGGGTTCACTCAACGGAAGGACAGCAAAGCCATTACAAATACCCAGTAAATGAAGAAGAAGATGTCACCTTGTAGATTAGATGTTTGGTAACCAGCTGTGTAAATTGTTATTGTAATTAATTTTAAAAAATGCATACTCGCTCCGAGACGTCATTTTTTTATTTTCAATAAATTTATTAAAAGTTCTTAATGCATTTAAAAAATAAAAATTTGTCAATCTATTCAGGAAAATGTCTTCTTTTAGAATATATGAAATTACCCAGTATTTTTTTTAGTCTTTATCATTATTATGTAATTAATTAATTAATATAAATATTTTTTTTTTACTCCTCGTCATTTCAATTTGACACCAAACCCCATTTATCTTATTCACAAAATTTATATATATATATATATATATATATATATATATATATATATATATATATATATAATGGTAAAGAGGCCATATTAAAAAAAATCATTGAATGGTTTTTATAGATCACAATTTAACACTATTATGTTTTTTCCATTTAGATTTTGTGATATGGTTTGTAATTAGGTTTTAAATACTCATTATTGATTACGTGTTTGTATAAACTGCGTAGAAACACCAGACTATATAGTTTGTACAGTACGTTGTTATTATTTTTGTTATTCAAAATAAAGTTAATTTTTATAGTCCTACTTTGATATAATTATGTTTTACTAAAATTACAGTTCTTTATGTCTATGACTTTTAAAAACATTTAAAATAATAATAAATATTAAATAAAGTTAAAATTATCATTAAAATATATTTAAATTATGCTTTTAAAAAAATTATAGAGCATAATTTTAATGTTTTATTTATTACTACTATCGTTTTTTATTTTAAATAGTATAATTATATAATAAATACTAAAAGCATTGGGAAACGTTGCGAGTCGAGTCATAATGTTCCGTAATGTTTAGTTTGACATCTTTTATCATCTTTTTCTAAATGAAAAAGGTATAAAAGCAATTTTTTAAGACAAAATTCTATGTACAAAAAATAAATAAATAAACTGCATATATATATATATATATATATATATATATATATATATATATATATATATATATATATATATATATATATATATACTTTCTTTTTATTTAGATTAGTTTTTAAGTGGTTTTTATTTTAGTATTACAAAATATATTATACACTACATTGGTTTTAAAATGAGACAAAATGATTTTGCCGAATATGCCGCTCCAATGAAGCAGCTGGAAGGTAATTGTCACAACAACAGCAAGGTGTATCTACTGCTGCATTTCTCCGCCTTCTTATATTACTCGTATGTGTGAGCACCAAAATATGCTTGCCTACTTGACCAGTCCAATACACTAAAGTCTGGTGCACGCTCGTGCACACCTTTGCTCTCTCTCTCTCTCTCTCTCTCTCTCTCTCTCTCTCTCTCTCTCTCTCTCTCTCTTCTGCCGTCATTGCATGATATTTTCTCGAGACAGGATGAGAGAGAGAGAGAGAGAGAAATGAAGATGATAGTTTGCTGTCTAGTTTGGTTTTGCATGATACTCACAGAGACAGTATAGTAGAGTGAGTGAGTGAGTGAGTGAGTGAGTGAGTGAGTGAGTGAGTGAGTGAGTGAGTGAGTGAGTGAGTGAGTGAGTGAGTGAGTGAGTGAGTGAGTGAGTGAGTGAGTGAGTGAGTGAGTGAGTGAGTGAGTGAGTGAGTGAGAGAGAGAGAGAGAGAGAGAGAGAGAGAGAGAGAGAGAGAGAGAGAGAGAGAGAGAGAGAGAGAGAGAGGTGCACCAGACGGCTGGCCAAGCAAGTAAGCATATTTTGGTGCTCACACATATGAAAGATATAAGAAGACGGAGAAATGCAGCAGTAGACACACCTTACTGTTGTTGTGGCGATTATTTTCAAGCAATTTCATTCGCGCGGCATATTCGGCAAAATCCTTTTGTCGCATTTTATAAACATTCTAGTGTACATATTATTATATGTATATCAAAAAAATAGACTTAAATAAAAATTTTACAGAAATTTTAACAAAAATTACATAACTTCATTCTATAGCTAATTGCCATCCTAGAATATCCGCAACCCGCACGCCACATCGGAGCAACTGGTTGCATAACCGCAACATTATGAAGGGGTAAACAAAGTGATGGCGGCATTTATAATAAAAATCAACACTTTAATGCAATAATTGTAATACCACAGTCCGTAATTCTTTTTCAAGAATTAAATAATAATTTGTTAGAGAATAAAAAATACGTAATACAACAAGGAAAAAAAACAGGGATTTTATTTTTCATCCTTGACTTACATACTCAAGTGTTTATGTATAAATATTCATTTTGTACATGATCTCATTTTCTAGTTTGTAATTTTTTTAATATTAAAACTTGTAAAATAATATATTATTATTAATTTTGTTGTAAGTAGTATAACAATTTGTTGTTACTACGTAATTATGTAGTTAATGAAGAGAGGAAATTTACATTTATATTTTAATGTTATTTTTTTTTATATTTACATAACATTATTTTATTTATATAAAAAGTTTTGATGTATCTGTCAAGAATATGGGTCAGTCCTTGTATTTCCAGTGTTGGGTGGAGTTTACAGTGATCATGAGTTGTGCAGAGAGAGAGAGAGAGAGAGAGAGAGACAACTAAGAGACTCTCTTAAAACTCCTCGTGTGCTACATTTCATTCACACAACTTTGCCTTTCCAAGATTGTTTACGTTAACTAAATCTCCTCTGATTTACTTTATAACGTCTAGCTATCTAAATAAACTTTTAAAATAAACGTCACATGATTGAAATCTATATGTATGAAAATTTTATTATACTAAAATATGGTTGAAAATTATTTCTCGTTGTTTCATTTATATATATAGGGTGTATCAGCATGATTTTATATTTAATGCACTTAAACGCTATACTGGCCGGAGTAATGAATAATATTGCTCAGCATAGGGCTAACTTCGTTTTTGGCTTTTTTTCTTTATGGGAAATTGGTTAATTTGTTTTATTATTATAATTTTTCTTACATACTTGTGATACCAATTCAAACTATTAACATCATCAATTTCCTCAAAAATATTGTTTAGTATTTTTAAAGTGAGTCATTTTCCTATACAACCCATGTTATTGAGTGATCCAACATGGTGTCGACTTTAACATGAATGCATGCACCCCATAAATTTAGTTTCTTCGTTAATGTGATATGCATACACAAAAAGTTTTGTTGTATAAATTGTCGCATCGTGGTGCAATATCTATTTTATCGCATAAGAGCTCTGTACTTATTAAGTTTGGTACTGCTATTAATATATAGCAAAACTTTATTATTATTTGATTCTTTAGCTTCATACTCGATGGTGTGGGACGCTAACATAATATATATAAATATATCAACAGATATATAAACTAAGTTTTTTTTGAACAATGTAAACAAATGGAGCCGTTCAAATGTAATTTTCAAAAACAATGTGAACGATTACATTGTTCCAACTTTCTTTATCATTTGACGCGCGTCAACGTGCGTCAAATTTACGCGTCATATGAATAATACCATAGTATAAATATATATATTTTTACACTATGGTAATACTAAACGCGTGCACTGGACTCATACTGAAGCCAAGATGCACACACCTTGTTACCACTCAAAACATTGTGACTATTTTACTATATAGGAGGTGATTTGATGGCTGTTGCTACACTAGGCTCTTTGTTATTATTATTTGTTGTTGTTGTTTTTCTGTGGACTTAACAATAAAAAAAAAGAGCTTTATGAGTTTACTGTGTTATTTTTAAGAATTTATTACTTTTTTTATTTTGCGAAAATTTTTCCTATATCAATGAAAAAAGGTCTGTCTGATCAATTTAATGCACTTAGATAATAAATAACTGCAATATTGATCTAATTTCAGTACTGAAATTTATATAAGTATTGTAGTATACGTATTATTCTTTTCTTCTTTTATATTTATATTGTGTTTTATTTTTAAAACAAACTTCTATACTATATGTTTGTGTTTACCACATATATATTGCAAAATATATACCTACAGTATAGAGGTCACGGGAGGTACTTTACGTACATACATTCTTTTCTTTTCAGAGAAAAACAAGATGCGTGAGACTTTTATTATTATTATTTTTAAGTGTTGTATATGTATGTATGTATGCATATATACTTACTACAGAAAGTGTATAGTTGAGATAACTAGCGCTCCTGTACAAAGTATACCACACCAGAACCACGTCCAATCAGCTTCCGAAAGATGGCAGCATGCCGCGGCATGAACTATATATAACAAAAATAATAATTAATTATGCATATCATTTGAAATAATAAATATTTATGTATACATATATACGCGAACAAAAATAACATTGTTAAATATAGGTATTGTGTGACTACCATGATAAAAAAAAAAGCATCATGTATGTAGTGTAAAATTTTAATACACATATTATATAGAGAATACGAGGTAATAATACAAAAACCCATTGGATAATATTACTAAAATATAATAAACCCTTAAAGGCAAATCTAATAAATAAATTATTACTTTGGATTTTTAGTGTTTTATATTATAACATTACGGTATAATGTTAAAATTTTTGTTTTGAAATCAACTTGTATTGAAATATTTAAAAATGGCTTTTTTGTTTATTCTTTAAATAGCTTATTTTTTCTCCGACAATGATAAATTTTAAATAACAATAAACTATTATATCAATTAATAGCTATACAGTAAGTCAAATGTTATCAGAGAGAACATAAATCAGATTTTTAAAAGTAAAAATAGTAATAATAAACAAATTTTTTTTGCTAACGTTACGCATAATTAGTTGCTTTTTTAATTAATGTTCATATATGTACTTTTATAAAATAATAACTTTTTATTAATGTCATATATTTTTTATTTAATTAGTAAATAAAACTTATCAAATTAATAAACATCAAAGTTGAAATTCTTAGCACACGCCTTATCAATCAGATTTTTTTTATCTTCCCAAAAGACATTCAAGAAAAATGCTATAAAACTATGGGACTCAAGTTTAACTTTGCAAAGTCTAATTTACTAAAAAAATACATATATGAATAAATATATATGTGCACACGATTGTACGATTACACATTTTACCATTAAACAAACTTGCGATAAATTTACCATGATGTTATTCTTATGAGAAAAATATACATTGAATTTGAATATTAAAATATATTATCACAATCATGATGCGTGTATACAACAAACAATATAAATAATATAATATACGTACCAGTCAAATTTTTTGTTGAGGTAATTTTATTCTCTGTATTTGTAATGATGGACAGATCAATATCCATTTTGACGTGCTGGGTACATGTAAACGAAAAATAAAGAGTAAAATTGCGGTTGAGCTGTATATAGGATTAATATGGGGATGATATCTCTTTACACATATCCCTTATCATTTTGTTTGTTTATCAGTCAAACTGGTGAATCCACAATGCAGCAAAAATACGGAACAGTAAAAGTCATCGTTCCAAATAATTTGAGTTAAAAGTAATGTTGTTTTTTATATTTTTTAGCATTGTATTATTTTTTTAATCCTGACTGTTTTTAATTAATCCACATTATAAATTAATATTCACAATCAGTCTTGGGTTTGATTTTACGATAGTGATACTTAAATGATAACGATATTTGGTTAATAGATTAACAGTTTTAAAAACGTTATCGTTATAGATTTACAAAAATTGACGATACTATCGTTGCATCGATAACGTAACTTTTTGCTCAAAAACCAAGAAAAAAAAATGAAAGAGGCGAGTGGAGGCGAGTAATCATTGTAGGTACAGTCATAAAGAGCAAGTTTTGAAATATTTAATTTCACTAAAAACATTGCACTTTAATTTACAGTTATCTTTAAGGAAAACCTATCGTTATCAATAGAGTTTCGTTATCGTGGGTGACGTTATAAGAATATCGATATCGTTATCGTTTTAGTGTTAGGATATAGATAATATATCATTATTTTTATAGCAATTTTTGGTATCATGGTTATTATGGTATTTTGGTAATTATGAATAACCCGTAAACTAAAATAGTAAATGCTAATATATAAATTAAATAATTGTCTTTATTTCAAAAAGTATATAAAAAAAATTATACATTTTTGAAATACGATTTTCAGCAACATTTCTATTTAACGCATGAAATAACTATTATAATGTTAAATTAAAAGAAGTTATAGTTATATCATGCATAAACCAATTTATTTTAAAATTAATGTAAAAGGTAACGTAATTTTGTATAAGCAATTCTTTTGTATATATAACATTGAAATAGCTCCAAATTATTTTTATTTTTAAAGTATATGTATGCGTAAAACTTTTTTTAATTTAATTAAAAAAATGTTTTAAAAAAATACAATTAAATTTAAAGCAAAAAAAAAAAATTGGACTATAAATTAATTATATAATGGAAAGATATTGCAATATACATACAATTTTTTAACTAAGGCATTATTTCAGATTTCTTTTTTTAAGTTTATTTAAATCTCCCTCAATAAAAAAAAACTTCGCTCTCGCCTGGGAATCCCAGCCAGAATCACAAGTAAACAACGACTTTTAACATAAGAAACGTATTATAAAGAAAAAGTCGTGTTATTTTATCACAAATATTTAATAGAAAAACGTATAATCAAGTAAATATTACTTGAGATAAATCTTTATATATAATAGTGCATTTACAGTCTTAAAATGTCTTTTGAAAACTTTGAATTCGAAGATATGACTCTAAGTGATTTTGAAGAGTTAATTGATGTTCAGAATATTGTTCAACTTGTTGTGATATTTATAATTATTTATGTGTTTTATAAGATTGTTACAGTACTTTTCAAGATATTTTTAATCTTAATTGAAGTTTTCTGTGTCATATTTTTACTTCATATCTTATTTGAATATTGTAAGTATTATCATGTATCATTATTATACAATTAAATATACGGTTACTAGCTGTAAAAAATGCACTAACTACATAACTATGAGGTTCTGACAAAACATTCTTTAGGTTAGGTTGTAAGTGAATCTGATAAAAATGATAGGGACAGGTAAATTAGTCACTCAAGTCCAAAATAATAAATATAATAAAATTGTTAAGTATGCTAGAATTCGATATACAAATAACATACGTAGTCATAATTATATAGGGTGTATCCGCATGACGTCATATTTTATGCGCTTTGAGGCCATACTGGAGTAATGAATAACATTGCGCAGCATAGGACTAACTTTGTTGCTTGAGAGATTTACTCAACCTATTAACAGAATCAAAGCTCTCAAACATATTTCTTTTAGTATTTTTAAAGTGGTAAAATGAGTTATTTTCCTATGCAGCCCATGTTATTAAGTGATCCAACATGGCATCGACTTTAACATGAATGCATATGTACACCACACCCTATACACGAAAGAAAAGAATAGGATAAACCAGAGTGCTGCCTTAAAATAGTAAAGAGAGCCCCATACCCCATACTTATAGGTGAAAATCTTGCTATACAGCACCAGAGATAAAAAGAGTTAAGGCGGTGGGGGACCGACTTGGACCGGAAATCGCTAAAAGAAAAACTATATTTTCCCAATAATTTTTAGTACATGATTTAATTGCAATAAAACAAACACTATAATTTTCAAATAAAATCAAGTAAATTTAAAATATATTTTTTTATACCAAAAAAAATTTTAATGATATTTTTAATTGTAAAAAAGTTTCTAATTTGACTAAAATTTCCCGCTCAAATTTAAATTTCCACATTTACATGTTATCTTTAAAGTGTAATAACTTAAATATTTGATCGTGTTTTCACATGTTTGACATAACTAAATTTTTAAGTAATATTTCTTCTTTATTTTGTGTTATTTATTTTTATTCGCAACCGTCCTAGTTTGCGAGATATCAGTCGGTCACCTACCCCCTTAAATTATGTAATTTATGCTGCATTTATGTTATTATAAAATAAATGTTGCTAAATTGTAACATATTAAAATATAATATTTATGCAATGTAACTTTTAGCTATTATGTAGTATGACATAAATTATTTTGTAATGAATAAATATAGCTGAAAATTGGCTACCATAATTATTACGTATTTAATTTTGTACTTATATGCAGTGCACCAAAAGTTCACCGAAAGTCAATATTAAATATTAACGTGCATAGGTACACAAATGGATTGACCTTTGGGTTCTCTCGGTTTACTAAAGTTATAGTTTATTGATACTTTTGTTTTGATAATTGAAATACGTAAATTATTGGTTATTGGGGTCCGGATTTCCTAACTTTCAAAATAACACATTATATTATTATTTATTATTATTATTGTGTCTACATAGTTTTTGTTATTATATTTCTTTCTTTAAGTTCCTTATACTATAAATCATAAATTTTCAAAATATACCAATATTTTATTTGTATTATATATAGGATATCATTTTTGTTAAAAACTTTTATAACTTTGTATCCTTAACCATTTGATTTGAACATAGATTATATTAAACTTTTTTTATATTGATATTCAATTTGTCATTGTTATCGTCTTTATTTGAAATTAAATCATATGTCTTACGTATTGTTGTTACAGTTGGCATCACGTCATCACTTTGGTTCCAGAACATATCAGTGGCAGTCCAGGATTCAGTGCAAAATATTTCCAGTTACTTCTTCAAAATGTGGAAACATACGAAGCCATTAATTAATAAAAATTTACTTGATTCTTCATAAAGCTTATATGGAGGGGATATTATAATCTAAATCCATTTGCCTTTCATTCTCACAAATTTGTTTCCTATAACTTATGTTTATACTGTACTTTGCTTTTTTATATTTTCATTAAGTAATTCAATAAAAAAATGACCTTAAATTGATAATTTTATTCTATTTTTTATTATATTTAAATTTATTCGTTTTAATGTTGTTTAAAGTCTTAAAAAAAACGTAAGTTTTAGTAATTATTCTAAAATAGTATGTAATCTTTATTGATTTTGCATGTATTGCATAAGGACCAATCTTTGATACTTATAATGCCAAAATTAAATGACTTAAACTTTAAGCCATAGATCACATTAAACAACATGTGCTTTTTAATGAATTAACACGAAATGGCATCTTCAAAACCGATGACAATTTTAACCAGAATGTTAATGTAGCCCCACGAGAGAGTGGGAAAAAACTGTAAAGTATACAACTTTCGTGAAAATTCATGTTTATGACGTCAGAAACATGCAAAAATTAGTATGAAAATGTTGTGCGGGTTGCATAAATTGAATTTTCTGATCACTGCTACGGGTCTACTGTTGGGTTTTGAGACAAACTAATGTTATTTATGTAAACCCCATTTTGTGATATAAATGCTTATGTTTTTCTCTGGTCTATTCCTCCAAAATTATTTTCTTTTTTTAAATAATGTTTGTTGTATACATCCATAACACGATAGAGCAATTGCATCAATTATTGTGACTTTGATTGTTATGTCTGTACAATTTTCTTGCGCAACAAATCTATATTATTATTATTATTGATTAATATAGGTTTAAATGGCTGTTATTATAGAATAAAAAGTACATAATTTATATTTTTTAATGAGGAATATCTTTATTACAAAATGATGAAATTATTTATAGTTTTGGGTTTGTTTTTTTTAGAAGAAGGTATAAGGAATTTTAGGATAGGATTTGAAAAAGGTATTTGATGGGATAAAAAAGAGCGACATCTACAATTGGGCATATCACAACATCGCGCACTCAGTATCTACACACATGAAGGAGCTACATCGTCACGCCACAATACAAAAACGTAAATAAATACACTTTTAAGTCTTAAATATTGCATCATGATAAATTGATCTGTTGCAGATCTTTTTTTTTTTTTTTTTTTTTTGTTCATTTTTATTATTTTATTCGAAGGGAATGTGGCAAAAAAACAAAAAATTATGCTTTAGCATATACAATGAAAGTTGATTTTTTTTTTTTTTACAGTAAATTATTTTGCCGATTTAATTTATATATATTTTGTTGCAGATACAAAATAACAAAAGAATAGCTGCCATAAATATAATGGCGCTTTGATTAATATATTTCTGCTGCCTTTAATAACTTGTACGACAATTCAAGTATTAAAATTAACAAAAAAAAAAAAAAAAAAATCTAATCAAACATTTTGTTTTTGAGTATTTAGTTTACTATGAAAGAAAATAGACGATATATACATGTAAGCTATAATTGTATTTCATATATATAATATATTTTTGCAGACTTTTTATGATATATTATTGATCTTTTTGTTGTTGTTGTTGATATAATAGTGAATTGCATTATTATAATATATTTTGGCACTTTTTTTTTAAATATATATAGTAGATACTTATACTATTCTAAATTACTATTATATTTATGGATGATTGAGTTATATATATATTTTTAATGATGATTATATATTGGCATCATGATCATTTTTGTATGAATTTTTATAAATATTATATTTGATATACACACAAAGCATATAATATATTATGTATGAAGGTTGTTAATAAACTTCAATCAACGATATGAAGATGGAAGACAGAAGCTGTTTGATATTTTTTGCATAAAATATGAATTTAAAAGTAAAAATTTTATGAAAGATTTATGCGCCATACTTTCATTTTATTTGACAATTGTTATTATATAACATTTTTATACGATTTTTTTTTTTTTTTTTTTTTTTTTTTTACTTTCAACTATAGTCTGAGATTTGAAAACTAAATACTCAAAAACAATTGCATGTTAAAACAATGATTAAAAGGCAGCAAAATGATTGCTTACAGATATTATTTATAAGAAGAGTATACAAGCTCGGCATCAAAAGGCGTTTATTAAGTGATATATTTTTTTAATAATAATATTCACTGGGCATTTTTTTTTAAAGACAATGAATTTTGAAATCACATGAATGTTACATTTTTCATTTACATTACATACAATGTGAGAACATTTTCTTTATTTTTATATATATATATTTAGGCTTTTTGTATCATTTTAAAGCCTAATGAATTGAGATGCTACATATTTTTTTTAATGTCAATCATTTTCATTTGAAAAAAAACAATAGTAATAATAATATCTATTTGGATAAAAAGTCTGAGTTTTTACATAAATTTAAGCACCACAAAGAAAAAAATATATACTATGTATACATTATATTAAAAAGTTTTTTTTTTAAGAGATATTACACTTTACAATTTAATTTTTTTAGAATTATTATTTATATACTTATTACTATATTACACTCAAATTAAAAAATATTTTTTATTTGTTTCTTATTATTACATTACATTTGTTTTTTGTTTTTTTACTCAAGCTTTTTATCCAAAAAGAGAGGCCACAGGACAGAAAAGAAGGCAATTTGTATTTTATATTATATATATTTTATTTTTCTTGTGCTTAGAGCTATAGCAAAAGTTTTGAGCACAAGACAATATGTATCAAAATGTACACATTATATTTATTTTTTTAAATACAGCGTACATGGTAGCTGCTTGGCCATTTTGTAAAGACCTATCTGTACAGAAAAGTTGCCACATTTTTTAAAAGCATTTTTCAATATTTTTTTGAGGCGATCGGAAGAATAAAATAATAATAATAAAAAAAAAGTTATTTCATGGAAGCTCTTTTACAAAATTAACATATTTAAATAATAATAAGTAGAGCTGAATATTATTATATATAATAAAAAAAATTACCTTTCAGGTGAGATCATCAACATATTAAATCTAATTGCACATTTGTTCAAAAACGACGATTTACGAAAAAAAAAATAGTATCTTCCGATCATCTCAATCATTCATGCAATTTAATATATAAAACGAGAATTTTTTTTTATACATTATATGACAAAAAAAGAGTGAACTAAACAATAACAAAATAGTCCTGAGATAAAAATATTTTACACTAACAAACAAATAAAAAAAAAACTTCCAAAGTCCCTTTAATTAAAGAGGAAGTTAATTTTTTAATTAATTAATTAATTATTTCATCGCATTTTTCATCTAATAGGAATGTAGTGATATATATAAAATATCACGTTGCACTCAAACACACACATAAATAATTATATTTTTAAAATTTGAATTGTGATATAATATAATATTCAGAATCACTTTTTTTTTTAATTATTATTTTTATTTTGCTGTTAATTAAAATTGATGAGGTAGTCCGTGGTACAGTCGAGTAGTGGCACACGGGCACAGTTGGGAGATCATTGAACACAAAATCCTTAACTTGTCATGGAAGTCATAATTAATAATATTTAACAAAATTCACATTAACTTATATATCTAAAATATAAAAAAAAAAAGAAAAAAGAAACGTAATTTTTAACTTAATAAGAAATTTATTTCAATAACACAAAAACTTAATTTATTTTGTTTAATTTTTTCAATTAAAAATATATATATTTATATATTATTATGAATTATATACTATTTTATTTATTTTAACCAAATCTTTCCTTGACAAGGAACATTAATTTCTTTTTTCCCTTATAAGCTATTTTAATATTTTCTAAAAGTAGCGCAAATTGACCTTGTCCATCATGTGCAAGAAGGAAAGTTTCTCGCGCTTTAACTAAGAACTCAATGAAATCTCCATAATGTCTAGGACTTATATGAGTAAGTCTAGAGTGAGTTGTATTGACATAAGCTGTGATTGCAGCCTCTAAGAGTTGTTTTAGAGGTGGTCTATCATAGGAGAGAGGTTTAAGACACCTCCGCTTGCTAGGATGATGATGATGACTGGAGCTATGGTGATGATGATGATGATGATGACTACCTCCAAGTAAACTTCCTAGACTTCCAGCACCGGGGACCAACTCAGGAGGAAAAGCTGCTGCTGCGGTGGCACCACCTGGCGCGGTCATTGAACATCGTCGTAACACGTCAGATAACACGGTAGCACACAACACGTTTTTCACGAGTAACGGGACCATATTTGTAAGTTCTGTCTTGCCCAAGGAGTGACTTAATGCGCATGCCCAGTGAATGTCATTGATAGCTGGGTGAGAGTCCTGTAAAGAGAGAAAAAAAATGGAAAAAATTATAAGTAATTTTCTTAAAGATAAAAAATTAATTATTTATATATATAATAAATGAACTTACCATATTATAACCAAGTCGCACGTTTTTCATGGCAAGCATGGCAAGTTTATATGCGCGGTGAGGATATGCGCGATGTTCCATGTAACGTGCGATCGTGAAGAGTTGAGATGAAGTCATGATGTGAGATGCTGCGTCAATCACGATTTGGTAGGCTGCTTCAAAGGCGCGCGGCTCGTTCTCACACAGTGTCAGCGCGTTCAAGGCACAGTTCGGTGGGTCCTGTAATACATATAAAAACATTGATTAGAAACGTGAAATAAAAGAAAATTTTAATACAATTATTGAAAAAGAAACTTACTTTAGTAGCGCACTGTAGAGCCAGAGTGCGTGCGCATGCGGAGAGTTCATCTTGTTGAGCAAAGTTCAGGCTAAGGCGCAGAATTGTGCTGTGGGACATGATGGTTGTGGCCACCGCTCCTGTAAAACCAAACAAATATAAATTAATGTAATGACGTAAGAAATAGTAAAATAATATGTTAAAGCACGTTTTTTTTTTTTTTTTTTTTTATTATTTTTTCCTGTTTTTATTGTTATTTATTTTGTGCTGTTGAATCGCGTGCTAAATGTTTTCGCGATTGTTAAATTACTTCATTGAATTAAACTGACAAAAAAAAAAAAAAAAAAAAGAGGAAACTAATAGAGTATGAATTAAAGTTTTGTCACTCACCGGTGGCTTCTGTGGGTGTGAAAAGCTGGTACCAGTTGCTCATGATGGATACGAGCGCCTCAACACCAACTTCAGTAGCACACGTCACAAGCCAGCGCACCATCTCTCTGCGCCGCCAGTTGAGTGAAGATAGTGTCATGCGCATCACTTGCAGTCCCAACTCAAAGGCTACACTGAGGAGCGTGGCGTGACGTGGGGCAGCTTCAGGAGTAGCCACACGAAACACGTCCTGAGCTAACGTAAACAAGTGGGACGAGCTGTGGATGTGACGCTGTGCAGATTCCAATACTGTACGTAACCGGAGACCTTCGCCAGCTGGACACACTGCAATAAAAAACGCATCATGTTATAGTCTTAATTAAATATTTAATAAAAAATAATAATAAAAGTACTTCAATGAGGAAACAAATTGGTGTAATGTGTTGCATATTTTAAAAGAGGTCATTGTACTGAATCCGCTGAATCCATAGATACGTGAATTTCTAATTTTTGCGTTCGTCAAATATTTTTAATTAATTTTTGAAAGTCGTGAAATGACGTTACTGTCCGTAACTCTTTCCTATGGCCACATGCATAAGTTACTACCCGTGACGTCATTTTTCGATTTTCAAATTAAAATTAAATGCGGAATGATCAACTATATTAACAATTTCATGTTAAGCAATTACTTTATTTTTTATAAATATAGTTTTACGTTCTGCATTTGATTTTTTATTATAGAAAATTGACGATCATATTTTCAAGACATTTGCGTACCTTTAGCTGCAGAGAGCATAGTTGAGGCGAGAGCACACTGCTGAGTCTCAATATGTCCCAGAGTGAACCAACGTGGATATCGACTCAACACCAGAGAAGACACGTGACCACCTCCATCGTCACCTCCCACACCACTATCCTCTCTCTCCTCGAGGATTGGCAACCTCATGGCACGTAGACCTACTTCGTAAGCTAGGTCAGGGTAGTAATTGAGCAGAGCAAGAAAGAGGAAGCGCGCGAACGTATGCATGGGAACAGACTCAGGTGCGATTCCGATACCCAAACCTGAGGCAGGTCCTCCCTCTAGTAACACAATGGCTTGACGTCTCAGTACAGCAACAAGAGCATGATCAAGTTCAACTTCTTGCAAGCGTGCTATCAGTCGCTCCTCCTGTTTGCAGACTTTCTCTTGAGCGTAAGGTCCACTTGGCATGAGACGTTGCTGTCCGAGACCAATAAGTGCAACTTCCACCGCCAGAGTGAGGTAGGTTTCCGAACGATCCCGAGAACCAACCACAGGCACGTGATGATAGCGTGGAGGTACACCTGTTCCTGGACCCTCTTCACTTCCTGCTGGATCTAAAAAAATTTGAGAAAATATTGCACATTTTATTACATGTGACTTTTTTTTCTTTGGAAGTTAGATTAAATATAGAATTCGTTGAAAATATTTCTGTTGTTAACATTTTAAGCCAATAAAAATTATTTATATAAGTTATATAAATGTCAAAGAAAATTAGAAATACATAACAAATAAAATATGTACGTATTTATTTTTAATTTTTTTACAATTATATATCAAACGCGATAGTTTTTTCCTGAAATTCATATTTATATAAGTTGTATATTGTTAAATTTCTTATTAAAGGAATCAAAATAGATACTGGTTCTTTGATATATTAAAAAATTGATTCTTGCTCACCGTAAAATGAGGCTGATCTGGGAGGAGTATCAGGAGGAAGAGAGGCTTCCGCTAGGGTTTCAAATAGGCATATGACGGGATCCAAAGAGAATCCTTGCCAAGGTTCGTCGTTATTGCCACCTCCTCTGTGGTGGTGCGAACTATGATGCCTGTGGTGTGAGGAATGGTGATAGGAGGAAGAGGAGCGGTGTGAGGAGGTGCCAGAGGTGCTAGGTCCATGGTGGTGTCTCTGCTGGTCATGCCATTTCCGCTGTGCAACCTTAAAAATTATAGAAAAACATTACGAGATACTCTTTTTTTTTTCTGTTTACATTATTACAAAAATATATTTTTAAAAAGTCTAATTTAAAAATCTAAATAAATACTTACAAGTTGCTGTTGCTTCATAGTTCGAACCACCGAGACTGCTAAGCGAAGTGCTGCCGCCTGGTGACCATGAGAACGAAGTGCATCTACTCTAGCAGCAGAAGTTGACAGGGGTTCTATATATGTGGTGTGGGGTAACACAAAACAAATATTTAGCAAAAAGAAATATCCAAAAATAAATTTTTCTTAGAATATACTATATAGTAAAATTAAAATTACCGTGCCACAATGGTTGGCCTTGTGCGTTAAAAGCACCCGAGTGTACCGCGCTATCAGGAACGAGACTGCAGTATGTATCACTTGAGAGAATATGTTTTAGATGTAGACTGTCCCATGAAAGACCAACAGCATCCAAAGCTCTATAAAAAAAAATATAAAATTTTATATTAAGTTTAAGTTTTTATATAAAATGTAAAGTATTTTTTTTTTACCTATGGAATATTGTTCTTGGTAACGCACTAGAAGCACCAAATCTTCCCATAGGACCATTTCTTCCTGAGGGTCTAGAACGAGAGTAACTTGGACCATCATCATCGGAACTACTATCTGAGGAATCGTACATGCCATTCGGTCTTCTTGGATGGAACTAATGATAAAAAAAAATACATAACAATTAGACATGCCGTGACGATGAATTGTATTCAAGTATTCAGTATTATGGATTGTATTCAACTTACATCATGATGATCTTGCCTTGGAGCGGGAATTGTGCGGAAGTCGAGATCCTCGCGTGGACATGCGTCCAGTTGTGTCCAGCGACTTAGAAGCTCTCGCCATTGTTGTTTTTCTGGGCAACTCGAGTGAGGGTTCAACATAATGCACACCCATAGGGATCCTGATCAAGAAATACAACATTTTTAATATTGCTTTTTACCAGTAAAGAAGAAAAAAAGAGTTTAAAACACGTTTAAGTAGGTCTAGTATCCTTCATTTAAATTTTCCTGCAAACGGTGCAGTAGTTTTATCAAAAATCACAAAAAAAAAAAAAGAAAAGCAAACAAACAAACAAACGTCTTTCCCACAAGTATGTTGTCTGATTAGTGCTATTTTACCACCAATATGAAGTATTATAATTTATTTAAATAATGTTACTGATTGTTATACTACATATAAGGGGGAGGGTGCGATTATTGAAATAACTATTTTTACAAAAAAAAAAAAAAAAAAATCAATACTCTTTATTTCTCACGGGACTTTAGTAAAAAGAAAGAGGGATAAATAAAAAAGTGCTTACCAAGTTGATCCCAAAGCTGTCTGCATTTGTCAGTCATTGGTGACCCCTGAGAGCGCCACATGGGCAGACGTGGGTCTGCGAGGAACTGTTCCGTGATGAGTGTCAACATTCTTGCTCCATTCGAATCCCTCGCTCTCAACATTTCTCGTACCTACATCACATAACATACTCACACGTCAGCACCATGTCATATATGAAATAAGGAATTCTCTTTTGAATGTCAAAAATTTTCATGTGGAATTTATATACATAAGAGCTTTCAGTAATTTCTTAAAAGCAATTGCTATATACGCTGGAAGTTTATACTTTTAAATATGTATATCGCAGGAAGAAATTGATACAGCCGTATTTATTTACGGGGCTGATCCTGACTCAAAAAAAAATACGTTTTTTAAAAACATTCTGCTTTGTTATTATTGGTTTTATAGACAAAAATGATCAAGAGTAAAGTTTATCATAATTTTCTAGCGCGTTCTAGTCTTACTAGTGTTCCGGAATCCAAAATTTTGAATTTCAGGACACTCAAAATTTAAGACTAAAGTGCGATAGAACTTAAAAAGTTACGATAAACTTACAATTGGTCATATTTGCCTCAGTAGAATTTTTTTAGAAGCTGTTTTTAAGACTGCATGGATCGGCCCCTTAAGATGCCCATAACATTGTAAAAAATAGGGCCTAACTTGCATTTAACAGGTAGCCGGAGTTGGCCAGTGGTAAGGGTATATATTAAAGCTCCTATTTATTTTCAAATTAATTTACCTTAGCAAATAATGAGTTGAGTTGTTTGTTTGCGTTGTAGTATCCACCCTGAGAGAGATAAGATCGAACTTGCTCGCAGACTTGTTCCTCATCCAAGTGCCATGAGTGTTCATCGTCAGCACTGGCGCCTGCAGTTGGATCTGGCGCTCCTAAAAGTTGAAATCACAAACATGAATATTCACAAACTTAACAAATACATATTTCTATATAAAAATAAACTACATACCTGGAATACGGTTAATTTCCGAACGTTGCTGTAGAATTTCATCTGCAAGCCTTTGTGCCGTAGGCAGCACTTCCGTATGATGTTCTGCTATCAGATATTGCACGAATTTTTGTAGTTGCTGCCTATCCATTTGTAATAGAGTTTCTGTAACATCACACATTTATCATTAATATTTTGAGTTTTTAATATAAAATAAATAACATAATATTCCATTAAATAGTTAATTTTATATATTTTTTATTGCTATTTTTTTTGCAGAGTATGGTAATTATTTTGTTATACAACGGTACGCGAGCTTTGCGGCTATAAAATTCTAATCAATAATATTTAAATATATAAGAACATACGATTTTCCATTTTATTATTTTGTAATGTAATTACATTCTTTGGGAAAAAACATTTCCCCCCTTTTTTTAGTTGCTTTGATTGCATTGTTTGACTTTATTGAAAAAATTCCTCTGCGTCAAATACTCTTTTTAAATGAAACAATTGCTAAATTTCTTTTTATACAGTTTTTGTTTAGTTTTAATTATATAAAAAAAATACAAAGAAAAGAAATAAAAAGTTTAATTTTAGTATAGTATAACGTCAACGTCTCCAGTAGTATTTTATTAAGCAATAGAGTAAAATAGACTTTATATTCTTTACAAAATCTATAGTTTTAGTTAACGAGAATTTCTTTATTATTTTAATAATAAAATAAAATAATAAAAAATTAAAGAGAGAGAGAATTGAAGTTAAAAGATAAGGAGGGGAAGGCAGGTGAGGATATTTTCTGCAACAATTGCTACACTTTTAATATCTCGTTATGTCACTTGAGTGGTGCCAAGTACACCTCCCTTCCTCTGTAGCCCACCTAACCCTCTTTGTCTCATTTCAGCTTTACTGTGGCTGCTCAGTAGCTTTTTTGTTTCTAGTCATTGAATGAAATACGTATAATATTATATTACAATATATGTAACAGTTTTGTATGTTTTTGTCAGCCAACAAAGCAGCATTCAAAGAGGTAGTTCTGCTTTAAAAGCGAGGCGGCGTGATTCACAGGGTAGCGTGGGTTGCTCTCGCTTGAGTTGTAGCGCCGTGTAGTAATACTAGCGCCACCCCTCCCTCCCATACCCTTCTATCTCTCTCTCTCTCTCTCTCTCTCTCTCTCTCTCTCTCTCTCTCTCTCTCTCTTTACTCTCCCATATATAGATCGATACCTCCCCCTTCTATTCTTATAATAAACATCACAGACAAAATATTTAATTTCAAAATGTTTATAAATGAAAATAATTTTACGTATATTAAAACTAAATAAATAATTATTATTATATACTTAATTAATAATTAATCATATTTGAAATATATAGTAATAAGTTATTTTGCATAATATATATCATAAAATATTTATTTATTAATAATCATTATTATTTTTAGTGGTTAATATTATTAATTAAACAATATTATTGGTTATTTATTTAATTTCCTGGAGTTAGGATATTGAAAGTAATATATATATATATATATATATATATATATATATATATATATATATATATATATATATATATATATATATATATATATATATATATATATATATATATATATATATATATACACACTGCAATGTATATGGATTAAATTTTTCCCATCATACGTGATGTATATTGATTTTTTTTTTTTTTTTTTTTTTTAGTGGTTAGTATAATATTATATTATTATATTGGGGGCTCATATTTACCGGAGATGGGCACCCTAAGGCGCACGATCTCTGCATTACGGATGCGGTAAAGTGATAAAGCGACTACATGTTGGCACCAGAAGATGTCTCTTGTATCGCAACTGCACGTCACGGCCGTGATCTTGCACCTGCAACACATAACAAAACAATGATGAGTTAAAGTCACTTCAGTTCAGTCAGCGACCGACCAACAATGCGCAACAACCAAGCAATCGTGTCGCCGCGGTGAGGTATATTATAATAGTCGCGGTGTTGATGTTCGCTCGCGGCCGCGCTAGCTTTACCGCGAGCATATTAACTAAACCAGTCAGTTTCCCTGGAAAAAAACAAAAAAACGAGAGAAAAAAAAAACATACCATACCACATGTCGTTTCTAAGCAAAAGCAAACAGGACATACAAAAACCATGATTTTCAAGTCTTAATTTTTTTGTAATATGTAACTGTGAGAGAAGTTAAAATACCATGGAAGTCATCAGTGATAAGCTTCAAGCTTACTTACATTACTGTCACTTTTTTTTACCTTCATAAAAAAAAATAGCATTTATTTTTGTCACACTACAAAAAAAATTCATATAAAAATTTCCCACTGTTTCCTTCTACTAACTGAACTGACAGCATTAAAAAAAATAATAATAATAACAGTTTAACATATTTATAAATATATTGTATGTTTCAACATAAATTATTATTTAATTTAAAATTACAAAGTAAAAAAAGGGTTATAAAGAAATCTACATAACAAAAAAGTTCATGTGACGTAGTAAGGGAAAAAAAAGTAATAATAAAAAAGCAGAAGATCACGATTAATTCGAGTTTGGGCGGATTGGGTTGGTCAGCAGAAAGGTTCTCCTCTCTGTTATAGGTCGACTACTTTTGTGATGAAATGCATCCTCGCTGCGGGGCTACTTTAAGAGCATGAGCCGAGGCAGACCCCGCGGCACAACTAGCTAATTAGTATCGGCCGGTGCCGCCGTGAAGGTGGAAGATAACTTCTTTTTTTGTTGTTGTTATGTTACTGCTTTCCGCAGATAACTTCTTATTCTCACTCTCTATCATCATCATACTGGACTGTATATAACATGGGATGTGGATCAGTTCCCACAGCCTTGAAGGTATATATAAATATATATTTAAAAAAAAAAAAACTCCCTATTTATATATACATATAAAAAAAAAACTATATCATGATATATAAATTGGAAGAGGATGGATAAAGTTATGGTAGTTTAAAGAGATCATTCGTTTCCCACGAACACCACTACCCTCGTGCGTGGCGCTGTTTAACACGCGAATGTATATTGAAACGACCCTTTATGCCCCCTAATCCCCCCTTTTTTTAAAAACATCATGAGGTCCCATCATGAAAGACTAGAGACCACAGACCTTGCAATATGCACGATATTGTATGGCAAAAAAAAAAAAAAAAAAAAAAAAAACGAAGTTATCGTTCAACATATAATTTTACTAAACGGGATGTATGAGCGACGCTAAAATAATATATGTTCCACTCTCAAGCTAATTTACCTTGCCTAACTCACGATAAATGGGGGGGAAATGATTTACATATTATACAAAATAATATAAAAAATATATATACAGGATTTATGGGTAAAATTGAATTTTAAAATAAAATCAATTATTATAACTTTTTTTCAGTCTAAAAAACTAGTAATTTTTCAGTTAATATATCTGATGAAGAGAATATAACAACTTTGTATTAAATTATACTTCCTTGGTTATTTCATGGGAAATAGCGTAAGTACTTTCCTCTTTGAGGTGAGGAAATTGAGCACCGTATACAACAACAAAATATTATAACTCTCATAAAACTGTTAAAACTTAAGAAGCAGCGAATTTTTATATTTTTAAACATCAAATGATATGAATTATTTTTATCATCATATTTCCCCTTCAAAACGGAAATAGTTTTATATATATACATTTCCTTATAAAACAAAATAAATTTATTATCTATATCAAAAGTCTGCTTAAAATCTTTTGAATTGAAATAAGACTTATTTAGTTTTAATTAAAAATGATAATTTTAAAAGTGAAAACTAAAAAATTCTCACGCATCATTGCTTTTATTAATTACTATTACCAGAAACCATCATATTCATCTTATGAGAAGAAGAAAGAACAAAAATTGAAGACAAAGATTCCACGAAAAAAAAAGAGAGATAAAAAAATTGAAGAAGGGTTGGCATTATTGTATATTGTGGGCGTAATTGAACATCTATCATCATACTCAGAAAAAAAAAAAGAAAAAAAAAAAAAAGCAGACTTACCGATCGAAAGAGACGGATACTTTGAACTTGCGGTCTGGCTCGGCGCTGTAGGCGGAGGCAAGGGGGCTAGGGGGTTTGGGCGTATTGACCTCCCCACTTAGGTGAAACCCTGAAACAAAATAACAATCATGGTCAATGTCATATGTTCGTGGAGACATCAAAAAATTATACAAAATGTCAGATGAATTCTATTCATGCTTATAAAATGGATCAAAAACCATTGTATTTTATGTTGGTACCGCGGTTGTTGCCCTTTAACTTGATCTTTTCTCATAATAATCATGCAATCTTATCCACCTTAAAAGATAAAAATAAAAAAAAGGAGAAGAAATTAGTTTAAAGCATGTAAAAAAAAAAAAAAAAAAAAAAAAAAAAAAAAAAAAAAAAAAGGACGTAACTAGAAAAAATATAAAATTAAATCACGTGCCGAATATGTACGATCCAAAAATTCTTAAAAACATTAGTGCTGTTCGTAAACCCTGTTCTCTGGTACTAAAATGACGATCAGCTTTGGTTATTCAAATGTCATGCGCATTTTTTGGTACAAGAAAACAGAGTTTACGAACAACACTAACTTAACGTTTATTTCAGATTTTCCAATTCTTGCATGCAAAACACAATTCAGCTCAATTATTTAAATAGGCTGATTTTTGTTATGCAAAAAAAAAAAAAAAAAAAAAAGAGAAAGAAATCAGAATACCCATGTGAAAACACCTTAAAACAGAAGAAAAACGTTAATTGTGCGAGGACAATATTGTAGAGGTGTGCACATTATTGTTATAATTCCTCGAAGTGAAAAGTCAGCAACTATATATATGCAACCACACACGGTAGTAGTGAGTGTTCCTTAAGGACTCTTCAAAACAAGCAGCTATAGGGGGACCAAGAGGCCAACGGTTCTGTGTATATTATATACATAGAAAGTATGCTCTATATGTATGGGAAATTATATTCTCAAAATGGTTTCTTTTCATCGTGCTCAGCCCCCGCGACTACTGACTGTGCAGTGCTATATGCAGAAACTAAAACTTAAAACTCCATAACTCTCCCTAAAAAAAAAAAAAAAAAAAAAAAAAAAAAAAAAAAAAAAAAAAATCAAGTGTCTTCTTGTACCAGCGAAAATCAAATCACAAAGTCATTTTCATTGTTAAATTATAGAAAAAAGAAATCATAAATATAATAAAATAAAAATAACGGACAAGAAAAATATTCATTCAATTGAAAAATACTCTCTCATTCTCACACTCCTCTGTGAAAATTTTTAAAGTAAAATTATTGAACATATAAATTTTAAAAAAATGAAAAATATTTTATTTATTTTACATTATGTGTACTGAAATTTTAATTAAATATATAGAATAACTTACATTTTTTTTTATTTAATTAATTGTAAATAAAATCATTTTTCACTAAAATATTGTAACAACCTTTATTTTATGATATATTTCCGTCAATTGTTTTCAAACAAAATAATTTTAACTTGAAATGCTCACATCGTAAAATGTAAATTTTCATTTTATATATGAATCGAGTACCTCATCATCGTTATTTTGATATTTGCAGAATTTTATTTTTAAAAAGAATAAGAACATATTGTATAAATATTATAATATAATTCGTTGTTAAAAAAGGAAGTATATTCGATGATAAAAATCAAGAAGCTATGCTTTTACCCTTTTCTTTTTTCGTTCCTGCATATTTATGAATAACATATTATGATGCTATTTTAATATTAAACCTGGTTTTAATTAAAAAGAAAAGCACCCAAGGTTAAACATAATAAAAATATATATATTATTTGATTATCTCTTCTTCTTTTTTAAATATTAGAATATTAAAATATTTTGACTTAGACAAATTAAATTACTTTAAAAAAAAAACTAAATATTTTGCATAGATTAAACAATTTTTTTTAATGCTCAAAATAGTTAAAACCAGTTATCAAAAAATCTGCTTAAAAAATATATATATAATATTTTAGCATATTTTTTAAAAAAAATTAAAAGCAATTATTTATCATGTTATACTCATCATAATTTTGTGATTTAAATTCAAAAGTAACCCAAGTTGAAAATTATTTTTTTAGCATAAAAATTAAAACTATTTTTTATGAAAATATGTTAAATTTAGTTAAAATTAGAATATATAACGGATCGAATTTTTGAATGTGGTTATTTTGAGATTATTCTATTTTGAATTTATTTGTTTATAACGCACATTCATAAATATATTGTGATATATTTATATATATGAAAAAAATCCTACTTATTGACGTTATTTTTTTGTTTCCTTTTACGTCAAATTTTTATAATATATATAAATAATATGCAGTAAAAAGGAAGTTATAAAAATACATTAAGTAAATGAAATAATATATCAGTTATAAAACATATGATTTATTGATATGATATATATTTTTTCCTTATTAGTTAACATATTTTAAAATTACTTTTTAAACATATAAAAAAAATGACAAAAATAATTATACAGTTAAAATATCAATAATACTGGACTATCATAGCGTCATTTATTATATTGGCGACAAAACATTAAAAATTATATCCTTGATATATTCAACATTTTATATATTTTTGTATTATCAGACATTGCACACAGCATGCTTTATCATAACGTCATTACCACATCCATATATGATACCCACACATATATTATATTATGTCCAGTGTTTTTTTTTTTTTTTTTATTATTATTATAGATATGCCCGCATTATATTGTAATATCATATATAGACTTGAAAAACATTTCACACCATAGTTTTTTTTTCTTTGTTGAGGGGAAGGGGGTAATGATAAAAGTTAGTTATTCATAATTATTTTTATGAATGCCTTTTTCCTTGCTGATTATATTGTTAAAGATGTGGGTGGGTGGGTGGGTTCTGGGTTTTATAGATTATACATTTTGAAACATTGCAGGATATAGGAAGTAGATGTGGTTTTAAAAACTATTTGTCTGGTAATTTGATTTCTATATAGTGTATTCTTATTTTTCTTTATTATAATTAATTTTATATATGTAAAATGAATGTACGATCATATAGTATGATTATACTATATGTTTATGATTGAAGGAAAAGAAATAAAGAAATTTTGAATTTGAATCATTACTGCTTGTGCCTTGTATATTGTTGGTATTATTAAATTTAAGTTCTAAAAATGCATAGAAATGATAATAATACAGTTTGTTCTTTAAAATCAACGCTGATTCAACTGCAGGCGTTCCAGGACTGAGGTTAACCCTGTTAAAGTCTGTAGAGTACAAAGCCTTTCATGATAAAGGCTTATCACAAGTTGTTATATACAACTATACAACCAATCAAGGTGCTTTTAAAAATTGAGTTGATGAAAAAATAAGCTTTGCTATCAACATCGGAAAAAGTCGAGTAAGTGTTGATTTAACAGCACACACTATAATGTTCAATTGTTTTTATTATATTATAACAAAATTATTTAACTGTAACTGTGAAACAGTTAAATTAAATTGTTTTAAGTCTGAACTTGTGCCTTTGAACCGAGAATTATTGGTTTATTATTATTTAAAGTGGTATATCTAATAAAAAATTTTCATTTCATTTTTTTTTAATCATACATCCTGTAATATATGCAACCATCAACGTCCTTTTGATAAAATTGTCACAAACAGCTTTCTAGTTCATTTTTCAACGGAAAAAGAAAAAAAAAACTTAAAAGACGGAAGAGAATAATTCATTTTTCTTATCATTTATGACAAATTAATGGAACCAATATTTTAGTACCGTCACTTTATATATAGAAAGCAATTAAAAAAATATTCGTTGCATATATAATAATAACCTTTTTTTTTTGTAATTTTGTTCTAAATAATATTCCTTCTTTTCTTTTTGCTATATAATGATGTATTATTTTCTATAAAAAATACAATATGAATCCACATATTTATCAATAGAAAATATTTCACCCACTGCTGAGACATTGTTGTTTTTTATATTAATATTTTAATATATAGAGTTTTGATAATAATTTCTCTATAACAAAGAAGATTATTATATATATATTTTTTTTTTGCTATTATAATATTATAAAAATATAATTTCACATAATAAGATAGTTAATTATGTTCCATATGTTTTAAGTGTAAATCAGATATAGCAGTTGCTTATATTATAAGCTTCAAATAATATAGTTTTCAATTGCAAGCTTGAGGCGGCAAAAAAAAAAAAAAAAAAAAAAAAAAAATGGAAAAGTGCTGTGTGTGCGGAGTAGCCCAGTAAAGACGGCAGGTGACGGGCTTAAATGCACCTGGCTATACTTTTTTTTTTCTTACTTTACTTACTTTATTTTACTTTGCTTCTAGCGGCGAACGTTACGGCTCGCGGCGTTTTCTCATCAAAGCCACACGTGCGCGTGATAATAGCCCGCGTGTACCACACCGACCGCCTCTCCACCTTGTGCACCTCGCCCGCACCACTTTTGGTACCACTTATTGACGTCATAATAAATAATAACACGTGCAACTGTCACTTGTTCTGCAGGTACCAAATGCAATTTTCTATCTAATTTACTTTCAATTTCACGCACAGTATTAAATTTAATTTAAATTTTTTTTCTTTAAATTTACTTTCATTAGGTCGCGTGTTTGTATTATTATTGTTATTCTTCTTCTATATATATCTATACAAAAAGATATTATAAATATAAATTATTATAATAATGTAATATTGTGTCTTATTTCTTTCCTTCCAGGAGTTTTCTCAGAAATCAAAATATGAACTTGCACGTTATTTTATGGAATTTTGGGCTTTTACAACCAAACTTATCTACTCTAAAAAAATTTGTTTGAGGAAAAAGATTTTATTTTTTATTGCATTACAACTTAAAGCGTTTTTCTGATTATACAATACAACTGAAATAATTTAAAATGTTCAAAAATTTATTTGTTCACTTTTCTTGAGGCATGGAAAGGTTATACTATTATACAAAAGAATAATTTTTTCAAGTCATAGAACAGTAATAGTAAATTTTTTTCATATAAAACTTAATGTGGTCATAAAATTAATATTTCCGCCTAGGTATATATAAGTGCAAAAAGTGATGTCCCAAGTATTACAACTTGAACCCCCCCCCCCCCCCCCCTGTAGCCACCTCCGCTACACCAGGTGACGTTAGCAGGAAATACCGCCTTGTTGATTAGCCCAAATAATAAGAATAATACTTCCACTTTTTTTTTTTGTCCTAACGTTTTTACTGGCATAAATAAGTAAGAGCAGCTGATGCAATAATTTCTTTGAATCATATAACTGAAACTTTATAATAAATATTTTTATCATACAAAAAAAAATATATGACTTGTAATAATCAAAATTCTTAACAGGATGTTACTTTATTACTAAATTGTGTAATCAAAATGATGAATTTAATTTTTTGTTTATATCAAATACACCTGTTTTACTAAATTGCAGGTGACTTATAGTTTGTGAATCTCTACTTCTCCCCTCTTCCTCCTTTTCATGTCCACCCTAAAATAACTAGACAAGGATAACATCAGTATAGGGGGAGGTGGAGAGGGGTAAAAGGGTGACATGCGACCTGATATGATACATACATATGTCCCCCTCCTCTCTCCCACCCCCCTCCATGTGTTCAATCCCCTTATTGTTTGATCGAGAAATATTATATATATATATATATAGGAGAAGCCTTTGGTTGCCCATGCCAGGAGTTTCTATTCCAACCCCTACCATCAGAGCATTTAATAGTGTGCAACGTTGCCACTTGTCGCTGTACTGAATGCTTATCAACAACAATACAATGACGTCACTCAATCATATTATGAATTAGCGGGGGTTTGTTATTTTTTAGGGTGGGAAACAAAAATCACAATGACATAAATATTAATTTAAATTTCATTAATATATATATATAGTAAAGATATATAAATTTGAATTAAATTTGTTGAAATGTAGCATCATATAATCGTTAGTACCATAGTGTTAACGTAAATATAAAATATTGAGTATAAATTTGTTGAATAGTTTTCTCATTTCCAATAAGTATCATTGATTAACTAGTATAAAAAAAAGAAGCGGATATATTAATGATTGTTATTGCATTGAAGGCGCCGCTTAAGTTTTTATTCAGAATAAAACATTTTATATACTTACAGTCTTGTTAGAACATGAATTCATACAAAAGTAGTTTAGAATTTTATAACCGGAAAATATGATTTTTTTTTCCAATAAAAAGAAAAGCGGAAGTAAATAAGGGAGGAAAATCCTTATATGACGTCATATAAAAAAAATATAACATTTCCTTTTTAACGGTGTCGTGATGAAACATAGAGGGTTGCTAAATTCCAAGAAATATGTCTGTTTAAAAGGAAAAAAAAAAAAAAAAAAAAAAGGAAGGCGAAGAACGGACGAGCGAAAGTGGGTGCCTTTACCTTTTATCTTTCTTTTTTTATATATATGTATATATGTATGTATACAACTGCGACCTACCGATGGCATTCCCAAGGAATCCCCGGTTGGTCGGTCGAGACTTTAACGTCCTTGAGTTTTAGTTTATATATGGCAACGTTGCTTATATATATTTTTTTTCCCTGTGCTCGCGATGTCCATTGAAGAGCGATGATGTTCACCAAAGGAGCACACATCGAGGTGAAAAGCAAAAGCAAAACATCGTAGACACACGGAATAAAGGGGAGCACTCACTTTAAAATCCAGTCAAGTCAGATGTGCGAAAAAGAAAAGAAAAAAAAAAAGAAGAAGAAAAAAAATCGATATGATAAAGTCTGTGATGATAGAAAATTTCATCTTCCAATCACACAATTTTGCACCATGTAAATCCTTATATATAATAAAGGCTAGAGCATTGAAGAACTTTAATCACGCAAAAGCTTATAATATATTTATATGTATAGTATATAGGAGTGTATTATTTAGGTGTGTCTTCATATATATATATATATATATAAAGTGAATAATGAATCTTTTGATGGAACATCAGCATCTTCAAAACTCATACATGAAGAAGATATATTTTCTATATTGGTAATCTTTCAGTCTTCTTTTCTTTGAATTCATTTATCATCAATCATTTAAAAAAAATGAAAAGAAATATTATTGAATAAGAGAAATAATATAGTATGACATAAAATTATTTTTAACTTTCTATATTTTATTGAAAAAAAATTCAGATTATTATAGAAAGATTGACACATTTTGCACAAAAAAATTTTTTTTTTTTTTTTTAAGAAATTAAAATAAAAAAGGCCCCATAATTTGACACTAACAGAAGTTATACTGTTGACTTTTCTCTCTCATCTCATCGTTAACTGTTATAAATTTTAATTTGATTGTTATATTATATTAAAAATAAAAGATTGTCTGAGTCTGAGAGTTATATAAAGTATCCTCTCCTCTTGAATAATATGAAAAGCTATGAATGGCAGATTGGCGTAAAGTTATATATTTATATTCTGCAGACAAAAATAATAACTATTTGGATCAATAAAAAAGTACTTGAGAAATACTTCGATGTTATATAGTTGGTTATACTTGCTCGATCTACTCAAATCTAAATAACTTCAACACTAAAAAAAAAATCTCATTATATTTATATGATAAATATCTAAACAAAAAAAAAAAACAAAAAAAACAATCTTGAATATCAATTTATATAGTCATGTAAGAATTTATACAAATTTTATAATAACTGAGAAATTATAAGATTTACAAGAAATTTGTGAGCAAAATATTTTAACTTCCTCTTCTGTATAACAACTTTAAAAAAAAAAATAGCTGTGGGAACATTCTAATGTAACAAAAAAAACATTTCTTACCAGAAAATTTAAAAAAATAATTATATAGTTTTTTTTAGTGCGGTTTGCAGTAATTTTCTTTACAATCATCATATTGAATTGGTGTTATAATTCGATTACGCTCAAAATTCTATGGACATTATATATGATGTAAAAATACTTAGAAAAATCATGGAAAATTACAAAATGTTATCGTGATAACACAAAAAGAAGAAGAATTTTTGCATGGTTTTAGAGCGAATGCTTATAAGACGTATAGAAAAATAAGCTCGTGAGAAAACCTTGCTGAGTGGATATATAAAAAAAAAAGAAAAAAAAAGAAGTGTATGTAAGGGCGTTCTCGTGATTCATAGTAATTACTCGAGATGTGCGTGGGTTCACCTGGTTGTAGGTGGAGTGAGAGAATTTAGTAAGATGAATGAAATTCTGGGTGGTAAACACGCATACCTCCCTTCTTTTTTTTTTTTTTTTTACTCCTCTATTTTGCATAATAATTCTAATCTGCTTAAAATATTAACAAAAAAGTTTTGTTTGCAAGTTTTTATATCAGTTTAACGATAATTTAATAAGGAGAAAGACAATACATTTTTCACTATAGTATAAATAAAATTAACTTTAAGAATAATGAGAAAAAGAAGGGGACTTTTGTGGTTTTACGTTTTTACTTTGACGTAGTGTATAGTTTCCGGTTACCTTTATTGTTATTATTAATAACAAATGTGTGATATGTTTACTATATATATGCGCTTACTTAAGTAACTTATTATACTCGCACACACATGCACTACCAAAAACTTTAGTTTCCTATCAAAGCGATCAGGTCATCGCACCGTGTGCACCTCGGCACACCAGCAAGAAAGAGTATTAAAAAAAGAAGTGAGTAAAGGAGTGGAGAACGACGACGACGACGGAAGCAAAGTTGGCGTATAGCCCTATAGCTGCCTATTTCGAATTGCTTTTATATTTATATTATATATATATATATATATATATATATATATATATATATATATATATATATATATATATATATATATATATATATATAATTCTCGCACTTCATATCGTGTACACGTCCCGCGGCGGTTCTCATGCATCTCATCCGTAGCCCCTATACGCACGCATTTAATTTTAGCCCTGTTTTTTTGCCTTACAATTAACTCATAATCCATCAACACGCATCACTTCTTTATAAAAATATTGCTACTCATGATATTATAATCTTTTTATATAATAAAAAAAAAATCATATTTCTTATGAATTAAGTCTATATCATGATATACAATAAAAAAGTTTAGATTTAATTTTATGATATAATTTTTTATATCTTTACAAAGACAAAAGATGAATGATTTTTTTAAATATATCAGTATACGATTATAATATTCACACGAAATACCAAAATAATAATTTATTTTCATGGTCATATGGATATATTTTTAAAACTACTATATGAAACACGAGTATTATTTTTTATGATTAACCCTCAGGTTATGTAATTGTTTACCCTGATAGTATAATATAGTCTAGGGGCGGTCTACTCTTTATGTTAAAACTATTACATAAAGAAGAGCATATATATATATATTGCAGGTGTATTATATGAATACGTGCTGAGGGCACTCACGCAATTTTTTTTTTCTTTCCTTCAACTCATATGGACAACTTCCCTTGTTTTTAACGTAAATATATAAAATGCTTCCGGCGTCTAATATTATATATATATAATGCCGTTCAACTTACCATGAAAATACATTATAATATTACATTAAAATAAAAAGACAAAAAAAAAACGCATGTTGCACGAGACTTACAATATTAAAAATTATATCAACATCTTTCTCAATATGAATATATAGTTAATTTTTTGTTATATATTATATATTTTTAAATTCAGCGAATTCATAAATATTATTAGTTTTACTAAAATTAATTCATATAATCCCTTTAAGGTAGTTAAGATTTTCATGATCACTTTATATTATACTTATATGATAATTTCAAAAAATATATTAATATATAGTGTTTTATTCATCAATTTTTAAAATAATAAATAATAATGTTCATGAGATGAGAAAACGCAACAGTTGTGTATACTTATTATTATCATCATCGTAATAAATATTAAATTTAATTTTATATACTTTAATTCTTTGAAGAAGAAAAGAAAAGTACAGGTTAATTATTATTTAATGCTATTTAATTGTATATCTATGTGTATTTATAATTACAAAATTAGAATAATTTTTATAGACAAAATGGTTACTTGATTTCGCACATAGATATTAAGAATGATTTTTTTCTTTCTTAAAAACGTGTTTAGAAAATATAAATTTCAAAGCTATAAAGATTAAAAAAATATATAAGATTTGCAATTGTGATTATGATATATTAATAATAAAAAAATTATTAGTTTTTGAGAGCTTTAATATATTCAATAAAGCATACTTTTACATGCAAGACATTATTATATATTTTACAACACGCTTATGTTGATTTTTTTTTTTTTTTTGTTTTTTTCATGCAGCTCATGTTTAGTTCTCTGAATATAGCCTGCCTGTGTATGTGTAATATAACATGCATGAGATGGGCAGTCAGTCAGCCCTCAAGTAGAAGGGTTCAAGGCCCCTCAAACAGCTGACATTATACATATATATCTCCCCACCACCCCGCACCCACAAATATTAATAAACCTCCACCTTATTATTCTCTCCTCTATACCAGGTGTCGCCAGGTGAACTCACGCGCCACCACCTCCTTCTTTTTTTCCTTTTATTTCCGCTATAAACTCTAATCAAAACCTGGTCTCACATCCTTATTATTAACTATATGAGCGGTGACTAAAATAAATAATAATACTCTTCAAGTGCGCTGTAAATTACAAAGTATATATATGAAGGAAAGGGAAATTAATATAGATTCTTATCTCTTTTTTTAATATACAAAGTAACAATATGAGTTACAATTACATATTTTGTTATTATCATTATATTTAAAGTTTTTATATGTATATAATATAAAAAAAAATTATGATAAAGTCGTCAGCTTTTGTTCATATTTTTTTTATATTGCTGAACTGTAATTAAATTATAACTTGTGTAAGAGAAGTTGAGTAAAAAATATTACAAAAATAATAATAAAAAACAACAAGAAAAAAAATGTACAGTTCAGTTAAAAATGCGTAATAAAATATAAAAATAATATACATAGAGCTCTGACTTGCATAACAAAAATAAATTATTATACTTCTCTCTTTGTTGTTTTTTTCCCTCACTGTTATTATTTTTTTTATACGTATATAATATAATAATAATTGAATAAGTTATATTTTCTAGTTAAAATGTAAGTTATTTGTTTGCTGTTGTTTGTTTGTGTCAATTGTTTTATACGGTTTACATATAGTGGTAGAACCAAAATAAAACTATAAAAAATAAGTGAGAGGAAGGAGGGCGGGGTGCTGGAGCAGCAGATTTGTTTCAAAGCAAAACAGGGTTGGCCCGCGCGCTCACGACCCGACATTGCGCGCCACGACGATCAATACCCTAGCACCCTTGCCTTTCCAGTGGTGTCTCTCTGTGCACCCCTTCTCTTCCTCTTTTTATTTTTTTTTCTGTCACTTATTCGCACCAATGTCGAGCTAAGAACCCAGGTCTAATTTTTGCTTGTGAGATATTTTGCTACGATGTAACAGCTGATACTTTATCTATTTTTGGAATAGCTATGTCATCTGGATGTCACATAATTTTGAATTCTATAATTATGAAGGTGAAATGATAAATTATTTTAAGATTTAGACTTTTTTTTTTTTTTTTTTTTTTTTTTTAATAAAACTAATTTGTAAGTTTACGTCAGCTCATTATGTGACAGATCCTTTTTTATTCTACAAGAATTTTGTATACAGGACCGTGATAATATATTTTAACATTCAAAAGCTCACGCTAAATTTGCAATGTTATTCTTATGTGAAAAACACGCGCTGGATTTAAACGGTAAAATATATTATCGCGGTTCTGTGTAACATAACAAGAGACCAAATTTTCCGGAGAAAAAAAAAATGCTAAGTGCGCCTGCAAGTTTTGTATGGGTAGGCTTTTTGCTTCACAATTTACTGAACATTTATAAAATAGGTACTTCTCAGAACATGCACGTAAGACGACAAGTACTAGTCACATTTTAAGTAAAATGACAGTAGAATGTGGAGCAAAAAGCCTACCTACTAAACTTGCAGGCGCACTCGACATTTTACAAAAATAAATATTATAATATTATAGACTGGTTGCACTCATATTTAAGAGCTACCATTTTGTTGGTCAGGAATACATAGACCAGCATAGAAAAAACGTCATGTTTATTTTTTTAATAGCAAAAGAAGTTTCAAACCTCAATCAAAGCCTTATTTGTAGCTCCTCGAAGAATATGAGAAAATTCTTTCAGATGAAATAAACTCTTTTTATGATATGTAAAAAATTAGGAGAAATGATGTTTCCCCTATGCTGGACAATGCATTAGGCACCACAAACATGGCGACAAAGCGCAAGGATGTGCAAGGGGTCTATAGCAATGATTTTTGTAGTTCAATAACCTATAAGTAAAAAAAAAAACTCTTAGATATACTCATTAAAATATTACACAATATTCAATATTTATTTCACAATTTTATTTATTGTTGAAATATTTACTTATTTAGAAATATACGTATTGTAAATTGTTATAATGTATTTTAATTACAATGCAAGCTAAATATTGATTAAGAACAGCAAAATATATAAGAAATATTATATTAAGACAACATATAAACAAACAAACATATTATTATATATTCAAGGATATTGTGATATTTCAATAATAAACAATTACGTATTATATGATGATAACAAACTTATGTCATATATGTAATATTATATATTATATAAATGTTCTAATATTAACCTAACTCACTATAAATATTGTTAATAAAAACAAAATAATATTTATTTTTAGCTTAAAACCATATATATAAGTTTTTGTTGACTTTGAATCAAAATAAAGTTATATAAAGCGCGCATGTCAATATTATTTAAATGTTGAAATATTTATCAAATAATGTAATAATACCAGAGCGGAGAAAATGTATTATATATTTACGACATTTTAAACAATAACTTTTGTTGCGTATATGTATGAAATTAAATATCAAAAATGTTTTTTAATTATATGAAAAAGAGACAAGAAAATAAGTTAATCACTATGTTTGCTTGATAAATATAATTGTAAAGGAGAGAGAGAGAGAGAGAAATGAGGAAACAGATAAAACAAAAGAAAAATTGATATTTTGCGTGCAATTTATTGAATTTTCTAAGAAATATGTGAGAAATTTTGGTTTATCGTCAAAACTGTAATACATATATTTTTATGACGCACATACGTGTATTACTTTTACTGTTGTTTTTCATTGATAAAATAACATACTGTAATATCAATTTTGAAGTAAACATTCTTTTGATTATAAAATTTGGTAAACTGGTAAACTATAATAATAATTAGAGAAAAGTGGAAAATTATCATTCATGCGGTATAATGGAAATTTTTATTTCAAATTGCCTGACCAAAATCCATTAAATTTTTGTTCTTGTTCTTCTTGTTCTTCTTTTTTTTTTTTTTTTTTTCTTTTCTTTTCTTTTCTTTTTCTTTTTTTTTTTTTTTTTTTGGCTGCAATCTGGTTTTTTCAAAGTTAATTTAGAGTCTTTTAGTAACCAATCAATGAAGACTGCTGATTTCCATTCCCATGAAAATCAATCTAAAAAATTTTTTTTTTACAGAATAAGTGAACCAATAGGGTGAGGGTGTGGCATTTTAGGCTTACTAGAATATCCGCTAGGAAGCGCAATGGTCGCATATATATATAAATATATATCATAAAGCAAAATGCAAATAAGAAGTCTTGCAAATAATAATAAGGAACAGAGAAGAAGTAGGGGGAGGCATAATTTATCAATTACCGGTAAGAGAGTGGTATAGTGGAGTAGGGGAAAAAATGAGAAAGAGAAAGAGAGAGAGAGAGAGAAAGAGAGAAAGGGAGGGAGGTAGGGGTGCAAGAGTAGGGGGCTATTAAAGAGAGGACAAACACTCGAGTATTTAAAGATGATGGACCAAAATTGTACACATTTGTATTGCGCATGACGATATTATAAGTTCTTACTGACAACAAATAAACCATCCGCTTTAAAACTATAAAACAAGAGTTCGGTACAGTCACCGTAAAAATTTTATTCACACCAAGGGGATTTTCCCACTGCAGAGAAGAGATAAAAAAAATTTTACTTTCGCATAAGTAACTTTAATAAAAATACACATACATACATATATAGCAATGAGTCAATAGAAGTTTATATAGCATTGCAATCTACACAAACTTCAATTTTTATCTATCTTATTTTATATTGATTAAATTATTTTAAGAGGATGAGAGATGGGGAGGAAATAGGGCTAAATTTGTACAAAAAAAAAAGTAGCAGAATAATAAATTTAGAAATATTTAAATTATCAAATAATATTTGTGTATTTTTATACCTTTTTCTTTATGAACTAAAAATAAATTTTTTTTTATTGGAAAATATCAATTTCTTTGTGATTATTATAGTTTCAGTTTCCTTCCCATTTTTATTGAAATTTTTTAAATATAAATCATTTTGAAGTCTCTATAAATATCAAATTAATATAATAACGAGCTTGATTTTAATAGAACATTAAATATAGAATTTAATTTGAGAATGTTGAAATTAAATAAAAATAAATCAAGACATGACGTTTCATAATATTTACATAAATATAGAAAAAGAAGTAAATTTAACGTATTTCCGTTCGTTTGAATTTGTACAACGTTACTCGTACACACAGACTTTACTTTACAGTACTTCTTCCTTTTAAAACTTGTATAATATACCTGCTTCAGGTAACAAAATCTTTAATATATTTTTTGTTTACATTTTTAAGTGACGTCACGTAAACTGATCTGTATCTGTGAGGAAATCGTTGTCGTATCAAAAATCAAATATTTGATAGTCGTGAGTATATAATTACTATAATATGACTCTTTCATTATAGGGTGTATACGTATGACGTCATACTGAATGCGCTTCAATGCCATACTGAAGCTATGAATAATATTGCTCAGCATAGGACAAACATGATTTTTGGCTATTTGTTTTTTGTTATTATTATTTTTCTCGCATACTTTAAAATCTAATTCAACCTGTTAATAGCATCAATGCTCTAAAAAATATTGATATTTTTAATCTAGCAAAATGTGTCAATTTCTCATATCGGCTTATAGTGCTCATGTATAGCTTCGACTTTTATATGAATGCACCCACCCTATAAATTGAACTGACAGTTGTTTCTACTCATCTGATACTAATATAATCTCCAGTTCCAACAATTCAAGTTTCATCATAAAATAGTAAAATTCAATGAACTATATCAATACATCAAAATCTTACGTATTTTTCTTTTAATAATGTATATACTTTATCTATATAGATATTGCTAAAACTTCAAATATAAGATTACTTTATATTATACAAATTTGATAAAAAAAAAAAGTCAATAAATATATTTTATCTTTCTAAATTGATTGCAGCAAAATTGCACCTTTATATATTCAGAATGAATTATAGTCGTGAGAAGGCGAAAAAAACATTTTCAGCTGATTTGTGATGACAAAATATATAATTTTGATATTTAAATATAGCATACCATATTTGAATTCAAACGTAAATCTGTCATGTAAAAAAAATATTTATTTATTATATGAAAGTACATTATATATTATGGTGTGTGTGTGTGAGGAAAATAATTATACACATACATATATATTTATTTTGAAAAAATTACATTTTTTTTTTTTACAACTGTACGATTTTACTTTACTGGATGCATGGTCACAGCTACAAAAAAAAAAAAAAAAAATCTCCCTTTTTTTTAATTTTTTTTTTTTTTTTTTTAGTTGTTACAATTGATTTGATACTTATTTATATATAGTGAGGAAAAATCTCCACTCCATGACGACTTATTTATATAGAGCTGTGATTGGTTTAAACATCATCAATTCAATGTAATAATAAAGAAAAGAAGTAGATAGAAAGGAAAAAGAGAGAAAGAAAAAAATTTAAGTATAAAAAAAAGAAGATAGACGTTTGAGGTCTAACAAAAAAAAAATTTCATCAACATGCGTTGGTTGTTCTTCTTTTTTTTTTTTTTTTTTTTTTGTAGGGTCGAGGTTCAAAGCCTAGGGCAGATATTTTGTGATGTCACGGTGCCAAGGGGCTGCGCATTAACACTGCGCAATAGATCCGTGTGCTTGTCAAGGTGGAATAAAAACTGCCCTCAGCAAAAATCCAGGTATACAAGCTGCCACACTCACTTGTTTCAGGCTCGACAGTTATTTTATATAAGGGGGAACTTGCTTTTGCTTTTTTGTGCTTCACGTTTATTTTTTTATATATAGTTTGTGTATGTTTGATCTCTCAAAATAAAAGTGGTTGGTTGCTAAGCGGGTGAAATAAACACCACCAGCAGACAATATAATATTGCATTCTCATTGCATCACAACATACGTTAATATGTATATATAGCCAAGCAATACAAAATTATAGTGTCCATCAATTAGACCCGCATCTCAAGCGTACCTGTAGTATATTTTTTTGTATATGATAATTATTATTTAAAAAAAAAAGTTCATGTATACTACATGTAATTTAATACAATTTTCTTGACAATAATTTGATAAAATTATGATCTTTATAGTTAAAAACAATAATATAAAAATACATAAAAATGTCAACTGGTATATATAATGATCATAACTTATTAAAATAGTTATTTTCTTTTTCTCTATAACCAGTTTTTATTTGTATAATAATTATAAGAGAAGTTTAAAATAATATATATATATACATTTATATCTTGTTATATATATTATTTAACATTAAATTTTGATTAAAATTCCTAAGTATATAAATATATACAAAGGTGCACTGATATGACACGCGGTTGGTCGACACACGGAGGTCAGCGAGTGGGCAGACAAGTTACCTGAGCTGGTCTTTCTCTCTCTTTCTCTATCTTTTCGCTCGGTGACTGAACCCTATAAGCCAGCAAAATATTGCAATGGTACACACTTGATGGCCTTGCCCTCACCATGCTCTTTTACCTTCTTCCTAAGCACGAAATGAGGGTTTTTTAAACTTTGTCACCATATCAAACGTGACTAACTCAAAGTCATGAAATAAACAAATTTATTTATATGTCAATCTTTAATAAAGAGACAACTTTTTCTCTCTCTCTCTCTCTCTCTCTCTCTACTAAATATATTTACATTACAATAGTGTTTTCTTGTATTCACACGAACAAGAAGAAGAAGAAGAAAAATTTTATACTTGACAATACCCTGGTTCATTCACAAAATTCAATATTAAAATATGGTTAAAAAATTCCAGAGAAACATTTCCTTACACAGGAAAAAAAATGGAAATATATACATATTTTATATAAATATACATATGTACATAAAATTAGTAAATTTATTAGCATAAAAGTTAATCATTAAAAAGTTGACGAAGTAAAATAAGGAAATTATTCAGCTTGGAGTGACAGTTCAAATTACGTTATAATAATATTAAATTTTGAATATTTTACACGAAGAAGATTATATTACGAAAAAAAAAATGTACAAAAAATTGTAGGGTTCGTATATATTATTATGTATATATAATAAAAATTCGAGTAAATAGTAACTGTATCAACAGCATCCAATGGACCATGTTTAGCTGGACTTTTAAAAGATTGTATATATATAAAAGTAGACCTGGACAGGTTACTTTGCTGTAGCTATAATAACTCCCCCTCTCTCTCTATATTATACAAAAATCATTTAATATTATACGCGTTTTTTTTTCTCGCACTATCATGTATAACTTCTCGAGGAGGTGACCAAGATTTATGAAGCTTTTTTCTAAAACCGTTTTTCTATAACCATATATATTTATATATATATTTTTTTTACCTTCCCAAAAGAAAACCAACCAGTAGTTATTAATAATTCCCATCAGCGTCGTTAAAAAAAATCTTACATAAAAAAATATGTTAGGTATATAAAAATAACGTATTAAATAATATTTCTTAAAATTTATATATAAATAATATTTCTTTTTGTATATCATTATCATTATGCAATAAACAAATTTAATAATATGATATTAAAATATACAATAGTCTATTTTTTTAAAGTTACAATTATATATTTTAAGCGACAAGATAATTTTTTATTATTATTATTCGTTATAAAAGGTCTTCAAAAAAAATACATCGCCCTAAATATTTTTCTATACGTATATGTTCATATAGAAAATATAGCATGTAAAATAAAGAGTTGAGGAATTCTTTTTATAACATATTATGCACCTCTAGTTATAATTAATGCCTATTGGCAATTTATTAATTACTGTGTGTGTGTGTGTGTGTGTGTGTGTGTGTGTGTGTGTGTGTGTGTGTGTGTGTGTGTGTGTGTGTGTGTGTGTGTGTGTGTGTGTGTGTGTGTGTGTGTGTGTGTGTGTGTGTGTGTGTGTGTGTGTGTGTGTGTGTGTGTGTGTGTGTGTGTGTGTGTGTGTGTGTGTGTGTGTGTGTATGTGTGTGGCTCATTAAAATCTTCTTAATCAGGTGGTTTTTATGTTATAGAATATCCCAACACTTATAGAGAAAGCTTCATACACGATTTTTGTCGTTACGATAAATAAAAGTCAAGTTATTTAGTTATATTAATTACAACACGTTTTGTTTTACATTATTGGTGAGTAAGCTTTATGAAAAACATGCATTGGGATAATCAAAAAAAAAAATTAACTATGGGTAACGATGTGTGAGTTCTATATTAAAGTGTGCACTATGTATTTAAAAAATAAAATCTTGAAAATCAAGCTTTCCCGCCCTCCAGCACCCACGTTTTGCATTCAAAATTACACTGAAAAATAATAATATTAAGACCTACTTCATAATAATTATTTTAAATTTAAAAAATCATAACTTTACTTTCTTTAAAATATTATGTCAAAGGTGTAATTTAATTTTAATAAGAGAAGAACAATATTCCGTTATAATAACTAAATAAATATCTTCAAATTTTTTTTCTGCTCGTTAGTTATAATATAGAATTCCAAGTGAAATATAATGAAAAAAAGAAAGTGATGTGATAAAAAAATATATATATAATAATAGATATAGGAAATTCAAAATCCATCATATTACCTAATAATCACTTGTATAATGTCTTTAAAATTTATTTGTAATAATATATTTTACGGCAAAAATAATATAACATAATAAAATAATAATAAAAAAATCTCTAATGAGAATAAGCCACAGGGATTTTTATTTTTTCTATGATAGCAATTTGTCAAATTTATAGAAATATTTTTTTTATATACATTTCTGATTAATGTACTTTTTTTGTTTTGATCTTGTTTTTTTTTTTATCCTATAGCCAAAGTTATAGCAACATATAATAGCACAGCATAATATAAACTTCAAACCAAGAAGCTTTCACCTATAAACAGCCCTGAAGAGAACCATTTTAAATATAACTGTATCTATTTTATGTTATCTATATAAAACTTGTATAGTACTTTATTTCAATTTTGAAAGTATAAAGAAATTTGTTTTATTCAATCAAGGAATGTTCCAAATATTTAACTACAAATTTATTTAATAATTAGTTATAAAGTAAACATGAAATTTTTACGTGTAATCCAGGAGGACTGGAAAATTGTGAAGTAATTTCAAAGTTAAAGTTGATATCTTTGGATTCATAATTAATCTTCTATGATATGTTTTTTAATTGTTTTTTTTTTTTTCTGCTTTCATTATTTCTAGTTTCAAATTTCACATTGAGACATATAATTAATGTTATTTTTACACTAATATTAATGATAACATTTATTAGGTAAAAAAAAAAATCTGTAGTCCATTTATTAACGTAATTTCCATAGCATTATTCTTTCCCTTTTCATACGTATATAGTAAGATTTTCAAAGTAATTTAAAATCTGTTAGAATCAGACAAAATATTTATTGAATAAATATTGATTAAAGTCCCTAAAAAATACCAAGTACATACTCTTACTCCATAAGAATTTTTATTTTTTTTATTTTATTTTTTTCTTCTCATTATTGAGAGGTCATAATTCCCATTTAACTGCATGTCATTCGAGCGAGGTTTTTCGGTGAGAGTAAACCTAGTAGTTTTTTAAGGACTTTATAATAACTATTAGAAATAGACAGACTACAGTTTGTTCTGTAAAGTATAGTGAGGCTCATTAAAAATGATTGGCTGCCCAAAAAAATAAAAAAAAATTGACACATTCATTGGTTGATCTTGTTTTTTGAACCGAATAAAAGTGAGTCGCATGTGGAGCATAATGGAACTTTTTGTGTGTGAAGTTTTGTTCATTCTATCAGTTTTAAACGAAGAATTAACAATGATCAACCATACATATAAACGTATATAGTAAACAGGTAATGACGTCATGATCAGGTGTTCTTAACAAAGGAAAAATATCGAAGCTGGGCTCAAGAGTTGTGAACTTACAAGAACATTATAAGAACAGACGGATAACTTTCAAAACTTTTGCTGGTTGTTTTCTATTAAATATAGAATCATTTTAACTATTGAATTATTTCAATGTATATTTTTGAATAGCGATGCTTTTTTTTAAATTTATATACACTTCTCCCAATACTAGTTCGAGCGGATACAGTGTAATTAACAAAATGTAAAGTCAACTGTGATTGGCTAGTAGGTTTATAACACGCTCTCTGATTTGTTTAGCCCCGCGGATACAGCTTTTGGAGGGAACGACCTTGTTTTGGCCAGAGTGTATATAGCAATCTTTTACTACCCTTAATCTTGAAAACCACATTTATTTCAAAAGGACGAGAAAAAAAAAAAGGTAAATATTATTAAACAGCTGATGTAGAAAATAAAATGCACTCATATATGATGTATATTTTTTAAATAAATTTCATGTATATATAGCAAGTGAACGTCGCTACCACTACACCATATTGATCGGTCATGAAAGTGCTCTCTTCTCTCTCTCTCTCTCTCTCACTCTCTCTCTCTCTCTGCTTGACGTTAGAGGGAGGAACCAAGCTGCACCCCTGGGCAATAAATAGGCTAATATCCTCTCGCACTCGCTCTCCTTGTTTTTTTTTTTTTTTAAACATCCCTTGTATAAAGTCTCTCTCTATATCTTGCCTATATTGGATTGATAATGTGACGTCACAGTTTAATAACTGAGCAAACAGCATGTACGTACGTACGCTCTTATACAGTGTAATGTCTAATATAAACTCCTTTTTTTTCTCTCTCTCTCTCTCCCTCCTTTGCCCTTGTATATATATAATCTTTCACGTAATAAATGCATTTTATGTTGCACATGCTGCTATATAAGATTAAATTACGTCATTTTTATATTACTAAAGCCGCTAAATAAAATTTAATTATGTTAATTTCTTAATATATTATAGATTTTTTTCAAAAATATAATTTGATTAAAATAAATTATTCAATGTATTCTTTTGATGAAGTAATGTTTCTTTAAAAAAATATATACGGTAACTGTACTTTTTTTTAAAAAAGAAAAATAGTTAATGTGTATGTTTAATGATTAATTATATTTTAAAGTACAAAAAAAATCTACGTGTCATTAGCACTACGTAGTATATAATAGAAAAAAAAGTGGGTATAACTAACATATTAATTTTAACAACTGTATAATATTATATAAAAAGAAGAAGGAAAATAATAATAATAATATAAAGAAGTTCGGTTCGGCTTTGCGTAACTATAGCTTCAAGGGGTTTTGTATTATTAATAAACTGAATAGCAATAATAAAATATTTAAAGACGACAAGTATAAATATTCCAACATAAAGTTTTTGCATACAATTTGCATAACAAGACAATAGCATTGAAAAAATATGTATATATATTCAAAAAGATTTCGCAACGCGGCAAAAAGAATTTATAATATATTTATATTAAATAAAAAATCTTATTATCGAAAGAAACAAAAGCCACAGAAGTTAATATTTATAGTTAAATAAAAATGATAAATTATAGATTTTTTTTTTAATTTTAAGATGTAAGTAATGCAACTATGCACTTGTAGTATGGAGTACACTTTGTTATACTGTACAGTAAATACGACAAGTGCATTCGTTTTAGTTCAATGATAAAAAAAAATGAGAATAGAAATAATGAAAAAAAAAAAATAATAATAAAGGGGGTACTCAGTCATTCATTCATTGAAAAATAATAATAATAAGCAGCAGTGGCACACATGCACCATACAAACTAACTCTACGTATGTTTTTGTATGACGAAAGTAAAAAAAAAAAAAGGATGCATGTTGTAGTCATGCGTTTATGTAATATGTATTGAGGGAGAGAGATGTAGGGGAGGTAAAGGGTGCATATATAATAGGATAGTGGGGGTGGGAAAAAAACATGATTTTTTTTTTGCCGAAGTAGGGGAAGTGACTCAATATAGGAGATGAAAAAAAATACACATACACCCCCTGTATAATCTGTAATGTAACATCAGCAGTGTATAGTTTTCTCTCATTACAAACACCTTATCATCCCTCTCTGGCTCTGTACTTCCTTCTTATCAGTACATCAAAGTATTGTATATATATATATATATATATATTATATATGTAAAATAAAAAAGCTGTTAGTGACATGCGCTCCCACGCTTTGCGAAGAAGAACAAACAAAAGTCGCTTTTGCTTTTATAAAACCCGCATTATTCTCTATAAACTGTTGTCTCTTCTGACACATTAGTAGTTACATAAAACAATGACTAAATTAGAGCTAATTTTATATACATGTATGTCTATTAAATAATTATTTCACCTGCTTAACTTTTTGTTCTTTATGTGATGATTCAGAGTATAATATACAAAGTAAGTTGGCTCTGTCTTACTCATCAAAGAGAAAAGAGGAAAATAATTTTTTATATTTTTCTTCTTTTTTTTAAATACCACTTGTTTTAAAATTAAGTACACAGAAAAGATGAAGTAGAAAAATAAAAGTGTGGTGAATATAAAATAATATAAAATATATTTCCACTTGCTATTTTTTATTAAGGCTATATTGTTAAGGCTTTTCTCTTCAACAATATATTGAAGCTATTATTTTTGTAAGCTCTTTATACGATTGGTTACCATCTTCTCTTCTCTTTACTTTTTTTTTTTTTTTTGTTTTTTTTTTCATTTTCCCTTTTTATTTCTTTTTTATATTATTATATACCTCTTGAAAAAATATTAAGCTTGTTATTCTTTAACGAAACTTCTTTATCTTTATTTTCTATCTTTTAAATTTTTTTTAGCTCATCTTATAAAAAAAAACATAAAATTGTGTAACTTACAAAAAAAAATCGATCAAAATTAAAGAAGATAATAAGAACGTCGTGTATATACATTTTTTTTTTTATACATGCGTTTTGTGATCGAAGATTGAGCTTGTTTGCTTGCTTTTCATCTCAATTTGATGATGGTACATGATGATGAACCAGAGAGGTAACGGGATGCGCAAGTATCAAGTATGTAAAAAGAAATTTTGCTGCAGGCTCATTACTAGTTCGATTTGTTGTTTTTTTCCTGACTAATATGTAGATCGCGAGTTATAGCTTATATAGCGAGAGCGCGGGTGGATATAATGATAATATAACCGCGAGATGATCAGATCAATACGGGTCCAGCTGTTTTTATATACTAACTCCGGATGCGGGTTTTTTAATACACAAGAATGCATTTACTTTCGCTATTATTCCAATTATATAAAAGTTATGATAAAATCTATTATTTCGATTCAATATTATAGTATTATTTGTCTGGAAATACACAAAGAAGGAAAACACATTAAAAAAATAGAACTTTTGTTTTTAAAAAGAATAATTTTAACATTTTTGTCCTTATAAACGTAGAAAAAAAAATGATTATTTTTACAAAAACTACTCCATGTAAACACACACACCAAAAAAAAAATTGATTATTTTTTGAGTATTGTGTAAATTAATTACTCATTAACACATTTATTAGTTTTTTGTTGTTGTATAACGCACCATATTTTGTAATTATAATACTTATTTTGCACAAAATAAATTGGGTAAAAATTCATTATTATTATATTTTGTTATCGTATATATTACATTTTTAAATTAAAACAACAAATTGTGATAGCGATTACTATATAATATAAAAGAATTTTAATGAAAATTTAATAATGTTTTATTTATTTATAATACAATAATAATAATAATGAAAGCTTTGTATATAGATGAAGTTTTCTCAGGTATAGATATTAAATAAAAGGAAACTACATTTTGAAATTCTTATAATTATTTCTTTGAATAATATAAATTATTACATCAATGATCAATGCGGTATAAAAACTAAACTAATAAATATTGATAACTTTAATGTTATTAAATAATAATATTTCACACTTTTTTTATATAATATTGTTTTACTTGGTAATACAAAACCATCTTTCATTATTTCAAATTATTTAGAACTCACGAATTTCTCTAAGTGGAATAAATTAAACATTTGACAAACAAAATGAAATGTATTAAATAATAGACCAGTTGCACTCATATTTAAGAGCTGCCATTTTATTGGTCAGGAATACATAGGCCAGCATAGGAAAAATGCATTTTTTTTTAATAGCAAAAGAAGCTTCAAACCTCAACCAAAGCTTTATTTCTAGCTCCTAATAAGCTTGAAGAATATGAGAAAAATTCGTTCAGTTGAAATAAACTCTTTTTATGATATGTGAAAAATTAGGAGAAATGATGTTTCCCCTATGCTGGACAATGCATTAGGCACCACAAACATGGCAACAAAGCGCAAGGATGTGAAAGGGGTCTATAGTATTCGAGTATATACTACTAGATGTATAGCAAATATACTTAAATCTTATAAACAATGTTCTATGAAAGATCAATAAAATTGTTTACCCTTTATTAGGACACACATTACACACACATACACAGAAAATAGAAAAAAGAAATCAATTATTATAAATACAGAGCTGTATTGTACAATGTACGTATGCAAATATTAAACTCACATCTGGCAATGATAGTAAATTAGAATTTGACGTGTTATATGTATATAGAAGAACAATACATCTCTCTCTCTCTCTCTCTCTCTCTCTCTCTCTCTCTCTCTCTCTCTATGTTTGTTTCTCTTTGTAAGAATAATGGACAATCACAAAGGAAAGAGATAGGGTAGTTTTTAGTTTGGGTGTGTCACGCTATATGCCAAGTAAATATGTGGTTCACCTCGTATGAAATATATTTATCAGCTGATATATATAATGTATAATGGTGCACTTGATATAATACAATTATTATATTATGCATGTGGGCTGCACCATCGTGAGTATGTACACCAACCAAGGTCACCTATACGACACGTGCATACAAAGACACCCGTGTGTGAATATAATGTATGTTCAAAGCTCTCTTATACACATACTACGCAAATATATGGAACTGCCTTACGAAGCATAATACACTTATTTTTCTATAATCAAGGAGACATTTTTTTTTAAAGTTATATAGGTGTCTTAAATGGAATTATAAAATATATACTTTGTATATATATAAAAAAAAAGAAACAGCATGTTGTAATTACCTTTCTTGATTATTAAGTGAAGGATAATCCTAATTAAGCTCAATGTAAAAGTTTTATTATACGTACTTCTAATTTTATATAGACAAAAAAAAATAACACTTGTTTGAAATGAATCAGTGTAGAAAAATATATATAATATAATTGTAAAGAACATATTAATCATTATTGAAATTTACTTTTTACATTATTCAGTTTTAATATATTATAAATAAAGCAAATTTTTGTCTTACAATAAAATAGCTTAGATGGTACATATCATGCAATAATTACATTTTTTTATTTATTTATTATATTTTGTATATATAAAGAGAGTCGATTATTAGAGCAAAGAAATGTTTTATTATTATTATTATAATATACTTTTTTTATATATAATTGCTATGTAGCGGTCTCTGCGATTTTGTCAACTGATTTTAGAAGACTACGTAGACTTTAACATTAGCAGTTGGAAGTTCATTGACATTTACTGAACCACCCGTTGTCATTGGATAAGAACACCCATGAGCTTTTATAAACTAGTTTAATAAACATTTATAATACTATATTTTCAAATTAATAACTAATTAAACCAAATTAAGTACTATATAATTAACAAGTTTAAATTAAGTATCAAATAGGAGTTATTTATATAGAAGTATAGTATAAGTATAGAAATAAATAATTGAGGGGGAGGTTTAATGTTTTGAAAGAAAAGTCTTTGGTTCGATTCTGAGTTGTGGCGGGCGTGGTGGTGTCTATCAGCTGGCGGGCAGGCACGTGGGTTGACGTCATCAACTTTTTCCCCTCCCGAGTGACGTCACAATATTCTCTCTCTCTCTCTCTCTTTTTCTCTCTCGCGCCGCCGCTAGCTAAGCAGCAGCTCGGTAAGGCTGCGCAGGTCGCGTGCCATCAGCCGCGCTGTAAGCTCTCTGTGCTTGTTGCCGTGCCGCCTCAGCGCTCTTGACACCGTGGTCCTCATCGCGATCTCTCTCTCTCTCTCGCGAAAGAGAGAGAGAGACCGTGAGACATTTTTTTCACGCCCACTTTTGACCTAACTTCTAAGAATCTTCCTCATCAGGATTCATGGTATCGATGACGTCACACAAAAAAATTAATGAAATTCCAATCAAAAATTTTTACTTTTTTTTTTCTTTCCAATGAAAAAATTCTTGAATTACAAATTTGTATTAAAATTTTTGTTTCTTTGAAGTTCAGTCATGAATTTTTGTTAAGAAATTTTCTTATAAATAAGCTGCATCGTCATGAATTTATAAGGAAAATAACAACTTCAAAGAAAAATAATAAAATGATCAATATCAAAAAAGTTAGCTGATATTATGAAATTCTGAATAATATAATATAAAAATTATATTAAAAAATACTTTAGTCTTACATAAATAAAATTATTTTTTTTTACAAAAAGATAAAAATGATTTCTCTCCTATACAAAAATTCAATACGTATATTTACATTTAATCAAAAATTTGACTTATACATATGATATAACTTTATAAAATATAATTTGCTATTCTTGATTTGAAAAATATAAAATAAAAAAATGTATATAACATAACCTGTAGCAAAAATGAAACCATACTCAGAAGGGATTTATTCTCACTCACTCACTTACGCTTATGTGAACAATCCATACCTTCAGGGGAGACATTTTATATATATTATATAGGAAAGAAAAAAAATAAAAGTTCTTATATAAATCAGGCATTCAAATAACCCTCCTATATGTATATAATAAAATGCAATTTAAACCTTCAAGCGCAGGCGCATATTATATTGTGTATATATCTATATAAATTGATACGCCCATCTTTCAAAAACTATAAATTTTCTAACTTAATTATATTGGATTTAAAAGAATAATTAATGTGGGAAGGAGAGAGAGAGAGAGAGAAAAGAAAAAAGGGAGCTAGAATAGTGAGAGAGTAATTGAGATAAGCCTTCAGCTTTTGTTCTTCTTTTTTTATTTCTAGGGAAGTAGGGGGTGCAATGGTACACATGAAATTGTCCACCCCTTTGCACCAAAGCCTCTCCTTTCTCTCTCTCTCTCTCCTTTGTGGTCCCTTAGGAACATCCCTGTACGCGAAGCTATATTTATGTATATTGTACGACGCTACCAGACTGCTTTTTTTTTTCTTCTTGTGTTTTGGATTTGCATGAAAAAGAGCTCGCGTGTAATGCCAGCTGACTAAATGCATACTTCGAGTTTATATTATGTCTCAGCTGCATGATCTCTCTCATGGCCTGGCCAAATACAAGAACCGGAAATATATAATATATTTTTCATTAATATTCCATATTTTTTTAAATGCATCTCTTTTTCTTTTATATAATAAGTACAAATAATAAAAATATTATAATAACTGATCATAAAATTTTTAATTTATAGACTTAACAAGGAAAATAAGTATTTTTTTTTGTTCTAGCAATCAAGTTCAAAAAAAGGGTTACGCTGTATAAACGAACAAAATAGTTTTAAAGATAATTATATATTATTCTTGTTTTAATTTTTTTCAATAGAATAGTAGATTCAAAAGAGATTTCTTTATAAAAGAAAATCTTTTCGAAAAAAAAAACGTTTTTTTTTTTTACCCTTAAAGTTCATTGGCCTTTTGATTTTTTTATATCTAATGTGAAAACAAAAACGTCATCACATATTATTAAGATGTCCTCTTTGTTGGAACATTTTTGTGTCATATTATTACAGTTTTTTTTTATTATTATTTTTGATTAAGATTAAAATAGTTTTTAATTGGAACTTTTATATATGTGTTGTTGTGAAAAATAAAAGATTTATCTCTAAGATTATTTTATTAATAATTTTTTAAGACATTTTTATTATTATTAACTGTACTTTTTTTGTTATTCTCTATAATATATAGTTAAAATAGTTATTTTTAACTCTAGGCATATTTAATAATTTAATTATGAAAATGGTTTTAAGTGTTGATAAAAACATTACTCCGGTAAATTAATTTAAAACATTATGTCGGATATCCTGTTTGAACTTTTTGTGCAAAATAAATTATTCATTTTGTCATACGCGCTTTTTTTGTCCTCGAATATTTTAGCAGCAAGAGAACTTTATAGAAAAACAGGCCCGTAAAAAAAATATATATATTACATACATCGAACGTAATATTTAAGTACTTTATGCTGCATTTATGTCATTACGTAGCATAAATTATGCTAAATTAGAATAACATAAATAATTATGCTGTACAACATAATATTTATGCTATGTAACATATTTATTATGAGCATTGATTATGCTGTATTGAACAATGTGTGCTGAAATTGAGCTAGCATTACGTGTTTATTTATGTCCGTATACACGGATAAAAATAAATACGTAATAGTTATGCTAGCTCATTTTTAGCACAATTTATTCAATGCAACATAATTTCTGCTGTATTGCAATTTTTTTTTTTTTTTTTTTTTTTTTGCTTGCCATATTGTGTTAATATTAATATGTAACATAGAATAAATATTATATTTTACAGCATAATTATTTATGTTGTCCCAATTTAGCATTAATTATGCTAGAATTACATATTTGTATAGCATAAATTATGTAATCTATTCTTTCCGTGTACTATGAATAAAAAGAGGGTATAGGCAGTTTGAAACAATATATCCGTTTTTTTTTTTTTTTTTTTTTTTTTTTTTTTTTTTTTTTCCTTCCTTCAAAGAATTTTATTATTTAAAGTATTCCAATACGATCACAATTCTCTGTTTGTTTTTAAAGATATGGCAATCTACAAAATTGCTAAATGAGCTTTAACGATGCATATTATGAATTCAGAAATTTTTCTTTGTATATTTATACTTTAAAATTACTTTCAAAGTCATTAGTATATAGACAACGAAAAACTTATTTCAAACATATAAAAGCTTATGATAACTTTATAGTTTCTTTTGTTTGAATATTTTTATCAGCTATATAGCAATATATTAAAATAAACAATATAGCGTATTATATTGTATATGCAATTGTTATTAAAGTTAACAAACAAAACACTTCTTAATTGAAACCAAAAGGGGGTCATACGCGTAAACCACACCTGATTATTGTGACGATAAGTACTTATAAATATGAATCACATTTTTTAACCTAATTATAATTAAACCTCAAAAATTCAAAAATTCTGTGTTGTATAGGGTTTATACATTTATATGTTAAAGTCAACGCCATGTTAGATCACTGCAATAACATGGACCGCATAATAAAATGACTCATTTTGCCTCATTAAAAATACTAAGCAATATTTTTGAGAGCATTAATGATGTTAATAGATTGAGTAATAAGTCTCTCAAGTATGTGAGAAAAAAAAAAAAAAAAAAAAAACGATTTCCTATATAAAGAAAATAACCAAAAAAGAAGTTTGTCCTATGTTGAGCAATGTTATTCATTACTCCAGTATGGCGTCCGAGCTCATTATAGGATGTCATGCGCATACACCCTTTCCCTACCAATAAGAATTGATAAAAAAAATTACAATTTCACAAGAGTTTAAAATAATAATATAACATGAATCATTAAAAAGTTTTCCTTATCAATGTGAACTTCCGTATACAGTATAATTATACAAAGTCATAGGAATTAATATTATATTTCAATTGCAGACAACATATAGGATAGCATGTATGTAAAATGAATTTTAGTTGATATAATATTGCATGACTGTATAAAAATATAAAAGTACATTATAATATAATTTTACTCGCTAAAAAAGATTAAATAATATAAAATTATGCAACACTTATTTCGTGTCTATAAATATTTTTTTTTATAAAGATAAATTTACAATTATTATATTTATGTAAAATTATATATATATATAAAAAACTGCATAATATTAAATCAAAATTTATTCCATAAAGTAAATCATATTTAAAATACAAATAATAAAAAAATATATATAAATAATTTCCGTAAGGTATATTGTGAAATAAAATATATTTTTATTACTTTGAGACTTTTGCTTCATCTATATAATGATTTTGATGTGATCGTACACAGCTGAAGTATAGTCTTTCCATTATTCATTTCATTACAAGTCACGCATGTATATATGTACCCCCTGATATTTTATATATATATTTATATATACGATGGTAACTGCTTGCTTACTTGCTGTGATACTTGCTTTATACTTTAGGCAAAGGCATTAGATGCATAGTAAAAAGTATGAGTCAGCTCTGAGAGATTACAGAGCACGTTTTGCTTTATATCTCTATAGAGAGAGAATGCAGTTGCAGTATAATACCATTGATTGTATAATATAAACTTTATCCCCTATATATTGTGCCTTATTATTTAAGTAAAGCAGTGTACTATAAAATGTTTTGTATATAATATATATTATAAAATGTTTCATGTAAAACAAGATCAGTGATATATATAATATTTTAAATCAATGCCATATACATATTTACTAGAGAGAGAGAGAGAGAGAGGGTTTATTTATAAATTTACATATTATCAAAATTATTGTTAATGAGCGTGTATATTCTCTCTCTCTCTCTCTCTCTCTCTCTCTCTCTCTCTTTTTTTTTTTTGGTATGCATTTTATTCTAAGCTTATTAAAATTTTTAATTTTACGTCATGGTATAAGCATTTTTTTTATATACATTATATATCAACTTTTAATAATAATAAAAAAATCATTGAATTTTAATTAGAAAATATAACAAATAAAAATTTTAATAAAAAGATATAGATTACTGTAATAAAAAAGAAATTTATTTTTTGATACATAATAAATTGTTTCAAATATTTTCCACTATAAAATCGATCAAGTCTGGGATGTATTTTTTTTCCTTATAATATAACAATAAAATCCCAATTGCATTGTTTTGTACAATTGCATGAGAGTGCATGTGTGCATCAATGAACGAACAGTCTCTAGGCAGTATACGTATATATGATTTTGCAGCAGGGGATGCGAATGTGATCCAACCCCCTGTACTTATAGGCAACCCCTATAGCATGCACGAGCTGTGCTGTGGCTGCTTCCCGCGGGATTGTACACAGCTATACTTGGCATTATGTGGCTTCATTCCCTCTAAAACACATTATGCCTCTAGTTCTCTCTCTCTCTCTCTCTCTCTCTCTCTCTCTCTCTCTCTCTCTCTCTCTCTCTCTCTCTCTCTCTCTCTCTCTCTCTCTCTCTCTCTCTCTCTCTCTGATACATACTTTGCATATATCGTATCGTAAGTATATACGTTATAATATATTTTTAACATGACAAAAAACTCCGAGAGCAAATATGGGAAATCGAAGCCACAGAACACTGTGAGCGGAAAAGGTTTTATTTTTAAACTTAGTGATTCTTACTAAAGCACAATTGCATATAGTGAAATATTAACAATATCACTGAAATTGTTAATTGAGATTTATTGCAATTAAATTGAATTTAATATTCTGAAGAAATTGATCAAAGAAAAAGGAATCCTGTTCAAACTAAGCAATTTTTGTTTTTTTGTTTTGTTTTGTTTTTTTTCTTTTTTTTTTCTTGAAATATCTTATATTACAGTTTGATTGAATTGTCATCACTTTATACCCTGCCTTAATATATAAATTATAAATACAGTATATATATATATTTTTAAATAAATAAACCACTAGGGCATCAATATGGCGAGATGCGCAAGCCAGGGCCAAACAGAAAGCAGTCGGTAAAGATGAGAGAGGGGAAGGTGCAGAGGCGATCGAACAAAACAGCAGCAGCAGCAGTAGCAGCTACTACCCTCTCTCACTATTTTCTCCCTTCCCTAACTGAGTATCAGCCCTTTGGGGTGAGTGAGTGAGAGTGAGTGAGTGCACCCCCACACCGTGTACACTACTACCCCTGCCTGCCTGCCTGCCTGCACTTGTTCCTACTCTTGACAACGTCATACAGTGCATATAGCAAAAGTTCGTGCCTAATACACACAAAAGAGAGCACCAATCACGTCAAACGTCACTTTTCATTGATAAATATTACACTGATATCAAAATTTTGTAATAATATATCCACTGAAACATTTGATTTCGTCATTTCTTTATCATGACTTTAAAATTGAGTATTGTATACATATAATATTATGATGTAAAGGATATTTTAAACATTTAACGAACGCTATCATACATGCTGATTTAGCAAAATTACTTTATCTCCCAAGATGTATTTATATTTGCAACGTCATGCAAAATATATCTGAAGTTTTGCTTGCTATAAAACTTATCACAATTATTATTTTATTTTTGGCTTGGATTTGCACCCTGCTTTATATACCTGAGGATAATACTGTTTTTTTCCATTCCTTGCAATTGATGAATTCGTCTCTTTTTACAGCCTCTTTTAGCACCTTTTCAAAAATAAACTTTATTTTTAGTTCTCAGGACAGGACATTCACCTTTTGGAATAATATGTATTTACAGCAGGCTGTATAATCAGGTACGTCAAGGATTTATTTTTATTTATATACAAAAAAAAAAAAAAAAAGGAAGAAGAAAAATAACGTTTTCTGGTTTGCTGTGCTATGAAATTCAAATTTTATATACCTGAGAAAAATGCACAAACAAGTTTACAGAATAAATATACAAAAACGAGAAACAAAAATCTTTCACTTTTTCATAACTAATATGTAATAATATTACAAGTTTGAAAATTTAAACACAATTTTAATTATCAGAGAGTAATAGAGTATATCACCTTAAAAATTTCATTATTCTCAATAAATATGATATTGATATCGTTCAGTGAGGTGTACATCCCTTATTGTGTATGTTACATTATATAAGGTTCCTAAATTCACATATGATATGATAACAATAGAATCAAAATATACTTTTATATATTATAAGGCTGCCCTTCTTCTTCCGTGGAGAAAAAAATACGAGTAAAGTATTTTTATATTAAGAGTTGAAAGCGCAACGAATCACCCGCGTGCACCTGGGTCAAATAAAATATAAAAAAAAAAAGCTACCGGTAGTCACATAAAACTTGCTACTCTACCCCGCTGTCAACGTGAAATGACCAGCAGGCTTTATAGAAAACGATCAATTCGATATATCTTTTTACCTGTTCAATTGAAAAAAAGTAAAGCTTTTTTTTATATCACAAAACTACTTTATAAGAAAAAATTATATAGTATAAAAACCTCAGAAAAAAAAAATAGGATGGATAATATTAGGTTTCCTGTAATTTGTGTTAAATGCAAAAGAGGCTAAAAAAATTATAATTTACCTTTGCACGAAAGATTTTTATATTAAAAAATATACTAATTACTATGTGCATTAATATTATAACTTCTTTTTTTCAAAAAAACAACAAAAGCTTCACAAAACATAAACCAAGCATAAGTTAAATACTTTAATATAATTAAATATAATTCTCGGTTATTATTATTTAATTAATACAGCAAGTATCACGCTGATGCAATATTATCTTGATACTCTTATTATACTTATATGGTTATTATAATATATTATTATAGTATGCATATTATTTGCAATTTATTAAAATTTACACTTAAGGTATATACTGTACGTTATTGCTTAAAACTAGAATTATAAGAACATTGAAAACCAGTTTTTTGTTTGAGATTAATCTTACAAGAAAATTATTCTAAGTTTTTTATATATAGGTATATATTGTAACTATAAGGTACTCTATATATACACGCATAATATTACGTATATTTGTATGGCAGCTGTCCTATGTATAGATTGTATACTTTGCCACCGGAGTGGAGAAAATAACGAAATTTTGAGGATCTCTTAATACTCACTTCAATCTTACATACAACTCAAAATAATGTCAAAACTTGAAAAAAATTATAATTTAATAATAATAAAAGAGGGTAAAAAAACAACTGCAAATAGAGTAATAAAAAAGAAATTTAAAAGAAGAAAAATCTACCTAAGATTTTTTTTTATTCGAGTACTTAAAATGACGTTTCTTATTTTTCTTTTTTAAAAAATAATCTTTTCTTTTGATTTTTGATGAGCCGCTATTTTAAAAAAAGTAAACTTTTTAGCAAAGGAGAAGATATTATCTTATATATAGGGTAGTAAAAAATAAAACTTTTTCAAAAAAGAAAGAAAAAAAAATATAAACCATAAAACCTTTAAAAATTTATTTTGGGCAAATTATACAAACGGATACTAATAAAACGGTATGCTTAATCAATAAATAAAAAAAAGAAAAAATTAAAAATGTTTTTATAAGGGAAACTTTCCCACGACACTGCTTATAGGAGTGTAAATAAATGACTTTTTACGCTTTTTCATTCTCTTAGTTAGTCGCAGTAGAGAAAATCAGAAAAACCATGTAATGAAATGATATAAATTTAAGCTGTTTTTTTCTTCTTATATATTGAGCATTATATTGTATTGAAATATATATAATAATAAAAATAATAGTCACACACATATTGCGCAAAGAAATAAATAATATAAGTAAGAGTGAAGGTCTCCAGCAGCTGTTTTAGCAGTGGTTCTTTAGTGTGCACCCTCCAACCTCCTCCTCCTCCTCAAACTCCAAAGCTTTTTCTCGAGGGCTGCTCTTGCATCTCACATCACATTACATCCCCCGTGTAGCCGATACCGACGCCGCGTTGCCATGTTGTTATGTTTTTGTTGCCATGGCTGGCGCTGCTTGCCTTGCCTCACTGAATATGTGTGCTCTTGATGGTGCCTCACTCACTCACGTCTTTATGGTCTGGTCTGCTCGCTGGCTGGTTTGCTGGACCAACCTCGCGAGATGAGTGAGTGCGTGATGTTATGCTGAAGAGGCACACAGACATAACATAACACACACACCAAAAAAGAAGTATTTTTTTTTTTTTTTTTTTGTCTAGCTACATCAGCAGGGGTGAATTTAAACCATACATAGTCATGTCATTGCAAACACATGGCTCATAAACAAAAATGACAAGAAAAATATTTCTAATTTTCTTTCTTGTGTAAAACTTATGATTAATTGATTTAGGAACACAGAGATTAAAGGCCTATATTTATTCTGAGGTGGTTGAAAGTAGTAACGAAGCAGGAACATATGGAATATATTAGCTCTAAAACTGACCATTATTTAAAAAAATATATATTATGCTATCTATGAATTTACTTCAAAATAATTAGTGTTAATTTATTTTTTTCAAAACGCAAAACAATAATTATAAAATGGTGCTTCGGTAGGTTAATTTGCAATAACTCTTATAAAATATTAAATTCATTGCATATATTCCCAAAATGAGTTTTTTTTTATTATTATTATTACTTTTTTTTTTTTTTATGAATGCTTTTTTTTCCCCCATTTGTATCATGAAAATTAAACAACCAAAATTTTGTGTACATTTATGCTGATACGCAATATCTAATCTATTAAATATTGGCATAAGAAATTTTGAAAATACATTGTCATTTTTATTTTTTTATTTGATATCAATTAGGATCGACATATGTCCACTACGTAATAGCTTTTAAAATTATCAAATTATATTAAATTGCATTTTTTACTTACAAATTTTGTCATTTTTCCTCACTGCAATATGCCACGTTTTTGTTTATACAAGAAATTTTCACTTATAATTTTTTTCTATTTATTTATATTTCTACCCAGCGGCTGTTAGCAACAAAACTCTCCTGTATGATAAAAAAAAAAAATGTCCTAAAATTTTTTGCCTGGAGGATCTCAAGTTGCAGTAAGTACCGTGAAGTAAGGAGAAAAAAAATGCCAGCCAGAAAACAGGCCTAGTGAGGGTTGGTTGGTTGTTTTTTTGATGGAGTGCAACCAGGTGCCTGTGGTGTGTGTGTGCACATGTAGAGGCAAAAAAAATGCATCAGCCTGTGCAAACAGTGCACCACCCAAAATTTAGGCCTGCATGTATAACATATAAAAACCTTTTTTGGTAGAAAGCTGGCAACTTGTTGTCACTTTTCAATATTTTTTTTTTCTATGAGAAAGAAAAATAATAATAATAAAAGAAGGCATAATGAAGAACAAAAATATAACAATATACGAAATATTCTCATTTGACATTTTAGAGTAAAAAAAGAAGAGAGAGAAGAAAGAAAGGGAAATCTATTTATTTTTCTATTGCCATGACCCCAACATTATTCTTTTTATACTTCGTATGTTAGTTTTTAAAGAGGTTTTAAAAAACAACTTTTTTTTTATTTGAAATTTTAAACTACTCTCTGCTCTGCATATATATAAGAGCTCAGATACTGTTAATTGATTATCAGTAATCTTAATTATGAGAAAAAAATATATGTAAAACGAACAAGTCAAGTAAATTAGCATAGCTATGGGGGGAAAAGTACAGTTATTATGAGTATGTACGACTTGAACCATTTATTATTAAATAGAATATAATATATAAAAAAATATAAGCTTTAATTTTTTTAATAGAATACAAGATGAAAATGTGATACTGTAGAATTACTTTTTTGAAAGACAAAACCTTTTTTTTTTATTTATTTATTTATTTTTTTTTTTTTTTGGCTTACGGTAGATTTTTTTTTTCTGGTAAACATCAAGTATTATGTGAAAGTCTGGTATATTTTGAGATGTTTAGCGCCACTTATGTATGAAAAATATAAAAATTATAGACTTGTTATGTTCACTCTTTGCACTCGTTGCATATAGATTTTTTTTCTCACGCAGTAGTAGAGGCAGCCGCTCTCAATTGCCTCTTCCTGTACGTCCCCCTCTTGCCCGCCCCCTGTACCCCGCCCACTCAACTAGATCCTCCACAGTTGCTCTTGGCTTCACTATTACGAATATAAAAAAAAAATTAGCCAATTTGTTCAATTAAAGCTTATTTAACATGTACAAAAAATTGTGCCAATTACAATATATATTTTTTTTAGTGTTTGTATGGGGTATATACATTACAGTTCAAGGAAATTTTGAATATTTAATTAATTCTGTTAACTCTTTCTTATATTATACATATTATCAAGATGAAGTCTATTACGACTTAAAATTAAAGTTAATTGTGGTGACAAAAATCTCACGGATATACGTGTTATGGTATCTTTTGTTGTTTATATTTTTATATCATTAATATATTTAAGTTTTATTACAAAAGCATTTTATAATATTTTTATCAAATTGATGCTAAAAAATAGAGTCCACGTATTGTTGTGGCTTAAGATTTTTTTTATATAAAGAAATACATATTAACATTCCAAATCGTATAAGCATTTGAAAACGTTTGCAAAACATCAAAATATAACATAGTAAAGCTCATACTTTTCAAAAAATCCATTCAAGTGTTCATACATTACGTAAAATGTGAGTATCTGTATGAACCTTGCGTAAAATGTAATTTTTGTTTACACAATTTCAATTGATTTAAGATTATAGATTTTTTTTTTTTTTTTTATTTAAGAGTCCATAATATCAATTGTTAAAAACCATTTCAAAACTTTTTATTATTATATATAGAATTTAGAATCGGGTAAAGAAAAGAAACAAATTGCACTAGCCCCCGGTTCAGAAGAAGAAGTAAAAAGTATTGTACTAAATACACAAACTGAAAAGCTATACATAAAGTATCTTGCCAAAGGGGACTAACAGCCATCGCAAGTAAAGTTTCTATAGAAAAAAGGCGTAACAAGCATTTTTGTTAAAAAAAAAGATCGTATGGTATATAGTTCTCTTTATTCATTTTACACAAAGCAAAACTTCGTTCCATCATCTTTTTACTCAGGTTTCATTGAAATCTGCAACCAAGCTTTTAAAAAAGAAGAAGAAAAAAAATCTTGCCATAACAATTGCATACGTATACCCGTATACTATAGCTTAACAGTATACCTGAAGTTTAATGAATATTTATTGTTTTGTTTTTAATATTATAGCTAATAATGTATCAGTATTAATTTTTCAATCAATTCTAATTATTCTTAAAAGTATTTAGTTGACATTCTTGGTATTATGAACTTTGAAAGTGAAAAAAATATCAATTCGTGAACAGTTATTATTGACCGAATCCAAGTTTCACAGGATTTTTTTTTTTTAATTTTATAATATTAACCAGACGAGTTTTTGCAGGCATTGAACTCTCCACCCCCCTGTACAGAAGGCAACTTTTGGAGCAATTTGGACATGCGGGTTGCATACTTTATTAAAAACTTTTTTTTACGGGTAACAAAAAATAATTAAAATTCCAAATTAAGATTCGCTTCGGAACGGATATGGAAGAAGTTTTCTGGTTTGAGAGTTGTTTCTTTCTTATAATATATAAGAGGGGAAAGTGCGGCGGCCTCCAGCAAAGGATTTTATTCCTCCCCTCTCGCGCCTATGCCAGCTGAGCTGAGTTGCCGAGAATTTTTATAAACTACATAACACGCTAACTTGCTGGCCAATAACCTAAGTAATGCACAAGTGCATGTTTTAGAAAAATTAAAATTACTAACATGTAGGTTGCGAAAAACGTGTCACACATTTTTTCATTATTTTTTTCCTAGAAACTTTTATTACATTTTCCTATTTGTAAGGAGGAAAAAATAAATAGATTTTGAGATTTCGCATTACTTCTTACTTCATCATAAAAAATATTACATTACATGAATCAAGATATTATCTTGGTGTTGTTGTTGTTTGTAATTATTACCTTTAAATAACCTAAGTAAATAAATCACAACATGGATACTTGCGGGTTGAAGTACATCGAAAAACTCTAAAAACCACTTAATTTCTCCATGATTTTTTTTTTTTTATTATTCAACCACACGATTCACAAGCGAAACAAAAGGAAATGAATTATATAAGGAAAAAAAATATATTAGAGAATGATGCGTCAGGGCGTAATTTTCTTATGTTGCGTTGTGTACGTGATGGAAAGGCTGGTTTTTAAGGGGGCGGTGAATATTGGAGGAAGGTATATAGAGGGCTGGAATCATGGCGGCGCCAGACTCTCATCATGGTCCAACCGCAGGCCCTTCAGACCATACCAAAAGTCTTATAAAAGTTGCCTACAAGCTTTTTGCCCCGAGGAATTAACATTAAATTGCGGCAACATTCAGGGCGCAATTTTAAACCCATCACTTTGATGACTGCACTTATTATTATTATATATATACTGTTGGTGTGCACCACCATCATCAGACAACAAATTAAAACAAAAACCTTCTTCAAAGAAAAGATCTAATTAATATCTTTAAAAAAAATTATATAAAAAAAAGTCTACCGGATATATATTTACATTTAAATAGAAAATTTGATATTTCATTAAAAAATATTAGAGTGTAATCGTTAATTTTTTTATTATTTTTTACTTGAAGTATATATTATAAAAAAGGGTATTATCATTTTTATCTTTTCAGAATAAATTTATATACATTTTTTTTTTTAGTTTCATAATTATAATGATGCAATCAATTTTTTTTTCACGACTTTTAAAAAAATGAGATATTAATGCAGTATCACGCATAAAAATTTTGTATTTTAAAATGAATATAATGTAACTGATTGTATATGATATATAAATTTTTTTAGTGATTCATATATAATGGGTGACTCATTAGAGGGAAAAAGATGATTCAATATCAGTTTAACCCACCCCCACATATCATATTGCTATATAATTTTATCAGTAAAATGTTCTTTAATGTTTGATAGATTTGAAGTGATCTATGGTGTACTCTATACGGACAAAAAAAAAACATGCTTATCACCAGGATATGAGAGCAAAAACGAAACGGAGTGAAAAAAAAAAAAAAAAAAAGAAGGGTGCATGCAGGCAAGGCATACATATATATAAATACACAGTGAATGCTGCGGGCAGTAAAAGCAGAGGGCCCTATCGATCCAGCCCTGTATATGCCGTGTTGCCTGCCTGACTATATATACTGCACCCCTGTATATACATATTATATACGTATACATATATTACATTATGTACACGAAATGTCAGTACGTATAAACTTTTGACTTCCAATTATTGTAATTATCGCGACGGATCTATATTATTTTTTCCTGTATAGAAATCTAAAAAGAGATAAAAAAATATATTAGTGTAAAAATACTTTTGCAGCTCTTTTCCACGTACCTAAGCGTAAAAGAAGGAATTTTTGTTAATTAATTTTTTTTTAATTGTACTTACCAACTTGTAATACGTTTCCAACGCATCCTGCTTCAAGTAGTTTTAATCCCTTGTAAAAGGACTGATTTTGACACTCACTGGAGCTCACAGGCACACGAGATAAAGATGAATACATACATATGTCACTTTCATCACGAGGAAATGACCAAAATATAATTCTTCTTTGTACAGGTTCAGGAATACGTATATATCTTTCCTCTATACGTTGAAAAGGTATATTTTCAGCAACCACCCTTGCACATATGTCCAACAATGAGTCTGGTGCGGTGGCCGAAGTTGATGCTGAGGTCGGGGGCAAACAACAAGACCCCAGACCTCCACGTAATCCGCAACACCCTGCCAGGGAGCACAATAAAGGTGTCTTACTGGGACCAGGGAGAGGTGCAGAATAATGATGTCTATGTTGTCTACTATAATGATGATGATGCGGAGGATCAGGGGGCAGTAAAAGAGGTGGCGGAGGTGGTACACTTCCACCACTAGTAGAGGCACCCCCGCTGCTGCCTCCAGCACGAGAGCAGCAAAGTCTTTTACCTCCACCAGCCATTGCTCACTATTTTAATTTAAAAAAATTTAAATCACCTCCCAATAATTAATTAAAAGTCCCCCCTGATTAAAAACAAAACTCGAGAGAATGGATCTCTCTCGTACGAAGTTTTCTCATCAACTGAGGAGGCCAAGATTTGGAATTCGATGACTTCCCTCACCATACGAACGACTATAACTCGACCCCCCCTTCATTCCCTCCTCCCTAAAACGCACACACAACCTTCCTCTCCCTCTGCTCAAACCCAACAACACAAGAAAAAGCCCTTTACAATTATGATAGTCTGCGCATGCGTTCTCCATATCATTCTCATTCCCCTCACTCATTTCAAACATTTAAAAGGCACCGCCAGCAGGTTTTATTAATGTCATGCTCTAAGCAGGGCCTCGTATAGTAAAATGAAGTTCGGACGAGAGCATGACAGCTCTAATGTTTATATTCCTCACATGGAATGCAGGAAAGGAGGGGAAATGATTCAATCAGATGGGCAAAAGAGTGGGGACGAACTTCAAGTGCAAGGTGCGGCGGCGGCTGTGCACTGTATTTTTTTCTACTTTTTTTTTTTAGCGAGTAGGAGGACGGAGGTCTGGGGGTGAAACTCTCTCTCGCTCTCGCTCTCTCTGCTGGGGTAGAGGAGCGAGAGCGCAGCCTGGGAACAACAAAGACTTCACGATGTCCCGTAATTCTTGCACCGTAGGGGGTGTTTTTTTACGTTAGACATAAGAGGCCAACGGCAGAGAAAACTTGCGTCACAAGCTTAGAAATAATTCTCGTCATACCAGATGTACGAGATCTTTTTTTCCTTTCTTCTCTTTGACGTTAGTTTGGTCAAAAATTGACAATAACATCAATAAAGATCAAGCTGTATTATTTCAAAATTACTGAACTGGCGTAAAGAGTTTTTGAATAAGAGAGAGAAAAGTATTAATTTTTGTTTCAAATCATGAATAGTTTCTTATAAATAATTATTAAAATATTTTTTTAATCAGTGAAAAAGTACGAAAAAACTATCAATTTGATCATGTAATAATAATTATTCTTACTATGCATTATTGTTATTATTATATTTTTTTTAGATCATTCTTATTCTATAAATTTAAATACGAGGTTATATAAAAAATCTTATAACAAAATATATATTTCAACAGTTTCTTTTATATCTATATAAAAATGAGCTTTGTAATTTATTTTTTAATGTCCAGGCTCTAAATTTTTGTAAACGTTGTTTTTTTACTACGTTGTGCTATAATTCAATCAATGTGCCCCTTTAAATTAGTAGTTTAGGCAACCTGCGTTACATAACGGACACAAAATTTGCCTAACCTACAGGATGAAAAATATGTTTAACAATGTTTCTTGGAGTTCATGTGTTTAGTTTTATCATTATTATTATTTATTGATCCAAACTTTTACTATAGGGTGATTTTATCCATGTTAAAGTGGACGCCATAAGTGAGCGCTAAATAACATGGGCCAGTATAGGAAAATGACTCATTTTGCCAGTTTAAAAATACTTCGCAATATTTTTGAGAGCATTGATGCTGTAAAACAGGTTGAATTAGTTTTTTAATTGTGCAAGAAAAATAATAATAATAAAAAAGTAGCTAATTTTCTAAAAAAATAGCCAAAAACTACAATTGTCCTATGCTGTGCATTGTTATTCATTGCTCAAGAAGAGCACCAAAAAGCATTCAGAATGACGTCATGTGCACGTCCCTTTATTCTTCTTCTAATTATTACAATAGTAACAAACAATATAAATTTCGTGTTTTAATATTTTGGAAATTATAGATTGCTGTTCAACATTTTCTAAAATATGTACTTTTGTTTTAAAATAATTCTAAAATCGTATAAAAAAGGGAAGTTATTGCAAGTTCATTTATTTATTTACTATTTTTTTTAAATATATAAGGATATTACAAACCCTTATTGCTCTTACATTGAACTCAAAAAATAAAAATAAATTTTATAATATATAATGATAGGAATTAAGACTAAAAAAATTTTATGGGGTAATTTTATTTCAAATTCTAAAAGAGTACTTTGTTCTGAAATTGATACATAATATGTGAATTTCTAATTTTTGAGTTCAATAAGTATTTTTAATTAATTATTGAAGTTGCAGCCTACGTCATTTTGTGACTTTCAAAAATTATTTAAAAATACTCGATGAACTAAAAAATTTGAAATTCACATAATATGCATTGATTCAGGACAATATGGAATCTTTTAGAATATGAAATAAAATTATCCCCTAAATTTTTTTTAGTCTTATTCCTCACATATCACATTCAACAATATTATAGCGATGTTTTCTAGGTCTAAAATTTTGTCAATCATATGCATGGAAAATTGAAAATTTTAAATTTTTATTATATATAGCTTTTATTTTTATTTTTGATTTAAATTACACTTAAATGAAGAGAGAAATGCAAAACATAAATAATGATTTTTTTATTATTTATCTATTATTAAAGTGCACATGTGCTATATTTTTTATTGCATTTTTTGCTAATTTAATATTTTTCAAGTATATATATATTTATCAAGCACGCGTACACATTTACTTATATGTAGCAAAAAATAAAAAGTTCAAGTTGATGTGTTTATTTATATAAATGTTTTTGGATTACTCGCAATAACATGGGCCGCATAGGAAGATAACTCATTTTGCCAGTTTAAAAACACTATGCAATATTTTTTAGAGCATTGATGTTTTTTTTAATGATGGGTTATATTAGTTTTTTAAGTATGTGAGAAAAATAACAATAACAAAAAATTAACTATTATTTCCCAAAGAAAATAACCCAAAAACTATACGTTTGTTCTATGCTGAACAATGTTATTCACTACTCCAGTATTACAGCCTCCAAGTGATTTAAATATGCATGATGTCATGCGGATATACCCTATATATAGCAGTTCCATGAAGCCCCTGTATTAATATAGTAATAATAAAACTCACGGATCAGTATGCACAAAGATTTAATTATGTTCATATCAAAATATTTCCTGTTAATACTCTTCTCAATATGTATAATACAACATGATATTTTTATTGATCATTTACAAAAAAAAAAATTATAATAAATATCAGTAAAAATGTTATTGTTTTTAGAATATTATGTTTGTTATTATCCTTATTAAAGGAATAGACCAGAGAAAAACATAAGCATTTATATCACAAAACACTTATTGATGGGATTTACATAAATAACATTACTTTGTCGCAAAACCCAACAGTAGGCCCGTAGCAGTGATCAGAAAATTCGATTTATGCAACCCGCACAACATTTTCATACTAATTTTTGCATGTTTCTGATGTAATAAACATGAATTTTCACGCAAATTGCATACTTTACAGTTTTTTCACGCTCTCTCGTGGAGCTACATAAACATTCTGGTAAAAATTGTCAACAGTTTTGAAGATTCCATTTCGTGTTTATTCATTAAAAAGCACATGTTGTTTTATGTGGTCTATGGCTTTAAGCGGAAAAGGTTTTGTTTATATATGGTTGTAATATATAAAGATGAAAAAGCAATTTATAGCATTTAATATGTATATTAAAATTAAATATTATAAATATACATTATAGTTCATAATATATGATTTTATCAAAGTATATATATACCATGCGAAACTTCTATTTCTCTTATATATAAAAGACTGAACTTATGTCTCTGTAATATTGTATTATATGTAAAAATTATAAACTACAGAATATATTTTTCCTATATGTGAATTTTCCTTTGATAATTATGTATCATATATTTGGATGTAATAAAGAAATACTCGGACTATTGCAAATTGTTTCTAAGAAAGTCATGACTGCAAAGGACCAAGTGGGTTTGTACCAGGCACCTTAATTAAGATGGTCCTGGTTTGTACCTTTTTTGGCCTCTAATAAAAACCATTTATTATAATATATATATTATTATTATAGCATAAATAGTATCAATAATAATATAAACTTTACCTATAGCTTTATACGTATTTGTTTATAATATACATTCTGTTTTGTCTGGAGCACAATTATGAAACTTGTTATGATTTTTTAGATAAACAAAACTTTTACAATATATATACTGTATATAGCCACTTGAGCCAATGGACCTCTTTGAAATATTATGGAAACTTTTATTGGGTCTCTAAATAAGAAGCGAATTAATTACGAGTTCCGCATAATTCCTTTGCAGACAAGTAAAATCATAAGATATATATACACGTAGAAATTTATGGAAGTGTATCAAAAGTGATTTCAAAGTATGGAGAAAATTAAGAGTTGGAATCGTATACGTAAAATTGATAGAGCGAATAATATACTAAACTATAGCATATAGCAATTTTATATAATATAACAGATAATTTTAATAACATAAGTAACATATGGGCATTTTCCCCCATTGAAAAACATTTTAAAACAATATTAATATCTATTGAGGGATATTCATATAATTATAACATTTCATGCATTGTATAATATTATGCATAGCGATACACATAAAAACATTATAAACAAACCCTTAAACATACATACTTTTTTTTTATGATTGGACAAAACATAATTGAGAAAATACAATTTTATTGGCTAGTTTTATAATGCTCTTCTAAAAAATAATAATAATAAGACTTAAATATAACAAGAATAAATAGCTTTGAAGTAATAAACAAGAAATATAAGCGAAAGGGCAAATCCACGACCTTCCTTTTTATTTCTTGATATTCCAGTTCCAAAATAATTACAATGAAAAATTTATTTTCATTATGTGTGCGTCAGAGAAAAATCCATCTTATAGCATAATATAACGTCAAATTTATATATAGCGTATAAATATTCTATGGAAGGAAAATTAAAAAGATGTATATTTCTTATAATACGTTTTTAAACAAATGAAAAGGATTTTTTTTTTTTATTACATATAAATTACTAATTATAGAGCAAATAATTAACTTTACATTTAATCTCTTTTCGTTATTCTTTTCAATTTATTCAGTATATGCTATAAATTTTTGTCTACATTAAAACTTAGCAAAATTGATGTATATGAATATTCAATTGATACATTCACACGGACCAATATGTGTTTTGTGCGTTTCAATAATTTTGAGTGCATGAAAATTTAATGATGGTTTTGCATGGAATCAAATTAATCACATTACGCAAAAAATATATTCCACTGAGTGTCGAATATGATAACTCATATACAATTTGAACTATTAACCTCTACGAAGTACGAATGCTTATTTATATTAATGTACATTAAGTCGTCTGTATATGCGTAATTAAAATTTACTCTGAATTTTTAAACTTATATCGTAACCGGGTAAAAATTAATCGGTATTGACTTTGAGAACTTATATAATAAGTTATATGCCTATAGAGTATAATAATATGGCAATTTTTTCAACAAAATGAAAAAGAGATGAAATTCTATAATTCTGGAATTCGGTTTTGTGAATGCTTTATATTACATTATTTTTCACTCTATATTACAATCACTATTTCAAAATTATTACTTTTTTCTTTTCTTTTTTATACTTTTTTATACTTTTTTTTTTTTTTTTTTTGCATTTTATTTATTGCGATTCTGACCAAAAATTTTAATTCTTATAAAATTCAAAAATTTGGTCTTATTACGTCTGAGTAATTAAATATGCGGTATAAATTATATAGGCAAAGTGACTTAAAATATACTAGTATTTAGTCATAATTGGACTTAACTCATTATATAGGTATATGGTACAAGCAAGCATATAATAAAGAGTATAATATGGTACCGTACCTGTACGGTACAGGTATAAGAAGGTAAGCAAAGTGTTCCTTGCAAAAATAAATACGTAATAATAATGCCAGACAATGCAGGAACATTTATTTATAACATTTATGTACATGTACTATGAATGTGATTTGTGAATAATATACTTCATAGCACCTGTAACTGTATAGAAAAAATAAGATGCTCGGCATAATTACTTAAATTATTCCAAAATAGCAACATTTGATGTGCTCTCTCTCTCTCTCTCTCTCTCTCTCTCTCTCTCTCTCTCTCTCTCTCTCTCTCTCTAGATGAATATATATTTTATATAGTGTATTAATTAATCAATGCAAATTACGTAATTGATTTTTTCCAGTGTGTAAATAATAATTTATAAACAAACTAAAGAAAAAAGGTGTCTTAAATTGATTTTAAATTTGACCGACATGTCTTTAATAGAAGATTTTGAAGGCGTACATTCTATATAGCAATCACAGACAGCATAATAGAAAACGACTTGGTCCCACTAATTTCCTATCCATTAACATTATAATGCAGAACGAAGAGATGCTAAAGAAATTAAAACCATTTTATTATTTACATTTTTATAATCCTGAGAAAAAAAAAATGGTGTGCTGGAGTGTACACCCTAAGACATTTGTTTGCCTGCAGCAATTTTTTGATGTGAAGCTGAGAGAAAAAAAAAAAAAAAAAAAAAAAGAAGCCGCCGCTGCCGCTGGAAGTGAGCAAGCAACACAGCGCGCCGTCTGGGCTTCTTGATAATTGCGTATCTCGCTTCGAGCAACTTTTGCCCACGCAAAGATGACCTATCAACTTAATATGCGAGTATAAAATATATAAAGAAGGAAAATATAGGGTAATTTTAAATTGAATGAAATTTTAGGCGCCACGGAAAACAAAAAGCCACAATTTGATGGTCATTTTATTTTTGCCGGAAAATTAATTTTAAGGGGTGTATAATGTAGCCTATATAACTACATACTTCATGACTTCAAAAGAAATCACGACAATATAGCATCAAGGATGATGATGATAAATGTTAAAAATATTCTTTAAAAAAATACTTTATGGTTAAAAAGTATAAGGTTTTATAAATTATTTGTGGTCTCTTTTTGATTATAAAATTCATTGAAATAAGTATTTTTCATTAATTTTACAATTTATATTATATATTTACTAAAAAAAAAAAAAAAATAAAGCTGAAGTAAAAAAAAAATATATATATTTTTATATTTTATGCGAGTTTGCGATCTAATGCCTATTTTATTATTAAATTGTTTTATTTGAAATTTGTCGCGCTTTTTATCTAGATTCATAAAGAAAAAATAATAATATCAGCATTAATTAATTATAGTTTCTAAAATAACAAAATCTCATTATAATATATACTTAAAAATAAAATCGGTAAAGAATTAAAAGCAAATAATTGATAAAAGAAAATTTGGCAAAGATGCAGAAAATTGTATAAATGACAAGACCAACCAACGCAACGCTTGTTATTATAATTTATAATTATTATTTTTTAATTACTATATGAACTGCTCTTTAATTTGACCAATAAAACACATATATTAGATCGATTCAATTATCATATTTTAAAAAAATATTACAGAGTTCGATAATTATAATCCACCCTGGAGAGTATACAAGTTTTTAAACGTACAAGTTATGCGGGTTACGTGTTAACAGATTTTACAGGCGTATACCCCCCAATGTTTTACTTTACTATATAATACCAGCTCTTAGCTCGCGTACGGTACAAATAATAAGTACTTATTGCAAAGTTTATTTGTAAGGAGCTCGTGGGGTATATAAAAACCTTTAATATGTATTGATCGAGTTATATAGCATCAAAATAAATTCAGTTGCGAGGAAAGAAAATTTTGTAATTCTCATAAAAAAAATAATTCTCTTGAAAATTTTATCTTTTAATCGTGCTTTTTTTTTTTATTACTAAATGTATCTCGATTTCCTATTGCAATTATACTTTGAGCATTTTAAAGCACGCCGATGTTTAATTTAATGATAGATCAAGGCACCATAGTAATTAATATAATGATAATTAGAACTTAACGAAAAAAATATATTATATAATTATATTAAATCCATCGCATTCTAAAATTTTAACTGAACTGCTTTTATAATTCTCGACCTTTATGTGATATCAATTATTTTTTTATTTCTAAACAATACAAATTATTTGACATTAAAAAAGTGTAGAAAAAAAATGTCAACATTTATACTTGCGCATGTTGTCTTATACCATATATAGTATAAGTATATTATAATATACTATACTTATAAAATTTTAACTACTCAAATTTGAAACAAGTTAAATTACTACATAATGATATACTTGATAAATCTAATTAAAAAGATGCCTACTAATTAATGAGCTAAGGGGTAATTTTATTGCATATTAAAAAAAAAAGTCTTGAATCAATAATATGCAAATTTCTATTTTTTTTTTCTAAAGGCATGAATAAAAAAAAAAATACCAGAGTTTGTTAGTATAAATTATATTTATTTTTTTAACAATCCAAGACAGGATTTTGAAGACTTCGTTTCAGTATAATATTATATAAATGTAATATGAAAAAAATGCACAAGATGAACTTAAAAATTCACACACAAAAAAAGAGAAGTTTAGTACAAATAATTAAAATGATATTAATATGATGATCTACAACTTCAGTAGGAATTTGTTAGCAGACGAGACGATAAGAGATGTAACGACCAGCTGTTTCTGAAGGTCTGATAATCTTCACCACCTGAAAACAACAATGCATGTTAATATTCTGCAGTAATTATTGTAAACTTAACAAAACAATTGTGAGTTAAAAGTATACACACTGCATGCTAGCATCTCCTGCTATTTTTATTATTTATCAACTAATAACGAACCGTTTCTTAACAACACAAATAGTAGTACAAATCAGGGCTTAAAGTAGAAAAATTCTTTTACCGGAGCTATCAATGCTAAAAAAAAAAACTCACAATAGCTCCGGAGCTCCCATAAGCGCAATGTTAAATTTTCAACTTTTTACTGGAGCTCAGCTCCGGATAGCTCCGACTTACTTTAAGCCCTGGTACCAATAGCTATTCTTTTTTTTTTTTTTTTTTTTTTTTGAAAATAATAACAATTAAAAGAAAAAAAGACATCATTTTAACATTTTATTGGCTTAAATTAGTTTAGTAGGGAGCATCAAAGAATGCTCAACTTGTATGGGGAAGGATGCAGAACATGTCATATTTGAATTTTCAGCATCTCCTTTCAATAGTGGTGCAAATTTTCACCACTAAGATGTTTAAAAAATGAGTTTGATCTTTTTCTTCATTTATTATTTTAAAAATCACAACGGCAATATATTTTAATATAAATAGATTTTTATTTAACAAAGTGGCCATAAAGGCTTTTATGTCAGTAAAAATATTTTTCAGCCCAATTAGAATAGCTCAAACAACTTAATTATTAAGTGGGGAACTTAATTTTTAAATAAATTAACTGCACAAAACTAGGTCAGAAAACAATGTCTCTCACACGTCTTCCAACTCCCTATGCTAGCACGTAGTCCAATAGAAACGACGATGCACCAATAGTAGTGACATCTGGAACTACAAAGCTTTGTAAGCTTAACAGTGTAGTTCAGGTGTCGCATGCGATGGCGCTAACGTTACGTGGACTACAAAAAGTGCCCGGAGTTGGAAGACATGTGAGGGACATTGGACAGAAAATGCATTAAAAATAAAACTTCAAATTTTTTACTCGTGCTATTGAAACAATAAAATCCACACCATGCTTGGTAATTAATAAGATATCAGTTAGTAATACAATTGCTGAAAACACACACAACAACAAGAAAACAAAATATTAGTTGTATGAAACGTCAGTCCCACTCGCATTGTCTGATTAGTGAAAAACGTTTTTTTGTGAGGGTTGCGAGTGTTTGACGTTACCTGTCCTTTGGTAAGACCAAAGTACTTGCAAATAGGATCTGCTCGTTGAATTCTTGGTAGATGATTGCTCTTGAGGCGGCTGACTAGTTAAGGATCATAGAGAAGTAGAGAGAGACATACACCAAAATAAAATATAAGAACAGAAAAAAAGATAAAAAAAAAAGCACCAATGAAGAATGACAATAAAAAAATAATAAAAGACTATAATATAGAAAAATGCAATACTATACACAGAAACATGCATTATTTCAAAGCAAACAACTGAGCTTAATTCAAGTGTCATAGTAACATTTCTAAGAAAAATAAAAGAAAGAAATTATAAAAGAGTCTAGAAGATAATGTACCTCATTGATATACCAATAAATAATACTACAGATGTTCTGAAGTAATTTCTACAAATAATTACTAAACAAAATTGCCAAAAATAGAAGGAAAGAAAATAGTAAATCAGCCTTTCCCTGTAATATAGAAAATATTAAAATTAAATGGTACTCTCCAACTGCCACCTCTCCAATAACAACTGCAGTTATGACTGTAAAGATTTTACATGATAATAAGTAGAAAAACACAAGGGTCTCACCTGGCCACGTTTGAGGCCAAAGTATCGAGCCACTGGATCTCCCTGTTGTATTCTCATCAGCTGGTTTTCTTTCAATTTACTGTGTTGGTCAAGGATTTACAAGTCAACATGCAAACGGACATTGAATCAAGATGGTAACTTATTCTTTGGCTTACAATGCGGTTAACAAATACTTAACAATATTATAAATGCTTTTTACCGGCAATGACATTTCGATGTTGTTGCAACAATATGTGTAACTTGTTATTTGTCACACAAAGCAAAATGTCTATCCTGTTTCCGAACGTTATGTAGATGGCGCTCGACTTACACATATTGCTTTGTGTGACAGAAAACAAGATACACCTTTTGCTACGCGTGACAAACAACGAGATAGACATTTTGCTCAGCGTGACAAAAAACGAGATACACATATTGTTCGCAACAACCTTGATTTATTATTGTTGGTTTAAAACGCATTAAGTATACCTAGTTTCTCTCATGCAAATTTGTTCTGGCATCAAAGTTTGCAAAAAAAAAAAAAAAAAAAAAAAAGTCTTTCATGTTAATTAGGGGTCCTACAACTTTCCCTAGTGTATTTCTGATTGGTGCTGTACCCCCATTGATATAAAACATTGCAGTTTGATGTTCTTTTTTATTCAACCAGTTTATTTTCCTTAATGTATTAGATTGGCATGACGATTAAAAAATACTAATACACGATATCCCCTTCTTTCTTCCCCTCCACTTTAAATTTATATTATTTTATGTTAACTTTCAAATGGTTATTTATAATTTAAATTGATGTACTGTATTCAAAATGTGATGGTATAGTGAAAAATATATGCAATAACATTTTTAAATTTCTAACACTATTGCCATAAATTCAATACCCGACAGTTAATAAAAAGCATGAAAGGATACTATCTTTGCAGCAGCTCCTGTTTCTCATCTGGTGTCATGACGACATGTTCTGGTACAAGCTCGTGCTCAGTGATGTTGATTAGCAGCTCAGACTCCAAGAAATGTTCCAGAACATATTTGGGGGCCATATCCGTCAGAGACTACAAAAAATTATTTTTTTTAATGCTGGAACTTGTATTTCTGACCTACACAAACAAAGAAAATTTACCTGTTTTGCAGAGGGAGTCATTCCTGTTTGTACCACAATGATAGCTCGGTGAATATTCTCATCTTGCATACGCTGGCAAAATACTTTAATTGTTTTGATTCCAATCTTAGGATCATCAGGGAAGAATACGAACATTTGGTCTGAAAGAAAATAATAAATATTATAACCTTTGAATTATAATGATTATGTTTGCTTAAAAGTTTCATCCTTTTATAATACAGACATCCAGTTCCTAGATAAATGTGAACTATCTATACCTGAATTACCAAGATATATATTAAAATATATATTACCTGTTGGATCATCATTGTGGGCAACGAGAACAATTAAATCACTTCTTTGAGGGTGGCGCTCACTACAAGAAAAAAAAAATAAATGTGCACACCATAAAAAAATTATACCAAACTTTAGCTGAAAAGCATAATTAATATTAATAAAAAATTGTCTATGGGATAATTGATGATTAAAAGATTTAATAGAAAAACAGGTCGATTAGGAAAAATTGGGGAATGGGAGATAGTATGAGCTTACGCTAACAGGGATGCCAATATTTTAACACAGTCCGAAATAAAATTTTAAAGCGTATGTAAGTGGCTCAGCTTACTCTAGAATATTTTCTCTACCATGATGTCCCTGTTAGTGTAAACTCATTTTATCTTCCATTCCCAAATTTTTCATAATTTACTGTATTCATGGGCTTTTCTATTAAATCTTTTAATTATGAAAAGGCCAATTATTGAAATACTTTACCTTGGTTTATCTCCAAATTGTTCTTTGAATTGTTCTAGTGTTTGGTCCAACTCTTCCTGTGTTACCAAGTAGCCTCGGTCATGGCAAAGCTGTCAAATCAAGTTTTTATATTATTATCTTTTTATAACTCCATATTCATTGATGCGGGAGGCTTACGCATGCACCGGGCCAGCCCAGTGGCCAAGATGCATGTACCCTGCCACCACCCAGCTGTGTGGCAATTTTTCTTGCGGACTACGTTGATGTGGTTTGAGACAAAAGTACGATTACTCGTATTACTGCCCTCTCTGGGGTGACATCCTTTCCTGTGCATGATATGGGCGTTCAACGAGCTCTTTGGAGTTGAATGCCCATACAAAAACCAAATCACTTAAGCCTAGTACAGCGGACTTCCTTATCCCTTTTTTTATCGCAGCGATAAGAGTTTGGACTGTGCTAACTTTATGGACGCTATCCCAGGAGCAGAGCCTAAAGTGAGATAAGAAACGACTGCTGTCTTGAGCTTTCAAGGTGGTGTAGCTGGTGGCCTCCCAAACCTATGCCTCTGATGCCCCACATCCGTAAACACGGGCTAGGCTTAGGGGTTCCCAGTTCCTAAGCCCACAACTAAGTTCTCTTCTGGGCGGGGATGGACATGACCCTACGCCCTGAAACCGAGCGTTACTTCTTCACTTAAAGTCACATACGCATTATTTATTTATTCCATTTTTTGAAGTAACATGATACTAAATGTCTGATGGTCTAAATGTTTCTATTGGCTATCATATCATGTACATACGTACATACATAGATAGGCATTAAGTGAGCAAATGCTGACTCAGCTGCGGAAGCGACCCGTGTATTTCCAACAATTGACCCAAATTGCTATCAAAAACTTTGCACGATTCACTACTAGTTTCTCTATTTAAATTGTAGACCGTAACCCAGTGATCAAGTGTTATTGTGGGGCACGTGTATGTATGATATGTACGTATGTCGTATGTATATGTATATACATACTGAAATTTAATTTGTTAATTGATATAAGCTTATGCCAGTTATAGGGCAGCAGATATGAATTCTTTGCACACTTGGGAACCAAAACCAATGTGTACATATGATATATACCTGATAGAGTACCTGAAGACTGGGTATGTGCTGTGATTGTTCCGTTATATAAGGGGAAAGGGGATAAGTATGACTGTAAAAATCATCGTGGAATTAGTTTGTTAAGTATACCTGGTAAAATGTACGGAGGGATGGTGATTGATAAGGTGCAAAAGGTTACACAGGGTCATATCTCAGAAGTGCAATGTGGTTTTATGCCCGGCAGGGGCTGCACTGATCAGATTTTCACTGTGCAGCAGTTGATTGAGAAATGTATGGACGCAAGAAAGAAAGTATTTGCTGTGTTTGTAGATCTAGAGAAAGCATATGATCGAGTGAACAGAAGTATGATGTGGAGTGTATTAGATGAATATGGGGTGAGAGGGAAGTTACTTGAGGGTGTGAAAGCCATGTATGCAGGTAGTAAGGCATGTGTGAGAGTAAACGGAAAGTTGAGTGAGTGGTTTAAAGTGGGTAGAGGCGTTAGGCAAGGATGTGTGATGTCGCCGTGGTTATTCAATATTTTCATGGATAAATGTATAAAGTTGGCTGAAAAGTATGGAAGTGGAGTAAACGTAGGTTTGTTAATGGTGTGGATGTTGTTGTACGCTGATGATGCGTTGATGGTGGCTGAGAGTGAGGAAGAATTGCAAGAGATGATTGATAGGTTGGAAGAAAGCACAGAACAAATGGATCTGAGAATAAATGTTGGGAAAACTAAAGTAATGGTATTTGGTGGAGAAAATGATGATGGAAATGAATTCACACTGAATGGAGAAAAGCTGGAAAGAGTGAAAGAGTTTGTATATTTGGGAAGATTATATCAAGAGAATGGAAGTATAGATGGGGAGATTGAGAGGAGAGTGGCGGCAGGTAGGAAAGTAGTTGGCAGCATGGCAGGATTGGCCAAGAGTGATGCTTTATCAAACAAAGCAAAACTTACAGTGTACAATTCTGTCTTACTCCCAACTATCTTATATGGTTCTGAATCATGGGTATGTCAGAGTAGGCATATGAGTAGGGTGAATGCTGTTGGTATGAGTTTTCTCAGAAGTATGTGTGGTAAAACAAGATTAGATAGGGTAAGGAATACTTGGGTGTTGGAGAAATGTGGAGTAAAAGAAACTGTAACTGAGAAGTATGAGAACAGTGTATTACGGTGGTTTGGTCATGTTGAGAGAATGGGTGATGAAAGAATAGCAAAGCAGGTATTTCATAGTAGAGTGGATGGAAGGAGAGATAGAGGCAGACCTAAAACATCATGGTCTGAGGTGGTTGGAAGATGTTTGAAAAATAAGAATGTACGCAGTATGAAATGCAAAAGGAAATGTATGAAACAAGGTATGAGACTGGCGGAAGCAAGTGAAGTATGTCAGGATAGGAAGTTGTGGAGGTCTATCACTGGGTCAGGATAAAACATCTGTGTTGTTGGCTTACCCCGAAAGGGATTTATAGCGTCATGATATGTATGTATGTATGTATGTATGTATGTATGTATGTACATACAATCATAGAGAAACAGTATAGAGAATGCAGCTAAGGCTAAATTGATGTCGTTGAAAGTGGGGGAATGTTTACTAATGTGGAAGCAGTAGCATCTCTGACAAAAAGGAGGCGCTGAGTGTTGAACGTGAAGGACGAATAGCTCGGTCAGCTTTATATTTGGACTGATAAGCGAGCGCTCGCTTATCAGTCGAAATAAAGCTGACCGAGCTATTCGTTCTTCACGTTCAACGCGTTCAACACTCAGCGCCTCCTTTTTGTCAGAGATGCTACTGCTTCCACATTAGTAAACATTCCCCCACTTTCAACGACATCAATTATGCCTTAGCTGCATTCTCTATACTGTTTCTCTATGATACAATACATAATGTACATAATGCATAATATGATAAATAGCATTAAATTGCTAATTCTAAACCACTGCAACAACAACAACATAATTATGCAAACATACCGGTACATGCACGTATGCAAACAAATCCAGATGTTATTCAGATATGTACATATGTATGTACAATGTACATACATACATACATAAAATAGAAAGAAAAATATGCAGTTAATTATCTCTTCAGTCTCTTCACAAGGAAGATACAAGCCCCTGTATACAGTATGTATACGCAAATAATTATATGTATACTAAAACACATATTACATACATATTTAAATTATGCATAATATGTAGGAAGCATCGAGAAGCATGCGAGATCATAATAAAGGACGTGAAAGGCACCATCATACCTGCATAACTGTTTTTCTGATACGCCACAACTTATAGGTCTCTGCTTCATCATCCATGTTTTAAATTAACTAAATATGTTACAAAAAACGATTAATAAATAATGCTCGCAGCTTAAAGATTTGTCCAAAACGTGTAAAATGAGAAGAAAAACGTGTTTACAAATTTTCAGGTCCAAAAAATAATTTGTTTATGACAGTAGTGCCAACCAGTAAGTAAAATATTTGATTCTAGAAAAATTTTAACCTTTTTTTTTTAATAAATTAATTAATTAACATATTTAAGTATACTTTATTTTACTGTATTTTTTTAATATTATATATTAATATTATGCAATATTTTTATGTGAATAATTTTTTTTATTGCGTTGGTATTGTGAAAAACAAATGGACGCTCAGTGGATGCTAATCACAACATTCACAACACAATGTGCGATAATGTGTTTTTGTTATTAGATTAGTCCTGTAAAGAAAGAGGGAAAGAGGCAAGTTAGTCCTGTCCTGAGTAAGGTTCTGTGTTAATGGTTAGTTCTGGGTTTGATTAGAATTTTAATACGAGTTTGTGCAGTTACCACTTTCACTCATTTTGTTGTTTGATGTTGATGCCTATATTCATACGTACCGGTAATAAAATTCAAATTCAGCATGATAGATCTGTCAGAAAACGCACCATATGAAGTTGATGAGTACAGTGACACGTCTATAATACGAATAGATGGAAATATATCGTATGAAGAATTTTTTGTGAACTTTATACTAGCAAATCGTCCTTGCATCATAGAATCTCAATTTACTGATCATTGGAGAAGCAGAAAAGAATGGGTTGATATGGGACGCCCAAACTTCAAATTTTTGAAAGAAAATTTTGGTATGTATAATATTTTACCAACATATATGTATATATGTATATTTGCTCTATTTGCAAGTTACACTATTACTAAATTAAACTTACTTTCTCTTGAAACAGCCCAAAAATTAGTTGAAATCAAAATATCCCCCATTGCATCATACGGTATTGAAATCATATGGCCGTATTTGAAGTTAACAGACCTTAACAAGTTAGAGTCAGTCAAAGCATCATATCTAAAACGGGTACTATCAGTATCTAAATACACCCCAAGTAGATTGATCTATCTAATGACAAAATCAAATTTCTTTGTTAATGACATCAAACTTAAATTTAAACTACCCGACACACCAGAGTATGAGAAATTTATCTTTCAAAGAGAGGAGAAAATAACCCTAGTCAACCCAGAATTCTACCAAACCCCAGCCCTTACAAATGAAATTTGGAAAAAGTCAGGTTTCCCTCAAAGACACAAACACACCAGATATGCAGTTCATGGATTTCATCATCTCATATGTAAAAATAAAAACTTCCACCAAGTTGATGAAAACTGTATCTGTGAACTGTGTGAAAATCCATGCTCTCAATACCATTTCAAAACCTGCCACCAAAACCCAAGTTTAAAAGACTATATTAGTCTATATTATTATGGAAGAGATTCATAGACGATATATTCATGGTTTGGCAACATGGCATCGGCCCACTTCATGAATTCCTAGATGAACTCAACAAATTCTCCTGCCTAAAATTCACTCACTCCACATCACCTATTTCAGCCACCTTCCTCGATGTTGACATCAACATTGATGACGGTAAACTTATCACCTCAATCCACATAAAACCTACTAACCACATGCAATACCTCCACTACAATAGCTGTCACCCCCCGAGGACTATCCGCTCCATTCCCTTTAGCTTAGCATGCCGAGGCAACCGCATCCCAAACACAGACCAAACCAAATCTAAATATATTGACAGCATAACTACAGCTTTCTCCACCAGAGGCTACCCCAAGCACCTGGTGGAGAAACAAATAGCAAAAGCTGCCAATAGATTTAGTTTGGGCGACAAAACACCTTGTGACCAAAATAAAACAAATAATGACAATCAATCTATCCGACCCTTCATCACAACGTATCACCCCAAATTAGAAAAAGAAATCAGACAGATGTTACAATATGCACACCCCATTCTAGCCACCACCGAAACAAACCTACTGTTACCAAAAATACCACCAATAGCATTCCGTCAACCACCAAATATTAAAGCAATCTTATCCCATACTGATCCCACACCAAAACCTAAGCCCCTACCTAGTGGATCTTTCCCCTGTCAAAACAACGGCAAACAGAGCAACAGAGGAAGGAGATGCGATACATGCATCACTCAAATCCCCAGCAAAACGTTTACAAGTCCCGTCACCAACCTTACATACCCTATCCACGGCCACAATACTTGCACATCAGAAAACGTAATCTACAAACTTGAATGTACCCAACATACCACCAACCCCACCACAGGCCAACAGGAAAAATGTCAAGCATTTTACATAGGCTTAACCACACAAAAAGCGAGAGACCGCATGAATGGCCACAGACAATCCGTAAAAAACAATGAGATGGAAAAACCTGTGGCTGAACATGCGGCCTCTCATGGCATATCAAATTTCCAATTATGTTATAAATCAACAATACTTCGCACTATTCCGGGCCCAGCCAACTATGCGACATTACGACAATATGAATTAGCATATCAACATATATTAAGATCCAGAAAAGCCCAAGGGCTGCCTGGACTTAATATTCGCTAACATATTTCAAAAATATACCCTATTCCCACTCCCCTCCCCACCTTTTCCCTCACTCACTCCTTCCCTCACTCATTCACACTCCTTCCCAGATTCCCTACTCCACCCCCACCCCTCTCCACCAACTCCAAACCAGCAAGAGCATAACACGGCAGTACAAGACAAGACACTGCTCAGTGATGTGCTCAAGTAATTTTCTCTTTTGATTGATAATGTCATTATCATATGACGAAAGCTCTCAAGTTATAAAGAAACTTTTATAACATTATACTGTGCCATGGAAGACCTCGACCTCTCCATAGAACTTCTACTGTGGTAAGGCCCTTGCTGGTTTTTCTATCCTTTTCTTTCTCAACAATACTATAGGAATTTCAACCTTAAGACCCTTAAGCTGCTGATAACCAGTCCTATTACCATACGTATCATGTACCACCATATCATATGTATGATAGATTTTTATAGCATAAGGTAAAGTGTTATGACATTTTTTTAATAATGAATTCTCTATTTTTATATATAGGTTCAGTCAAAGTTCCTGTTGCTGACTGCAATAAGCAATATTTCAATGCTCAGCAGAAATCTGAAGAGAGTTTTACAAGTTTCCTTGAATATTGGGAAGAATATTGTTTGAAGGGTCACCCATCAGATTCGCCATGTCTCTACATGAAGGTACTGAAATTGAAGGCCAGATGCGCTTCATTTTAAATCTTAATTGACTGATTGACTAATAAGAAACAATTGCATTGAGGCCGACTAATCGATTTTGCTTACATCCGCTTCTGCAATGTGCAAGCATAGTAAGTCGAAATGAAAGCAGATGTGAACAAAATCGCTTATAGTCGGCCTCAAAACAGTTGTTCCTTTATCAGTCAATATCTAGAAATTAACCACTATTTTCTTTCAGGACTGGCATTTTACTCGAGACTTTCCAGAGTATGGAGCATATGAATGGCCTTCCATCTTTGCTTCTGATTGGTTGAATGAATTTTGGTCCACTAAACCTAGTGATGACTACAGATTTATTTATATGGGCCCGAAAAATAGTTGGTAAGATATTAAAATTTTGCATTGTAAGATTTTGCAACAGGAGCTGTCCAGCCTATTGACTAATAAAGGAACAACTGTTTTGAGGCCGACTTAAAGCAATTCCGCTGACATATGCTTCCGTTTCTACTTGCTACACATGCGCAGTACGTCAAAACAGAAGCGGATGTGACCGAAATCCTTTATAGTCAGCCTCAAAACAGTTGTTCCTTTATCAGTCAATAGTGAAGGTAGGCAAGTGGGGGAATACCCTCTTCCCATGTGTTTTCAGACCTGACAACGAGGGGTTGCCCCCCCCCCCCCCCCCCCTCTCCTGAATTATACACCCCTGATTAGCTGTATAATATCTGTCAGTATTATAATATGTTGTGCTCGTAATTATAGGACTCCACTGCATTGTGATGTATTGACATCATACAGCTGGTCAACAAATATTTGTGGCCGAAAACGATGGTTACTATTTCCACCTGGTACTGAAAATAGCATTCGTCTTCCTCGAGGAGTACTACCCTTTGATATAGCCCTGTCACCAGATCCAAATCTAGTTATTGATATAGAGCAGGCAGCAGGAGAAACTATATTTGTACCTTCAGGGTGGCATCATCAAGTTTGGAACTTAGTAAGCATTTCATAGTTTATTTGATTGTAATGTTTAATTGATGTTGTTTTCTCTAAATATTTGTACTTTTTTTTTTCTCCCATAGGAAGATACCATCTCTGTAAATCACAATTGGATAAATGGTTGTGGTTTATATAGGTCATGGAATGGACTTCTAGCTGGGTTGAATGCAGTTAGGAAAGAACTTTCTGATTGTGAAGATATGGAGAATTGGGATGAGCAATGTCAGATAATATTAACTGCCACATCTGGATCAAACTTACATGATTTTACACAACTTCTTACCTGTATAGCTCAGGCCCGGTAAGTTTTGATAATAATAATAAATTTTGTTATGCAATTAAAAAAAAAAAAACTGTCATGCTCATGCGTCTGGATTGTAAATTATTACAAAAAAGTCAAAAATTCTGTATTCAATGATAATCAAAATTAAGAAACCTGTAGTGTAGTGGCTTCTATTCTTTTCTGGCATGAGGAGGATCAGCGTTCGATACCAAGTCTGTACTGGCTGGCCTTGATGTCCAGCTAAGTAGGTGTGGTGTTGAGCGGTGATGTCTATAGCTGGGTAAAGCTCTTGATGGCACAGTTAACACATTTTTTTACATGGAGATGTTTCAAGACAACAGCCCTCATCCTCAGTTGCTTTGTAATCTAGAGGAAGAGGGCTGTCATATACTATAATCCATCAATCAATATATTGTAAATATTTGTGTAAAGTATCATTCATATGGTGTAGAAATTTTATGTCCATCAACGGAAACTAACCAGATACACAAATTTGCCTATTTTACACGAGAAAGCGTGCTACGTATGTGCAGAAAAATGATTAATACTGATGGATCAAGCTATGCTAATTTAAACCTTCACATGCACCATCATTAAGATACTGATGGATAGCGCTGTGCTCATGTTAACAAATACAAACTGTTCACATGCATCTGTCAGTTCAAGTTGTATTGATATAGTAACGGATAGATATAGCAGGGTGTTGCACATTTGACCTGTCAGTATCTGTCAGTTTTAAAAGCATGTGAAAGGGATTCTTTTATGTTATTATTATTATGGTAATTGTACAAGTCATTGGCATGCTCGCCGCAATTATCCGCAGTTGTTTGCTGCTTTTTTATAATACATTTCACTCATTTGAGAGTTTTGACATTTTTACACAAAAATTATTGCTTAAGAATCTCTTTTGTGCTAAAATTTCAAAGCCCTAAAATTATTGGAAGGTATTTAAAAAAATACAACTGCCGATAACTAGTACAACTACCATATTATTATTATTATATTAACATCATAAACAAAAAAAGCGACTGAGTTTACCTTTTAATGGATGCCAAATTAATGCACCTTGTTAATGATACCTGATATGTGCCATCTGATCTTCACAGTGTTGTTGTAAGGGTTTGTCAGTTTGTCATTTTTTTTTTTTTTTTTTTTTTTTTTTTTTTTTTTACATTGCTAAATTAAAATAGTATCAAATTTCATTCAAAGCAATAGTATAAAAAAAAATCAATTTATTATAACGACCTCAAAATTTATCTTGTAGGTGTTATTTTTCTTATTAAAGTATTTATTTACATAATACATACATTTTTTATAATTATTGAAATTTTTGTCACCAGTATCAAATGCCTGGAGGGTGAAAAGATAATTGCTTCTAGTCATTGGCTACTTGGAAAAAAGCATGCTAAGTTTGACCTGAAGAAAATTCTTGAAATTTTACCAGAATTATCAGAAGAATTGGGTGATTATGCACAGCCTGCAGAACTTTTGATCTTGGAGGTTGAAGAGGCATTAAAGTGGTGAAACAAATAATTTGTACAGATTTTAATTCATAAGTATTTATTCATTATTTTTGATGTAAAAAAAGAAGAAAGAAAATAATATTGTATATTATATTTATAAGTAAGCCTTGATGTTCTTTGTACTTGATTTTATATTATTACATTACACATAAATACAAAATTCATCTCATTTATTTATACATATAATCACCCATTTAACCCCTAATAAATTTGGATTTGTAATTATATAAGTTTTGCTATTAGCACTAAATTTAGTAAACTACAGGTACACTCCTCTCAAATAAATCTGACCGCTTGCGTTAAAGTTTCCCCATAATACCATATATTTAACATTTGGAGAGATTAGTGCTTCAGTCAGATTTATTCGGGACGAGTGTACAGTACATACTCTTTCATAGGAAATGTGATTCTTTACCTTTACTCTAAGGTAAGAGAAAAAAGAAAAATGGCAGAGTGTGTATGTAAATATTCTTCTGATTAATAACAAGTTTCAGTCTTTACAGTTTAGATTTTTCATCACTTACTGAAACAACACCACTTAGATTTAATTTCTTAATTATATCTTTGGTATACCCAAGTTGTGTTAATATTTCCACTGTATGCTGTCCTACTGCTGGTCTTAAATGATTTGCTACCATACTGGACCCAGGAGTTCGACTTAGTTTGGGAGCTGGTTGTGGAGCTATCGAACCATCTTTACCTAATGAAAGAATTTGAATTTAATTTATATATTGGGTTAATTATGAGGAAAAATAAAATCTGGTAATTTGAAAAGTTTAAAAAAAAAAAAAAAAAAAAAAAAAGGATAGAAAAAAGATAGCCACAAGCAAAATATTGTTTTATGGTTGTTGGTTTACTTATCCTTTCCTTTGACAGTAATATTAGTTTAGATATTGGTACCAACTACAAACACATGATGGACAAATCAGGGTTCTACTGGCCATAAGAGATGAACTTTCATTTGCAGACTATTGACTATAATAAAGAAACAACTGTTTTGAGGCCGACTTTAAGCAGTAATGCTCACATCTGCTCCCGTATCTATTTACTATGCATGCACAGTATGTTAAATGGAAGAGGATGTGAGCAAAATCGCTTAAAGTTATCCTCAAAACAGTTCCTTTATTAGTCAGTTTCCCATGACTAAAAATGGTCACTGTAGTGATTTCTTTTCAAACAAGTTTTCATGACTGCAGCACCTTTTTTAAGGGGAGAGTTACAATATGACCTTCTATTTATGGTGCCAACTGAATTCTGATGACCCAATGTGACCTTGAAGATTTTGTAAACACACCTGTAACAAACAGTCCCCTATGTTTGTTATGTGGATGATTAGCTGCTTCCTGTATAGAAAGTACTGGTGTCACACAAGCATCAGTCTTTCCAAATATAGCATCCCATTCATCTCTTGTTTTGCTTGCAAATCGTTGAGTAAATAATTCTCTAACTTTCAAAGCTTCCTCTGGTGTGGAGGGTAGCTGAGGGGCCTCTTCATCAGTTAATCCCAGGCCTTGAATTAACTGTGCATAGAATTGCATTTCTAATGGTCCTATAGCTACATAGCCTCCGTCTTTGGTTTTATATGTGTCGTAGACATGGGAACCAGAGTCCAGCCTAAAATTAAGATAAAAATTAATATTTAGTATACAATTTTAAATTTAGATGAGCTATCTTACAAGTTTTGTCCCCTTGGTTGACCCCAAATTGGTAGTTGTTGTCCTCGGAATATCCAGCTTCCTACGTAAGCAGCACCTTCTACCATACTGGAATCTACAACTTGTCCGAGCCCAGATTTGGAACGTTCTAAAAGGGCTAGAATTATTCCTAAGGCGCAAGTTAAACCACCCCCAGCAAAATCTGCCAATAGATTTATTGGAGGTGTTGGGGTTTGATCTGCCCTACCAAGCACTGACAGGAGTCCTAAAACAGGGTATAGCATGTTAAAATAATACAGTTGAACATCATTTGGGAAAAATTAGCAATAATCATATTAAAAGTATACTGTGGCAATAATGAATACCTGAAATTGATACATAATTTATGTCATGTCCAGCTCTATCAGCCATTTCTCCATCTTGACCATAACCAGTTAAACGAGCATAAATTAGTTTAGGGTTATCTTTCAATAAAGTCTCTGGACCAAGACCAAGTTTTTCCATCACTCCTAAAAAAACATAACAATTTAGACAAATAAAACACTATTTAAATTTATATAAGGTATCATGGTAGTTAAACATATTATACAGTATATGTATGTAAATATTCACCTCTACGGAATGGTTCGATTAGTACGTCGGACTGTTTACTGAGATCTCGGAGAATTTTAACTCCGTCAGCATGCTTTAGGTTTAAAGCTAGAGACTTTTTTCCATGAGACATAGGGTCTAAATCAACTCCTGTGACGTGCTATAAATAAAAGTAATAAAATACATTGTGCCTTAATTTTATTAAGATTTATAAAAGCAGTGAATAAAAATTTATAATGCAATAAAATATGCATGCTTTTTTATGCGCTGATGTATCTACTTTCATTTTATTTGTATGTATGTGCATTATTAATGACAATATTTCAGATATATTTTTTTATCTATGCTGAGTAAGCAAAATTACGGTCATATAATATACCTTATCTACTCTGGTGACTTGAGCTCCAAAATCAGCAAGAATAGATCCACAAAAAGGAGCTGGAGCTAACCCAGCCAGTTCGATCACTTTTAATCCTCTCAGTGCCATTGTTTAAATTAAGCTGCTACTTTATGTTAACTATATTAATTACAACGAACTTTTAATTATTGATCTACTTTAGCAAAATTACTACGTTTCACTGCTCACTTTTAATTAGAGTAGAATTATTCATTGGCACTTCTTATAAATTTGAGTAGGCGCGGTGAAAGCTCAAAGGTCAGCTGGTGCTAGTACCAACATCTGAAAAATAATCAAAATTTTAGTAAAATGCATTGAACAATTTATTTTGAACTTTTCGTGAATAAAATATTATATTTCACCATAAATTAATACTTTTAAAGTTCTAATAGCTATTTTTAGTGCCCATTTTATTATTTTTCAAGCATTTTTCCTCTCGAACAGAAAACCCGAAATTTAGTACAAAAATAGATTACGTTGGCTAAACTTAATTTTAGCAGCTGATAAGAAAAGTGACACAAGTGTAAAAATTTCTTTACTTGAACTTGGATGCTTTGTCTTAGATAATTTGTACTTTTCAATCAAAAATACATAAATTCATTAGTTAAAAATGGATCGTGAAGCACTGATAAGGACTATAGTATTAGGTGCAATAATTTTTATTGTGTTTATGAGTTTTCCACCTCTATGCGGAAGCCACGGAATCGACGAACCTCCGGCGTACAGGTACTCTCGTCAAGCAAACACCGAAGCACATAAACACGAGGATCATGGACATTCTCACGGTGGTCATGGTCACGCACATGATGAACATGGGCATGGCCACGCACACGGTAATCCTCCTCCTGCTAAACCACATTCAGCACATGGTCACGACGAGCCGGTTAAGAAAGATATTACGATGATTTGGATTGAAGCCATTGCTTCTACTTTATTAATCAGTGCTGCTCCATTCTTTATACTCTTTCTAGTTCCTCTAGATAATAGTAAAGAACGAGAACCTTTACTTAAAATTTTATTAAGTTTTGCATCTGGAGGACTTTTAGGTGATGCATTTCTTCATTTGATTCCGCATGCACTTGTAGCCCAGAATGAAGGAAATGAGAATGCTGCTCATAGTCATTCTCACAGTCACTCTCATTCACATCTGGGTGATCCTGAAGGAGTGACTCATGGTCACGATATGAGTGTAGGATTGTGGGTGTTGTTTGGAATCGTTACGTTCTTGCTCGTGGAAAAGTTTGTACGTTTAGTAAAAGGAGACTCTCATGGTCATTCTCATCACAAGCATACAGAGATAACTCCTAAGAAAGATGAAGCTGCCGAGTCAAAGAAAGGAAAGGGAAAGAAAAAGGATAAAGATTCAGACAAGGAAGATGAAGGATCTAGTAAGGACGAGTCTTCTAAAAAACAAGTTGCTGAGAATGCTCCTGTAGGTTTGTATATTATAATATTACATACCTAAGAGGGATACAGTGTATAATGAGTACGTATATACACAGGTGTGAAGTATGTGTGTAGTATATTTTACTATTCAAAAATTTGCACTGTTTATTTAAAATAGTAGTGTTGTTCGTAAACCCTGTTCTCTTGCACCAAAAAATGCGCATTCCATTTGAATAACCATAAGCGATCGTCATTTTTGGTGCAGAGAACAGGGTTTACGAACAGCATTAATGCTGTTCGTAAACCCTGTTCCCTTGCACCAAAAAATGCGCATTCCATTGGAATAACCATAGGCGATTGTCATTTTTGGTGCAGAGAACAGGGTTTATGAACAGCATTAATGTTATTCTTATGAGGAAAACATGCGCTGCATTTAAATAGTAAAAATTGTAGATATACAGTACATATAATATTACAATCCTGTGTACACTCAAGATCCTCTAGTTTTACCCATCAAAGCTATATGCCACTTTCTTTACAAAACAAAAAACAAAAAACAAAAAAATAAAAAAGGAAAAATGTCATTTGAAGTGACAGAAATGTTGCAAATGCACCCACCTCACCTGCAACTTGATCCACTGATGGAGTTGTAGTAGTTCTGCAAGTTTAAATTTTGGCAATATCAACTTAAATATTGTGTATTGTTCACATGCAATGTAAAAGTTACGCGGGACAACAGATACAGTAAACAAAGTTGTAACAATAATGATGTTCGTAAGCCCTGTTCCTTTGCTTCATTAGCATCATTAATGTAAACAAATGAAGCAGTTCACATGTAATTTGCAAATTACATGTGAAGGTTCCATTTGTTCATATTGTTCCAATTTTGTTTATCCATTATTGATGCACAAAACTTTTATGTTACATGAACAATGCTTTAAGATGATAATTTGACTATTTTCTGAAGAAAACAGCATTTCTTTGATTTAGAGGATCTTGAGTTTGCATGATATTTTGTAAGCCAGGCAGTTTAGCACAATATTGCTACCAGTATTGTAATACAGTATAAATGTACTGGTACCATGACCAAATATACCAACCATCTATCCAACACTTACTTATATTTATGCCCTACCTGCATTTTAAAATTTTAAAAGGAAAAGGGGAAAATATTAAAAATCTCAGTGAAGTAATTTATAGTACGTACTGTAACTGACAAATAATTTTTATTATTTTTATTTTACAGAAGACATCAAAGTAGCTGGCTACTTGAATCTAGCAGCAGATTTCACTCACAACTTCACTGATGGACTTGCCATAGGAGCATCGTACCTAGCTGGTCGTAATATAGGAATGGTAACCACGGCAACCATCTTGTTACATGAAGTTCCTCATGAAATTGGAGACTTTGCAATCCTCATCCAGTCAGGATGCTCAAGGAAGAAGGTAATTGTGCTTGGCATTGATCATTTATTTGAAATCAATATTATTTACAAAAAAAAAAGGCTGGCGTAGTGACTAGCATGCTTGTCTGGTATGTGGACGATGAGGGCTATGTCCCCAATTCCCCCTACTCCCTATGGTGGGGTAAAATATTCCTTAAAACCCTACTTTTGCTATAGCCGCGCACATGGTCCGAAGAAGTGTGCTTAAAATGCACCATACGGTAGTTATATTTAGTAGGGAAAAAGGGAAAGTTTGGGATACAGCCCATCATTTGATTCCAAGCCCATGCTGGCTGGCCTTGACCAGCTAGTAGGTGGGTGGTGCCTCAAAATGCTTAAGCATGTGAGTTACCTGCAGTTTGGTGCACAGGCAGGCCAGGCAGTTAGACCACTGCTTGTTCATAGTAATACGTTCTGCTGTAAGGTAGTCCGGTGTTTTGGGCCTGTGGTCCAGGAAGTCACAGCTCATAGTTAAATTATGTACCGGAAATGATTTGTCCTGGCCCATCTATGCAAGGGGTTTATGGCATAAAAGACGTACTGTAATATTGTATCAACTTAGTGATTAGTACTTGGCTGATTGATCAAAATATTTGAATGAAGAAGCATATAAATACATTGCGAAATTTGGGGACTGGAAAATAGTTAAGATAGTGAGTTGTGGCTGACAGGGATGCCTTTCATTTGAGAAAGAAAATATTCAAACCTGGTCTGATATTAAATGCTTAATTTTAAAAAAGGGTATGCATTAAGGTTTGAATATTTTCTCTCTTACATGCAAGGCATCCCTGCCAGCCACAACTCACTATCTCCCATTTCTCAAGTTTTCCAATCTTAAAAGTTTTTTCTATCATTATATTATCAATCAAGTGCATACTTTAAAGTCTATTTTGCTGTAATTATTACTATCAATAATTGGCTATGTGCAATACAAAAAGATTTGATAGTAGAATTAAAGATAGATAAGAAAAAATGTGGTGTTCCTATCAGCTTACAGCACACTGTCTCATAATGTATTCATGCATTTCAAACTAATGATATTTTATATGTATGGGATATGACAAAACAAACAATTCATTAAAAAATAAAAGGGAAAAAAGACCCTACATTGGGATGACTGTGTGGTGTAATAGCCTACTGTAAATACTTTTTTTTATAGACGCTGAAGTATTAAATTAGCATCACTATACACTATAAAATACACTCTGCAGTTAAATCTGTAGGTAGCATTAATATCTGGCATATCCCTATGAACACTGAAGGTAGACTAGAAATCAAAGTTCAGATTTTATTGGGAGTAGTGTACAAAAATTGCTGTACAGTTTCAGACAAATGAAAGGTAACCATTTAAACATATTGCTATTTTGCACGCCTCAAGTTTTATGTGGAAACGATATTGTTGTGTCATATTCTCGTGTTTTGATGAGTGCTCAGGTATAGCGATATCTATCAGGTGAGCTGCTTTAGCCAGCAAGCCAAACATGCCTCATGATGCACGTGAATATGACTTAGTAATATAGTTTTCACATAAGTTTGAGGTGTGCAAAAAAGCAGCAAGTTTAAACGGTTACCTTTCATTTGTCTGAAAACTGTACAATGTAAAGATATCTAACCTAAAGCTTTGTGTTTGTGATCCTCAGGCTATGCTCCTACAACTCACCACTGCAGTGGGTGCTCTTACCGGTACTGTTGTCTCACTTATGGCTGAAGGAATTGGTAAGTTGCTCCTATTAACATTTTTAATACTTACCTGTAGGCAGTATTAAAAAAAGAAAGAAAAAAAAAAAGTTAAGGGGTCCAATAGTTTAATATTTTAACAAAACTTCAGTGATCAAACCCATTGGTTTATTGTTAATGCTTTATAATAATGAATGATAATTAAAAAGATTTGATAGAAAAACACATAGCTAGATCGATAGGAAAAATTGGGGAATGGGAGATAGTATGAGCTTATACAGGGACCAAATGAAGCTCGCTTTCTACAGAGCAATATGAGCCGCTTTACATACACTTATATATTTAATTTCGGCTTGGGTTAGAATATTTTCTCTATTTCGCGTCCCTGTGTAAGCTCATACTATCTCCCATTCCCCAATTTTTCCTATCGATCTATCTATGTGTTTTTCTATCAAATCTTTTTTAATTACCAACTATTGCACAGACGATTTTTTCCTAAGATTTCTTTATAATAATGGTGCATTAAAAAAAATGTTATTGATTTATTATGAAAATGAGGGGAGGGGGGACATTGTGGTTAATATATTTGCTGATATTAAAAAATAAAATTTATAATAGAAAATAGCAGGAGAGAGATTAGAGTACAGTGGATTGAAAATTAATAAAAATCTAAGTTTTTCTAATTTATATATTTAATTGGGATTTGGGATCAAATATTCAACATAGACGAATTATTGATTTATTGATAAATTTAATTTATTTAAATAATGAAAACTATTTTAAAATTTTGAACCACGATAACATCTCCATGAAATACGTCTTTGTCTAATTTTATATCAACGTTGCTCCTCATTGGCCAATGTTCACTTGACCTTGAACAAATATAGTCAGATCGACGTCAAATTTTGGATTTTCGCAATTCAGGTCATTTGCAGCAAAAAATATTTTTCAAGGTCAAGTGGACGTCGGCCAATATAGCGAAACAACATCGACATAATTTTCAAGTCAATAGTTTTTAGTAGGTTTTTGTAGTAAAAGTACATAATTGAATATTTGTTATACTTCAGGTGGTGCTGCAAGTCAGTGGGTACTTCCCTTCACAGCTGGAGGTTTCATTTACATTGCAACAGTATCTGTCATTCCTGAACTGTTAGTCGACACCAAGTTTGGCCAATCTGTCAAGGAAATCATTGCTCTCTTAGTTGGCGTTTACATGATGGTATTAATTGCAGATTATGAGTAACCAACCAAATTTAATCAATTTTACTAGCTTTTTATGGACAATGATTTTTATCTCACTCTTTTTCTTGGTGTTTTATATGTGGGAAACTAGAGATCACTAAATATAAATTCAGTTGTGCTGGAAAAAAAAAAAAAAAGTTGATTTCAGATTGTTGTAAAAAAGAAAGAAAAAGTTACAAAAAAAATAAAGACAGTTTATTTCAGCTTGTTGTAAGAAAGATAAAGTTACAATTTCATAAAAAATATATTTTATGCTGTGTTAAAATGCAATTATATGTAATACCTTAATGCTTAATAGATAGCATTCTTGATATTTTAATTACTCTACAAATTTAATAAATTTACTCTGGAGCAAATGATATTATGATAATTAAGCTATTTTCTCTACCCCAAAATATTCTTTAGATTGTATATTTTATATGTAATCAAAGTATTCTTAATAGAAGAGAAAATAATAAATTTAAAAGGAGTGTCAAATTAATTATTAACATGACCAGAGACTCTTGTCTAGTAACTATTTCTTCTTTAAAAAATTGGGCTTCCTCCTACAACTGATAAGAATGTAACAAAAAATTGTGACATAAACACCTATGTATGTATTAGTTTTGCCAAGAGAATTGTAACGAAAGTATCGTGTTCCCTCAAATTTATTGCATAACGAAGGGTTAAGTAGGGTTGCATATGTTCGCAGACGGCGCTACGAAATTATCACAGAAAATAGTGAAACCAATCTGATTGTGTGTCATATAGCGCTGCTGATCTGATTTGGTTTACCTAATTTCCATGCTTGTGCTTAGTCGTAGCTCCATCTGTGAACGTGGGCTACCCTTTCAGACCCTTTATTACGCAGAAAGACTAAATTTGTAGTAACTTGCTTTTCTTTTTAAAATTTCCCTTGTTCTGCCATGACCCAGTGCAACTGATAAGTGTTTTCTTACATCACTTAACTTGCAAACTTATGTTTATTTTTTTATAAAAAATAAACTTATATTTTTTCATAACCACTATGATAGTTAAAAATTTGTTTAGCACAAATATTTTTTTGTTAACTACACAATTTTTTTTTTATATAATATATATACTGGTATTTCATTACGTTTTGTGTATATTTTGTTTTTTAAACCACTTTTTTTGATCTTTTGTGTTTTGTAAGTGAGTTATTAAATTGAGAGTTGTATTACTTAAAAATTGTTAATTTTAAATGTATGATTGAAATATGTATTACAATCTTACAAATACCTACTGTGCAATTCATTCCAGTCTCTTGATTTTTTTAAATAATGTTTTATATGTTTTAAAAAATATATAATATTTTTTTTTTTCTTTGTTATTGATACATTTTTAAAACTTTAATGTCAGATGTTTGCACTGAAATTTTGAACTTAAATAGCAAAAGCAAAGATATACAATCATATCATTGGGTATGTAGTATTGAAAAAGTCAATGTGATCTTAAAATTTTTTTGGCAATCAAAAAGTCACCTTATAAGCTGCCGACTAAATATTTTCTTATTTATAGCTACTAGATCATCTTGTATCTTGCATACACAGTACAGTTTCAGACAAATAAAAGGTAACCATTTAAACATGCTGCTTTTTTTGCAAGCCTTAAATTTTATGTGGACACGATATTGTTACGTCATTTTTGCATAGTTTGATGCGTGCTCAGGTGTAGCTTTATCTAACAGGTGAGCTGCCTTAGCCAGCAAGCCAAACACAGCTCATGCAGCACAAGAATATGATGTAATAATATAGTTTCTACATAAAATTTGAGGCACACAAAAAAGAAGCAAGTTTAAGTGGCAATCTTTCAGTTGTTTAAAACTGTACACATGATTGTAAAATATATATATATAAATAAATATATATATATATATATATATATATATATATATATATATATATATATATATATATATATATATATATATATATATATATATATATATATATATATATATATATATATATATATATATATATATAGATACTTTGAATTCAGCACATTTTTCTCATAAGAATAATGTTGTAAATTTAGCATGAGCTTCTGAGTGATAAAATACATTTTTTTATTTTTTTTATCATAAGCATGCATTACATTAAACTGTTACCTTGTGATAGCATTTAAAGTGGACGGCTTGTAAGTTGGCTCTCTTTACTTGTTTGTCTCAATTTCACTTTGAAAGAAAAGGATTGGAGAAAATCAGCAATGGCTGAGAGTCCTCTAGTTTGGTGAAAATCTAGCTAGCACAGAGATAAATAAAACTAACACATTGGATAGCATTCGTCACTAAACTCCAAGAGGAATGTTTTATGCCTTTATCATACCTTACCGACTCTTGAGAGAAATTATGAATGATGACTTACATTCATAGTTTTTCTCTCTGTAAGGATTGACAAAGGCACAGACACTCTGTTTTCTCTTGAAGTTTTGTATCAAAAGCTATTCAATGTGCTTATCATCTCTGTGCTAGCAAGATTTTTACAAAACCAAGAAACTCGTGGCACTACATGGTTTTCCGTATTCTCTCCTCTTAAAAATAATAACTATAGTATACACTTTTGAAAGGGTTTAGGGCCTGATGACATGCCAGGCCCACTCTTACACCAAATCCTTTATTATAATTTATTAAGTTTAATTCTGAGTTTTATTTTATTGTACATGTAATAAGAATCATTTTAATGGAAAATAATAATGTATGAATGTACAGAATTATTATAGAGGACATTTTTGTGCCTTGTTTTTGAAATTACAGTAAAAAAAGGGGAGAATTTGTGTTATTTGTGGTTTTATAAAATGTTTGAAAAAATATTGCATTCATTCATTCATTCATTTTTTTTTTTTTTTCTTTTTTTGTTATTGCAGGGTCAAAATTAATGCAATTATTGTGTAATTTTAAAAGAGTTCTGCCTTTTTTTTTTTTTTTTTTTTCCTCCCTGCTTTAAAATGTAATGCATGTTCAATCAAATGGAAGCCAAAGGCTATGTAAAAATCCATTGAATTGTATTTTTCTAATAGTTATTGTTTAATTTAAAAATAATAAAACAATATAAAATACTGTTTGAAAGTTATAAATAATGTAAAATTACTTATATGTGAAGATGAAGTTATCTCATTCTAAAATTATATTATGGTATTAATTATCGTGTACATTTATTGTTTAATAATAAAAATATTCAACTCGTAAAATTGTTATACTTTTATTTTTTAGACTTAATAGTTAATAGTGTTGTTCGTAAACCCTGTTCTCTTGCACCAAAAAATGCGCATTCCATTTGAATAACCATAGGCGATCGTCATTTTTGGTGCAGAGAACAGGGTTTACGAACAGCATTATTGTTCCTAAAAACCTGTTTTCTTGCACCCAAAAAAATGCGCATTCCATTTGAATAACCAAAGTTGATTGTCATTTTAGAAGCAGAAAACAGGGTTTACGAACAGCATTATGAAACCTATCTACACATCTAACTATCTATCTATCTATCTATCTATCTATCTATCTATCTATCTATCTATCTATCTATCTATCTATCTATCTATTTATCTATCTATCTATCTATCTATCTATCTACTTTATGCACATTGACTTTGGTATTTAAAAAAAAAACTAATAAAATTTTGAAATAAAAAAAAGCTATTATTATTTATTATTTATACATATTTTTTTTTAAGTTTTGAAATGTAGAATACAAAAGGATAAAAGCTATAATTTTGAATGTTTTAGTCGAAATAAAAAACGTAAATTATACTCTCACTTCTACCATTATTATTATACTATTATAATCATTATTAATTATAATAATAATTATAATAATTATAATCATGATGTGCAGATATACAGTAGATATAGTGCGGGTATTGCATAATTTGTTATTTATATTCTATATAAAAATAAATCTATATATTTGACTGACAAGCTTATTTATTAGATTTTTAGCATTCAATAAAGCAAAGTAAATAAATTGAGTAAATAAAATCCCTTCTTTCGTATTTTTGAGACTATATGATTATTTCTCTTGTTTATTTATTTTTCATTTAAAACTGCCTTTGTTTATTATTGGCTATATACGGCTACCTCAAAGCGCAATAAGGTCTAGACTCTATAGAGAGACAATGTGGCTACCTATAAATCATCTCATAGAGTGCGCTCAAAACCTATAAGTTTTTATTTACATATTTTCAAGATATAAAATTTTAATATAATAATAATACGATGTATTTTTACGATATTATTATTCTGCTCTACAAGCACAATAGAAAAAATCATAATAAAATTTTATAATATTTGAATTTCTTTGAAAAGCGTTAATTATTATTATGAATTAACTTAAAAGTTATAAAAGTTACAATATTTCTAAATGCAAGTTTGTAGCATACAAAAAGTATTAATAAATTATATTTTAAGTTTTTCATGAAGTTTTACTTCAGCATAAATTTACATTTCTAACGTTTCTTTAACGTAACTTTTTCAACAAAAAGAGTACTTTAACTTTATATTTATTCTGTTTATAAGAAAAATATTAACAATATATGCTGCATAATGCATATTTTCTTATATATATACGGTAGTATAGTATTATTATGATGTATTAATTTTAATTGTTGGCCTAGGGCCTAGTTCATTTTAGAAATGCGTATTGAAAAAAAAAAAGTACATTCTGAAAAACAACAATAAGATTGCGAATAAATACCGCAGAAATTACGTAAAATTAAAATTACATTAAATATAATGTTTTTTCTTTTGATATGCAGCGAAATAACTTAACCTTGACGTTCGCTACGTATCCTAATTTTAAGCAACCCGCTTGATACATCTGTTCAACTGGCTGCATAAGCACCAGGATACCCTTACATTCATATCGATAATGTCTTAAAAAATATAATATGAATGTATGAATTTGATCAATAAAAACTATTTGAGACTAAAAAACTGAAACTAATAAATTATTTCTTATTTATTTATTTCCTCATATTTATTTTAATTACATTTTGTTTTACTAAAATGCATTTGGCTATATACATCGCAAAAAAAAAATATATATATATATAATAAAAAATAAATAAATAATGAAAAAAAATCCACACATAATTTAATTAAAGTAATTAAATATCAATTATGTGTATAATTATACAACGCCCATACTTTTAAGTTTAAGTTTCAAAATGTGTGAATTACAGCAACTTTTCTATTACTTTTAGTCAAAGAAAAAAAATATTTGAAAAGGTCTTTCATTTTCATTTTTATTATTATTATTATTATTTAATGTCTTTCTAAAAAAGTTTCTTAATTATTTTACCCTCTTTTATGCCCTATACTAGTTAATTCATATAATAAGAAATTAATTTCAAAGTAGAACACACATTTCTCTTGATAGATGAAAAAATGAGGAAGGTGTAATACTCCCACTTTAATCCCTATGGCAACCAACACCCCGCCCTCTTTCCCTCACCCCTCTCTTGCTCGGAACACATACACATAGATGCTTTTCAATCATATCAAACGTGAGAGTGAAGATCGAGGTCTTTGCTTCACAAGGGAGGGACGCCTATACTTTTCATCAGCCAAGGGAAATCACCATAATGCGGACGAAAGAAAATTATACACTCGCTACTACTAGTTTTTTTTTTTCCTTCTACTTCTTCTTCTTCTTCTTCTTCTTCTTCTTCTTTTTAAATTAAACTCACGATATGCAAATAGATAATATCACACAAAATATTGATCATGAATCTAAATTTAGATAGAGTCTGCAAATAATGTTTCATTACTTTTGAAACTTCCTATGTATAAAGGATAAAAAAACATATTATTTAAAATAAACGGTTAGTGATCATAAACGATCGAAAAAAAAATTCTCTCACATGCAATACTGATTAACTTTCAATTGGTAACTGAAATTTTCAACTTCAATGCCTTTTATTTTTATTTTTTATATGTATATTTTTTTTACATTTCACAATCTACACAATATTATCAAATAAATAAAAATTGAAAATATTTAAAATATTGGTATTTGTATTATATATGGGATCTGTGTTTTATGTTTTCAATTTAGCTAAAATTTTAGTATTAAATAACACATTTTTGTATGTTTTTGCATTCTTTTCTATAGATATAAAAAATACTAAATTTTTTTATTATTTATATTTTTTATTATTTAACATATACATACATTTGGTACAATATATTTTATTGTGCGATAACATGGGCTATATATGTATATATTAACTTCACACATTATCAAATATCTCTCTTCTATATTTATATATATAATATATTATTTATATTTATACTAAAAACTGTATAGGATATTTATATTTTTAAGAAACAAATATCTAAATATTATATATTATAATATTCTTTTATACTTGATTATTATATTTAATATTTATGATGATATATTATAATAACGTATAATAATATTATATTATTTAATAATTATATTTGACACACATACATTAAATAAATTACAAATGAAAGTGAAAAACAAAATAAAATTAATTAGCTAATTTGAATTACTTTTTTTTTCATAATAATGAGTTAAGTGAAATTAGTAATAATGTTTTTGTTTTTTTAAAAAGAAGAAAAAATTGATGAAATAATATTTAAACTATAATTGCTGAATAGGAAAAAATTGCAGGAAATTTTTGACATTTTTGTTAATTACATATATCTAATAAATCTAAAACTACTTACATAGTATTTATATATATATATATATATATATATATATATATTTATATTTGAGAAAACTACTTTTTATAATGAATAACATTTATATATTTTCTTTTATATTAATCTATTATAGATACATATTATATGATTAAAACATTTAATATATTATTATTATTATTATAATAATTATAGAGATATAATACGTAATATATTTTTTATTATAGATTACAATAAAAGCACACGTTCTTACTTACATTTATTCAATTAAATTAACAGTAGTTAACTACATTCTTGTACTTTATACTTCCGGTCCACGACATAATAAATAGTTCATTTTTTAATTTTTTTTTCTTATTATAATACACTTATATTTATTTTTTAAACACTCATTTAAATGGAAAGCATTGCATACATTAAAACACCTTTTTTATGTCCCTAAAATTTTCCTGCAAAAATTTCATTTTTTAAATATTTTATCCCTGTGAGTTGATTTTAAAGAAACCTTAAAACGTTGTGGTTTTTTCCCTCCAGTGCTCCAAATTAGGGAGCAAAAAAAGGAAAACGTTTTAAGGAACACTTTTAAAAAAATTCTATACTACAGGAAGAAAATATGTTTTATTTTTTTTTTAATTAAAATAATTATTTAAAATATGAATAGACATTGTAGATTAAAACTTTTGGTCTAGAGATAACACATAATAATTTGGTCATATGTATGGTATATATGTTTAAATTTTGCCTACACATTGACGACATGCAGATTTGGACTATATAGTTATATTATACATCAAGAATTATGATGAAAATCGTCCAATTATTATTTATTAATAGATATTGACACAAATCACAACATGAAAATATTTAATATATATATGACATCAATACTAAACTAAAAAATTATAATCTATATAAAATTTAATTATAGATAAAAATAATTTTTATTTTCCTATATTGAATAGTAAAGATGTAACTGATTTGACATTGACTTTAAGCGATTTCACTCACATCCCACTTCTGTTTCTACATACTGCGCATGTGTAGAACGTTGAAACGGAAGCGTATGTGAGGAAAACTTCTTAAAGCAGCCATATTAAAAAATAAAGCTACAACTGTTTTGAGGCTCCCTATATGCGATTTCGCTCACATCCGCTTCCGTTTCTACGTACTGCGCATGCGTAGAACGTTAAAACGGAAGCGGATGTGAGAACAAAATTGCTTAAAATCAACCTTAAAACAGTTTCTTCTTTATTATCTTCACAAAACTCAACTCAGAAACTATGCATGCGGTTTTTCATGATGTCGCACAACAACAAAAAAACATAAATGAATACTTTATTTTTATTTTTTCATTATAAAGATCCTTCATGCAATTATTTAAACCCTTTGATATGAATAATATCGTGTCTTTTAAAATATTATATTCATTCACCTCTATAAAAATATTTGACATATTATGCAAATATATATATGAATAATTTGAGATAAAATAAAAGCATATACATATATATGTTTATTTATTATTACCTAAAATATATAACTTTCGAAATGTTGCAAGTTGGTAAACCTTTCATATTAATCTAATTTATAATTTTCATGAATAATAAATATTTTATACTAAAATTTGTAACATGAATTAATTATAATTTTTTAGATATTAACAGTAGCAAGGGACGTCTAAAAACTAAACTTTTATATATTTCATTAATATACAATAAACGTAATTTTTTAAGCTAAAAATTTATATATATATATATACTGTTAGTAAATTTATAAAGAAAATTCTTTTCAGGCAACAGGGAACAAAAATTCTCTATTGTAGTTTATTTTAGAGTTGCAAGCTGCTTTTCTGTTTTGAATAAAAAAAAAGTATCGACTTAAGTTTGAAAATAGGATTAGTTTGTTTTACTTTTTTATACTTTATTATAAATAAAATTTTGATCGTATTATCATCTAAAAATGATATATTTTTAGCTTTTATATGAATAAGATTAGAAATAGTACATATAAAATTTTATAATTTTATTTAATTCTCCCATCGTAAGGAACAAAATTGCGTTTATTTAAATTCCTTATTTAAAAATAATTAAATTTCATTCACAATTGCAATCTTTTGAATAAATATTTTTTTAATTTGGTCTCTTTAAGTTAAAATTTTGCATAATTTTACATGTTTTTTTCAAGAAAGTTTAAATTTCTTCATCGTACTGCAAGAAATTTGCTTACTTTATGCATTCAATTTACAAATTATAAAGGGGAAAAGTTTTTTGTTAATGTTACCAAAACAATTTTCTTTATAAACCTACGTTAAAATGATCACATTTTTTTTTAAAAATTAAAAATCAAAATCATGGAAGCACAAAATTAAAAGAATACAAAATGAGATATTTATAAGTCAATTTTGGTTTTTATAAGATTTTTATATAAAAATAATATAAGTAAAGAAAATATTCTAAATTTATTTATTGTTTTAGGTGAAAAGGAAAAGCTTAAAAAAATAATAAGAATAAAAATATTATTTTTTCCGATCTTTTCAGGTCAGCTAACTTAAAGTAATTTTTCTTTTAATAACTTGCAAAAACTTTTTTTTATATCTTTAGTTTTTTTTTTATGGCATTATTTTATTTGCTGGCTATTTGATATCGTCAAACAAAAGAATAATAAAGAAAAAAAAGAAGAAAAGAGAAGAAAGAGAAAAATAAACGTTATTATATAAGATTGTTGGAAAATCAATAATTAATGTTTAAATATATTTAGACTTGAAATATTATAAAATTTTATTTATTTCATCAAAATAATTAAATATTTATTATGAAAAGGTTTGTTTTGTTTTGTTTTTTTGAAAATGGTGCAGAGTGTGAGTTATATTTTTCCATACATATAGGGATTTATCTGAAAAAAGAGGGTTGAATTCGGAGTATTGAGGGTGTCAGCTGTTTCACATGAAGGGACTTTTCCTCTCAGCTTTCGTTTGTCTCCACCTGAAAACAATATATCAGTGACGTTAGTATAAAAACCTTTTTGATACCATGTGAGTATACACTACAGGCATACAGTAAGGGTGGGTAGGTTGAATCTCTATATATATATAGAGGAAGTCAGCTTTTTGCATCTCTCTCTCTCTCTCTCTCTCTTGCTTTCTAAAATTTCTTTGATAGCCACGTATTAATAACAAGTATAGAATAAGACAGAAACGCATTACAAATTATCTGTCTCTTACTTAGTATGCCTTTTTACAATTTTTACAATGTATCTAATATCAAAAGAGAAAAATAATTTTTCACTATATAGATATGGTGTATATACGTATAATATACAATGTTTCGTTTTCATACCATCGCGTAGATAAATTTTTGTGTTAATTATATATATATTTTTTTAAATATATACGTATATAGATAGCTGCCATGTGGTTCCATTAACAGTAATGATTGATATTGTCTCTAAAAATGTGCTATTCATTTCACAAGTATGTAATAAATGATTAATTACAGTATATATATATATATATATATATATATATATATATATATATATATATATATATATATATATATATATATATATATATATATATATATATATATATATAAATTCATGCTTTTTAGATTTATTGCTCTTTTAAAGTACTTTTGTTATAGTACTAGTTATAGATTGAATTTTAAAGAAAAAAGTTTTCGTGGTTTTATACATCATATACTAAAATGTTTTAATTTAAAGGTTTAAATTTTCATCATGACATGGCTTTTATAATTTAAAAACAACAAAAGTTTATACATAATATGACGAACCTTGCTTAAAAACCTCTTTACTCTAAAAATAAACAAATTTCAACGTATAAAATGTAATATTTACGCTTGGGTTTCTTTGAAAAGTCGTGTGAAGTGAAAGTTAAATTGCACCTTTTGAACATCAGAGTTGATCTCTGAAAATGAGATTATTCTATTTTACATTTTTGAATAATTATAAAATGTCAGTTTTATTTTATTTGCCTGTGTGTTTGAGAGAGAGAGAGAGAGAGAGAGAGAGAGAGAGAGAGAGAGAGAGAGAGAGAGAGAGAGAGAGAGAGAGAGAGAGAGAGAGAGAGAGAGAGAGAGAGAGAGAGATCATGCATGCAGAAGACCCAAATACATATTCACACATCTACATAAAATGACACTATACTCTTAAGTTAATATTATGAAAATACAGGTAGAATATTATATATATTATTAATTTTACAAGTGGTAAGCATAATATATCATTTCTAGAATAATAAATTTTAAGCTTTTACATGATTTGTTAAGTTGTGTTTTAGATCCTTGTTGATTTGTATAATATTATACATACAGTATAATATCAACATGCTATAAAATTTAAATAAATGTGCATCATGGATATTATTTATTCATATAATTTAAATGTATAATTAGAAGAAGAGAATATAGAATGAGAGTTTTTCTTACGTCATTATATTATACAACATTATTATTATAAACGAAATCTTATATTAAAACATTAAAACCCATCTCACTTTAAAAAAATAAAACGTACGTTACGTACAGTACGTGCATGGTTATGTACTTTATGTTATAGAAGAGAGATCGTAACTTTTATTAAGTATGAAGTTGCTCTGCTAGACTATAGAACACAAACTATATACGTCCTTCATAAAATGTTAGTAATGCCTTTATAACTTTACTGTGTGGTCATTAGTGAGTTAAAGTGAAATATCGGTTAACAATTAGCCTTTTTATTACTATATACATTATATTATTTTCTTTATAGTATAACAATTTAGATGCTATTTTAAATTTAATATCTTTAGTGGCGACGAAATGAGTAACAATCTTTTAATTACTTTTATAATTAAATAATACGTACGATATTAAATTTTTTTTTGTAATTTTTTATATAGCTTTTTCATGTTATACCTTTATCGTATATAACCGTAATAAGTAATTAAAGATGATATTAATTCTTACATATATACCAACAACATGATATTATATTATATAGTCCAGTATTTGCTATGGAAACAACTTGGAACCATAGAAATGTCCAAGACTGAAAGTTGGTAGAATCATGATGATCTTTATGCTATTTTCCCCCTATTATTTTGCTTTCAGTCATTTATAATTAAAATACTGCTCACATCGCATAAGAGCAGGTCTCTATCAATTGATTTTTTTTATCAGTTGTAATCTTTTCTTTAATCTTACTTAAAATGTTGATCTTGAGGTTTTAATATGAGGCATTAAAATACTGCGTATATATGTATACATAATGGTGTAGGGGATCAAAAAAAAAAGAGCAGTTTAGAATGTGGGTAAAGAAAAGCAAACAATAATGAGAGAGAGAGAGAGAGAGAGAGAGAGAGAGAGAGAGGTGGAAGTTTAAATTTCATGGTATGCATGTTAATATTAGACTTTACAAAAGTTGCCTTAAAGGCACGTAAAACACGTTGTCATAATCCCATGGTAATTACTCTCTATATCTCTTTTGTAAATGTATACATTCACGTTCTTCAAAGACACACATAATCATTTAAACAAAGGATTAACCATAAAATACTTTTCATACTATATCGTTTTTCATTTTTTTTTTTTTTATTTTTTTTTAAATCGTAATTTTTCCATATAAGCTTTGAAGTGATTTATTGATTATATTTTGCTCATTAAAAATATTTAGAAATGGAATGTGTGTGTACATATTATATATTATTATATATTAAATTGAAGAAACTTAAGAAATTTTGATTTTCATTATACATTTAAACGACGTATATTAAACATAAAAGACGCATGAAAAGCTATAAAGTTCGTGGTATTTAAACTTCAGCAAAAAAAGAAAAGGTATTAAAGAAAAACTTTAGTTCTAATATTAAAAAGGGTGAAAATTAAACTGAAGACAGATGTAAAATTAAAATATATAAGAAATTTCTTTCATTAAATGATGAATATTAATATTTTAACTTAAGTTTGTTTTTGGTATGCAAAGAATTCTTATACAAATTAGTTTTTACATTTAAATGGAAATGTAAAAATAATAAATATATAAATACCTTTAATTTTAAATAACATCTTAATTCTTTGTACAGTATAGAACTAGCTTTAATAATACAAGCAAGAAAATAATAATAAGAAAAATAAGGAAATAAAGTAGAAGAATTTGCATTTAAAGAAAAGAGAGATCAATGTAAATTTTTTATGCTTTATAGCCTTCCTTCATTTTAAATAAGCTTAAAAAGTTAAAAAGTGTCATATATATATATATATATATATATATATATATATATATATATATATATATATATATATATATATATATATATATATATATATATATATATATATATATATATATATATATATATATACATATATAATATACAGTATACTATAGTAAAATAATAATAATAAACATTCAAATTGAATCCAGAAATTACGTAATTTATTATTTTTTAGCTTTGACTAAACCTCAGTGAGGTACTGGCAATTTCCCAACTTCATTTCTACACCACGAATCTTCTGAAACCCTGTATGTGTACGTGAGGGTTCGTCCGAAACGGGTCGGCCACGGTCTTGTAAACATCCCAACATTCACCATAACAGACTGAGAAAACCGTGGAAACACTCAGTCAGGATGGTCGGCAAGGTTGACTTTGTCTCCCGAATCTCCAAGTTAGCTCCCTGTTATCGCCAGTCTTCCGTTAAAACCTGGTCGGTGGCTGAATGGCTAAGATCGAACCCGCGACCTCTTTAATTCAAGCCGGCCGCATGAACCACTAATTTATGCTGTACAGTAATCTTGTCGACATTATATCAGCATAAATTTTGTTAAATTGGTAGACTGACATACATAATAATTATGTTATTTACCAAATATATATTATATAAAAAAAATCATATAGTAATTATTGAAATATTTATCGAGCAGTCAGATGGAGCTTTTGTTTTTGTGGCTGCTGTTGTTGTTATTGTTGTATATTTGAGGGAGTTTCTTGTAGATGGCGTGAAAATAAATCTGTATATTCTGCCGATAAGTATTACAATTACCATAAAATAATAATGTATTGTGACATGATATATATTTTTAACCCTTTAAAAAACTTGATTTTTACATGGTATCCCACAATAGAAAAACACGCTCTGTATATTTAAATGATAAAACAGTATGTTATTACTTATTACAATCGTTTTTTTATATTTTGTTGTTGATGAAATTATACGGAAATTGTGTAGTTATTTTTTTTTTCCTTTCTGTATTCACAACATAGCAAAATTATTCCATTTCTGATTTTATCTACGATGATTTAATTCACTTAAACCCGATGTCCAATGTAATAGTGACAACTGTCATGGCAAGATTTATTTATAGTTATACGTACTGTACTATATATCATACATTTGACAAACTAATATGAAATAAAACTCAAGTTAACAAAAAATAATAATCAATTTGAATATTTATTTACAAAGTATATGAGAATGGGAGACTATAGTAATAATAAATGTATTTTTTTTTATATTTGCGAATGCAAAAGGCAAGGCAAATAATTAATCAAATATAAATTAAATGTTAAGTGTATTATTATTATGAATAAATTGGTAGTTTTTTTATGCAAAAATTGTAAATTGGTATAAGTTTTGATTTAAAACACAGAATAAAAAAAATTCCTAGTAAAGTTTACTAATAAGGTTGGGGTTGGGGATCCTCACATCATTCTGTTTTATTTAATTTTCATTATTTCTACATCAACTTGTCGTATATACAAGTATTTTTATAAAATATTTGTACTAAAAGTAAAGGGGGGGGGGGGGGGGAAGACAGGGAAAAAACTTCAAACATATTGTTTTTTAAATACATACGAAACTGTATACATGTTTCTCGAGTTCATTATTGTTATATATTGTTTTTATTTCCATTCATCAACATTGCACATTCATTTATTTTATTATTATTTAATATGTTCATTTTCATTTTTTGAGAAAAATATTCAAATTTTATTTATTTTTCATTAAAATGTAGTGTCAAATGATTACATTTCAAACTTCATTAAAATTTCAACACTCTGTGAATATATAAAAACAAAGTATATAAACGTATATATAAATGATCACTCTCGTAGCCACATTTAAAACACGCTAATTTTCCACACAAAAGCCGCTACTCCGTTGACATTGATGAATGTTTGGGAAGTGGTTTATTAACATAAAAACTGATTTATGTTGAACTTTTTACAGACACGTATGTGTTATAAAAATAAAACTTAAATTTGCCATTAAATAGAGCTTTAAATAATTAACTTAATATAATTTACATTGATTTTCATGCATGTTCTCTAATACAATTGAAATTAAATATTTTATGATAACTTATGATGTATATATATATATTATCATATATGATCCATTTCATATACATGGATCTTTTTTTTTTATGGTAAAGAAATGAATTTTCCATTATTTAATACACGTATAGTGTAATGGCTAGGTAATAGGAAGCTACATTAGAGAGAGAGAGAGAGAGAGAGAGAGAGAGAGAGAGAGAGAGACCCGCATATCAGTCGCTCGATATTACGTAACTAAAATAAGACAGATTTCGTCCCCTTTTATATTTTGACTTTGATCATCATCATCAAGCAGCAATTTTACATACAAGCACACGCCATCAAAGTAACGCCTTGTAATAATAGTATTTACATAACCCTCATTGTAATTGTAGATTTATTTCATCTTTCTCTTCCATCTTTATTTAATTATGAATAATTTTGCAAACGAGTGTGAAAATATACGTATGTAAAAAAAAAAAAAAAAAAAAAAGTGAAAATTTCTGACTGTCCTTCTGTTCTATCTCTGTCACTACGTCTTTATTTTACCTGTGTCTCTGTGTCTGTGTCGCTGTGTCTGTCTCTCTGTGTTTATGTCTCTGTCTCTATTTTATCTCTGTCTTCAAAATTTAAAGTGTATATAATTTAATGTAATTACAAAATAAAAACATTTTAAACACGTAACCAATTTATTATTATAATTTTCATACTTTTTCTTAAATGAAATAAAATATGTGCTTGACAAAAAATATTTTTATTTGAACTAAAATCTTGTAATTAAAGTAAATTTAATCATAACATATAATAATTGCTTAATAGAGGTTATGTTAAAGGAATAGACCAGAAAAAAACATTAGCATTTATATCACAAAAAACTTGATGGGATTTACATAAATAACATTAGTTTATCTCAAAACCCAACAGTAGCAGTGATCAGAAAATTCGATTTATGCAACCCGCACAACATTTTCATACTAATTTTTGCATGTTTCTGATGTCATAAACATGAATTTTCACTCAAATTGCATACTTTACAGTTTTTTCACGCTCTCTCGTGGGGCTACATTAACATTCGTTTTGAAGATCCCATTTCGTGTTTATTCATTAAAAAGCACATGTTGTTTTATATGGTCTATGGCTTTAAAATAATTTAAGCTAATATTTCAATAAATGTGAATGCTACTTTATGTTTGTAATGTGAAGCTATTAATTTTAATAACATTTATATATTATAATGTACAAATTTTGTAAATTAATTGATATTTGATACTGATTTATTTTTTTATTAAATAATTTATAATGCCAAACAATGTTTGATGAGCTTAAAAAAAACTAATTTGTAGTCCATTAATTAGTAACTGTTGAATAAAAATAAGTAATCCGTGTGATATTGCTGATGAAATAAATTATCGGAAATGAATATGAAAATTAGTACCATTAAATTTAATGCTCTAAAAAATTTAAAATTTTTTTTTATTAATATTATTTTTTGCTTTAAAGTGATACACAACCCTAAAAATAAGTATTTTTTGTTCTATTCTCAAGTAATTCAATAGAAATTAGTCGTTTATTTGACTTTTCCAGCCCGCGGAATAAGCAAGCCCCGCGAGGGTAAAGAGGAAATCTCTGACGTCAGAGATTTCCTTAACTGTGTGAGTAAAAAATCTGTACACCTTCACAGGTAAGCTTACCAGGTACAGCAAGGGGTACACATTTTTTACACTCATAGTAGAGGGGCGTGTACTCTATATCATTACCCTCGCGGGGCTCGCTTATCCCGCGGACTAGAAAAGTCAAATTGTTGAATTGTTTTAGGAAAGAACAAAAAATACTTATTTTTAGGGTTGTGTGTCGCTTTAACATCGTATTTGAAATTCTGTGATAAAAATATAGATTTAATTCTATATTATTAAATTATATTTATAATCTGATACGATAATTTTGAATACTTTTGATATTTTTACGTTTCATTAAGCTCTTCAAATGCAAGATGATTAACAATTTTTTTTTCAGTTTTTGTTTATTGATTAAAATACCGTTTACTGATTACAAAAAGAGATTGCTTACAAATTATATTAAATGTTTCATAATGGAATTAAATAATAATAGAATTTGTGCTTTCCGACCTGTCACGTGTTAGCTGTTAGGATATGGAACCCTTTTACTTATATTTACCTATTTATAAATAAACAGGTATTTTTATTTATTATATTATTATTTCTCTCAACTTAATTGTTACTTAAAGGCATAGAAAACATAAAACAACATGTTCTTTTTAATCATTAAACACAAAATGGTATCTACAAAACTATTGATAATTTTTACCAGAATAAAAATGTGGCCTCACAAGAGAGCGTGAAAAAACTGTAGCGTATGCAATGTGTGTCAATATTTCTGTTTATGACGTCAGAAACATGCAGAAACTAGTATGAAAATGTTGTGCGGGATGCATAAATCGAAAAATTTTGATCACTTCTACGGCAATACAGTTGGGTTTCGAGACCAATTAATGTTATTTGTGTAAGTCCCATCATGTGTTTTGTGATATAAATGATAATATTTTCATGTTGTCTATGCCTTAAATTTTTTTTTTTTTTTTTTTTTTTTTTTTTAGTTTTTTAGTTAGTAAAAGGTACTTTTAAAATGTAGACTTACAGTTATCGCTATGTTAACTTCAATTGATTTTAATCTATAACTATAATGTTACTTTTTGCAATGTTGTTAATCTATATATTATAGAAATAACCAGTTTACGTTATAGTTAACTTAAGGTACTACTTTAGGGTAGGAGTGAAAATTTTTTATTATGACTTTGAATTAAGTTAAGGCTGGTGTACCCAAAAATGAAATCAAAAAAATTCTATCTTAAAAACTCTCGTCGCAACAGAGCGTCAAAGTATCGCAAATGCCCCGCCCCCTAATGCTAATGAATCTATATTTGGACCCTAATTTTGAACCACTTCAAATTTTTTTCAGCGGTTAAAAAAAATACTAGCTTGTTCTTCGTGTTGATTTTTAATGAAAAATGATTTTTCAGATTTTTCTAGAACGAATCTGCCGAGAAAAAAATTATCGCAAATTGACCCATGTTAATGTGAATATGCAATCTTCATTAATTTTTTTCTCTATAAATGTCTCGTAAAAATCGTTTAAAAAGTCAAATTCATTAAAACTTGATCTATAGAACACACTAGTATTTTTTGTTTAGAAGTTGGTCAAGAAAAATTTTGCACACGGGGAGCTTGAAGTTTTGTATGTTTTGCGTGTTAAAGGGGGCGTATCCCAACGACTTTTAATGCTAATTTGCGGAAGATTTGATTTGAGCCGAAACTTTTTGGAGTATAGAGAATTGTTCCTTGGTTCATTATGAACCTAAAAAGTGATATTAAATTGAATTTTACGACAACATCGCTACCCTAAAGTTGTACCTTAAAGCCATAGACCACAGAAAACAACATGTGCCTTTTAATGAATAAACACGAAATGGGATCTTCAAAACTGTTGAGAATTTTTACCAGAAAGTTAATGTAGCCCCACGAGAGAGCGTGAAAAAAATGTGAAGTATGCAATTTGCGTGACTATTCATGTTTATGATGTCAGAAACATGCAAAAATTAGTATGAAAATGTTGTGCGGACTGCATAAATTGAAATTTCTGATCACTACTACGGAGCTACAGTTGGATTTTGAGACAAACTAAAGTTATTTATGTAAGTCCCATCAAGTGTTTTGTGATATAAATGCTTATGTTTTTCTCTGGTCTATTCTTTTAACGTTAACGACGACTATACAAGTCTGCTAGTTGGGCTGTTCAGTTTGTCAGATGCTGTCAGATTTGCAAGTTACCACTCTATATTAGAAAGTGAGGTAACTTGAATCTGATAATCAGAGCCCACAGTGTGGGAAGTATGGGATATAGCCTTTACAGAAATGATAGATGAGGAAAAACAAAGCCATAATAATAAACTTTTCAGAGATGGAAATTTTCTCTACTAGAAATCATCAGTTCTCACATGTAGAAGAAAATAAGAAATTGCAATATAAAATATTTATCAGCAAAATAAAGAATTCTTAAAAACTTTTTACTCTCAACATTTGTATACATAACATAAAAATAAACATTTCCGTATTAATAAGAAAGTAAAATGTAACATATCTCAACATCAAACATTTTCCAAGTCATCGTAATATCATACAAAAGTATTTTGCTTGCAGGCACGGAAAATATATGAACCATTATGTTGTAGCTGGGAAGCAAAATGCTTATTATAACTCAACATGCATACAGTACACAATATTAGCATATTTGCTTTTATCTCAGTATAATATATCTTTTCTGAGCTAATAATAATTTAATATTGCGTTGTAAAGTAACTTCTCTTTAGAAATATATTCTTTAGTACTCTTGCATTGAATTTTTTTTTACTTTTTTCAGATGTAAAAATAAATTTCTTGGTCCATTTTTCATTCAAATCAATTCCGAGTCGGTTCATTTCCCGGTCGGTTCATTTCCAGGGACCCTTTTTAAATAAATAATTATAAACCGCAAATGTTTCTTGGGTTTTCAAACTTTTCTATTACCAATGGAGCATTATTTACTTTTCTCTACTTTTGCATAATTAATAAGTTTTTACTTTTCAATTAGGAACTTGCCAAATGGACATAAACTAGAAAGTAAAAACTATACTGTTAAAAACAAAATTATTAATGAGAATGTAATAAAAAATTATTATCATTTAATAATATAACTTAAAACTTAAATAAATAAAAATTAAATTAAGAGTAGTTCAAATAATTTTTAGATATTTAAAACGAGAAATTTAAAATTATAAGAAATGCTTTTAAGTAAGTTGCTATATTCTCTATATATAGTGTAAATAATTAAACATGTTCTTTTTAAATAAATAATGATTCAATTAAGATGATGAATGTAGAGGTCAAATTGATAAATAGTTAAAACTTCCTTCAATAAATCTAAAATAGACGCGTGAGAGAAATTTTCATATAGGTTTATGAATCTTTTTATAAAAAGAAGAAAAAAATCAACATTTTTTTTTAAGCTGTTACACGTCACACACACGAAAAAAAAAGGTAATAAAAATCTGTTTATAGCAGCACCTGTCTTACATTATTAAAAAACTTTACAAAGTGAATCATGAAAATATGGGGGGAAAATTATTACTCGTTTGAAATAGGTGTTAAAGTCATAGACCACATAAAACAACATGTGCATTTTAATGAATAAACACGAAATGGGATCTTCAAAAATGATGATAATTTTTACCAGAATATTAATGTAGCCGCACGAGAGAGCGTGAAAACACTGTAAAGTATGCAATTTGCATGAAAACTCATGTTTATGACGTCAGAAACATGCAAAAATTAGTATGAAAATGTTGAGCGGGTTGCATAAATCGAATTTTTGATCACCGCTACAGGGCTCCTGTTGGGTTTTGAGACAAACTAAAGTTATTTATGTAAATCCCATCAAGTGTTTTGTGATATAAATGCTTATGTTTTTCTCTGGTCTATTCCTTTAAAAATAATTTTTAACACTAACTTTGTTATTCAACCTTCTCTCTCTCGCTCTCTCTCTCTCTCTCTCTTTCTCTCTCTCTCTTTCTCTCTCTCTTTCTCTCTCTCTCTCTCTCTTTCTCTCTCTCTTTCTCTCTCTCTTTCTCTCTCTCTCTCTCTCTCTCTCTCTCTTTCTCTCTCTCTCTTTTTCTCTGTCTCTGTCTGTCTCTGTCTCTGTCTCTCTCTCTCTCTCTGTCTCTCTCTCTCTCTGTCTCTGTCTCTCTCTCTCTCTCTCTCTCTTTCTCTCTCTCTTTCTCTCTCTCCTCTCTCCTCTTTTATCTTTATTTTTTAATATTATTATTAATTATTATGAACATAAAAGAGGTAAACTATTTTACCGCAAAATTATTTATTGTCAAATTTTAAGCTTTTATTTTTAGTAAAAAATATTGATAATACAAAAAAAAAAAAAAAAAAAAACTCGTTTACCGGGACAATATGTTGTTAAATTTTGTGTTTAGATTTTCTTATCTTTCTAATAATCTGTAAAATGTGATAAAAATGAGTTATATACATTTAAAAAAAATGTAATCTAAAATTTTCATATACAAAAGTTATTACATTAGTAACAACTTTTTGTTGTTGTTATTTTACATTATTCTGATGGAAAAATAAACTGCTAACGGAAACATAATTATATTTTTTAATATAAAAAAATGGCATTTCTTCACGTTTTTCAAGAACAGATATGAAAGTATTTTTTACCTTTTCAATTTTGTTATCATCTTCCCTATTAAATGAAATAGAAGTAATTAGCGTCATAATAAGAAATATGTAACAATAAGTACACAAATGTTTCTAAAAATGATTTTTTTTTGTTGATAAATGATAATTTATATAAAATGGGCTCTTTATAAAATGTTTTTTTATCAAACGAGCTTATATTCACAACGTTTATATGTATAGAATGACATACGCATATAAAGAGAAATGTGACATATACCTTTTTTATTACACTTTTTAGTGAGAAAGATTTATATATATTATATGTTTCAAGTTACATTCCATTCTCTCTAATATCTCTCTTAAAATGGAGTAAAATAATAAAAAATAAATTATACTTATATATTAGAAGTACATTGTTGGGCACAGTTTAATTATTTTTTTTTTTATATTTATTATTTTTTTTTTTTGTCAATTTTTTAATATCACTCCCTATGTCTAAATGTATAGCCTTGTATTTGTATTTTCAAAACATTCTATGTTAAGAAATTTTGTAACGTATTCGTCATTACGAAAGCAAAAGTTCTTTATTAAAATGTCATTATTTTTTCATTTAATTCTATTTTCAATACGTATTAAAATTTGTATTGAAGAACAAATTTTCAATCATACATTTTTATGGAAAGGTACTGAAAAACGGAAATTGTTTCTGGCAGAGCAAAACACACGTTGGTAATAAAATAATGATCAAATATATATATATATATATATATATATATATATATATATATATATCTTTTAAAACTTTGTCAAGAAACAACAAAATAACAATAGTAAAACTTTTCACTTCATTTTTAGATTAAAAGTTTCAGTCCTCTGTTCGCTCTAAATTGACTGGTTAGTTGATTTTTGTGTAACACGACATATTGTTGTGACGGCTAATTAACGTGGCTTCAGTAAGCTCTGTTAGTTTCTTCAAGTTTTAAAAATTGGATTTTCTAATCAGTAAAGGGCGTTACCCAATCACAGGCAGCGCGGGAAAAGACAATATAGTTTTGCCATCCTTGCTAATACTAATAAGAGAAAATTATTGCACCGAGTCCGAAATATTTTAAATGAGAGACACGAGATACACTTTTAAGTTTTGTTTATACGGTAAGAAATATTTTTAAGATGTCTTTTTATTTCTGGTGGCCTGGCTATTTTTTTAATATAAAAATAATTTTAGTAAGGAAGTAAAAATTGAAATTCCTGTTTCTGAGATAGTAATTTTTTTTTATCAAATATCCATCACATAAAAGTGCTTAAAATAATGACTAATATGATAGAAGGAGGGGTGGGGTCCAGAATGAAGCTTCAGGTGTCTCTTACTATAGTAGTAATAATTACGAAAGAATTAATCAACTAAATTATTCTCTTTTACTATGGTTACTATACAAATAGATACGGAAAATACAAGCAATAAAAAAAAAATTGATAAACTAAAGTCAACATGACAAACAGTATTAAACAAATTAACATTGCATATCAAGGGTGTTCTAAATCTATTTGACCTTGACCTTACTTTTTTTTTCTGCAAGTGAAACGACAAATCCACAATTTGGCATCGATCGGACTAAGTTTTATTTTTCACAGTCAAGTGAACTTTGGACATTATAGACCCCTTGCACATCCTTGCGCTTTGTCGCCATGTTTGTGGTGCCTTATGCATTGTCCAGCATAGGGAAAACATCATTTCTCTTAATTTTTCACATAAAAAAAGTTTATTTCAACTGAACAATTTTTTTCTCATATTTTTGTAGCTTATTAAGAGCTAGAAATAAGGCTTTGATTGAGGTTTGAAGCTTCTTTTGCTATTAAAAATATAAAAAATGACGTTTTTCCTATGCTGGCCTATGTATTCCTGACCAAAAAAAAATGGTGGCTCTTAAATATGAGTGCAAATGGTCTATAGCAGAGCACCGATTTCGTACCTGAGGACTAGACGAGTTCAATGCGCCACCACGCCACTCGTAAGACGCTCCTGCTCGATAGATGCCTTCATGATATAGCTCATGTAGCGGAACAATTGAAGCCAAGATTCCTGAAGTTCCTCGGTCCAACGACCCTCCAAAGAAGGTCGAATTGCTTGAATGAACTGGGGACCAATCAACTGAAAGAAAACACATCAAATCAATTACTCAACTGTGTATAGATTACATATATGATCCATAAGTTTAAATATAACACCTTATTTTTGACATGTTCACATACATTTATGTTTTTAACGGCCATTTCAGGTAAAAAATTATTTTTAAAATGGGGGGAAAAACTATTCAAATTTACAAAAAAACTTACTAGCGTTATTAATAAAGAATTCATTTACTACAAAATTGTTGCCACGAAACAAAAGTAAAAGAACTTAGTCTTAAACGAGATTTTTAGAATTGAAATTTTAGCAAAAATACGAAATAACTTTCAAGCAATGTTAATATTGTATGACTTAATTTTTTAATGATTTTTTTAAAATTAAATATCTTAAATAAAAAAAACATCGCACTATTAAAAAAAAATATCAATATACAAAAAAAAAAGTTTATTCTCTTTTATATAGACGAAATTTCATATCAAATGAAAAGAGTAAAAGAGCATAAAATTACATGATATACTGTATATAATCATAATGTTAGAAAAAGATAATAAAATATAAAACTAAAAAATGTTTTAATTTTTTTCTTCGTTATATATATAGCAAAAAAATATCTACCGTTATACTTTTTGTTTTATAGAGTTAATTACAAAAGTTTTGTGAGCCGGCTTAAAGCTTCAATTAGAAGAGTTCACCACACAACTTGCATTGTTAAACATTGATCTGTTTAAAATGAGTGATAGTTAGGTGATTGTTCTAAAACCTCCCAAACAGAACACAATACATACCACTATAATCTATTGAGTATTCCTGTGATAAAGCGAAAAATACAAACATTAATTTACAGTAGTTTTGCAAGCGTAAAATTGAAACATTCACTTTTTTTTTTAAGTGAGTGAGTAGAGTGAATGAATTTAATTAAATGCCAATCATTTATGTCCATTATTTTACATGATTGCATGTATAACCTAGATTTTATTAAAATAGTTAATCAATATAAATTTAATAATGATATGTGTGAATAATAAAAAAAATAGGTGTAAATCATAATTCAGCTTGAAGCGATATAATATTTTTCTATGCATCACAAAAGTTTTATACATAATAATTAATATACTCAAATAAAAACAAACATTAATTTCCTATATTTTTAATTTACAAAAAGCCTTTATACAAATATATACCTAAAAGCCACATTGTTTATGTTAAACAAACTAAAACAGAATTGAACTTTTAAAAGTTTAAAATTAAATGTGGTTTAATGGTTTTCTAAATTTTTGTTAATGCAAAAATTTGTATGAAACACTTTTTTTTTTTAATGTTACTCTAAAGTTAGGTAATTTTATGAACACAGTAAAAATGATTAAATAAATATACATAAAAATAAAATAGTAATAATAAAAAAATAAAATAAATACTGTTATATCTACTTTTAAACATAATAATCTGTAATTAAAGTGTGTGTATATACTTTATGTGTGTGTGTAATATATTTTATATAATATATATACACTGGCCAAAATAAGAACAAAGACTTTTACAATCAGATGCACCCCTTTTTCTGAAACAATTTTCCCGAGATAACATCAAAAATGGAGATAATCAGTTTAAAAAATATTTAACAAAAATCTGTTTCAAAACACGTAAAGGTATATTATCTATAGTATTCCTCATTTAAATATCTCCGGAATCGTTGCAGTATTTTTCTCAAAAATTGCAAAAAAAAAAAAAAAAAAAAAAAAAAAAAAAAAAAAAAAAAAACGTGTTTCTTCCCGCAAGCGTAATATTAAATTAGAAGACCCTTATAGCGTTTTTCTACTGATAAGAACCATCATCGTAATCAATTAACAACCACTTGAGTTTCGAATACACCTATAAGTATTTAAACTTTTTGTTTCTTTTTTTTTTCTATGATAAATATAATTATATCTCACTTTAAGTACTGTATAGGTGGTATTAATAATTTAAAATTAAATCCCTCTGACAGTTCCATTTCTAACAATATATCACAACTTGATATAGCAGTAATTGATTACAACATTTGAAACGTATATATTATATATTTTTTATTATTTGATTTGGTTTCACATTCTATTGTTTAGTTTAAATTGATGTAGACAGATTTTGTGTGGTATTATATTGATTGAACAATCACTCAATAACTCAATTAGAATTAGAAAGGATTAATAAAAGCTTTTGTTTTTATGTTAAGTTTCAGTATTTAATCCTTCTCTCTTTTGCTTTTGTCACACAAAATATTATAGAATCATTTGAGTATAAAAGATTCAGTTTTATTTCTCTTGACGTGTATACCACTGTCTCTTTTATATTATAGTTTCTATAGTAAATTTCATGAATTTCATTATTTATTTTTGCGTATTATATGTGATTGTGATAGTAAAAAAATATATATATTGTATATATTACGGAGATTGTCATGAAAGTCTATGTTAAAAACTTGGTAGTCGTTTGTACAGATAAAAAACAACAACAATAATAATTTATAGTCTCTCTCTCTCTCTCTCTCTGTATCTCTTCTCTCTTACAAACTCAGAATACAAACCTTTGAATTAAACCCAACTGTGTTACCGTATACACAATTGTGATATTATACTTTACTATTCAAATTCAGTGCATGTTTATTCACACATAAGAATAGCATTCTAAGTTAATAACTATATTTTGAATGGTAAAATATATTATGAATGACCATCGTGTGTAATTAAGACAAACAAAATTTCACTATATTAAAGGCGTAGAACACCTTGAACAAAAAAACATGTCTAATATCCTAACATGCCTAAATATCAACGTTTATTTTCCAGGAGTCATTTATTTCTAATTTATTTTCCATTCTTAAAATGGCAGCTGCGGGTTTGTGACATCGCAGCTCACTAGTCCACGCGTGTGGAAACAGGCAAGGTGTAACGTCACAAACCCGCAGCTGTGATTTTGTGAATGGAAAATAAATTAGAAATCAATGACTCCGGACAAATCAACGTTGATTTTCAGGTTTGTTAGGATATTACACAACTTTTTTGTTCAAGGTGTTCTACGCCTTTAATAAATTTTAATGTAATTTAACAATGTTAATGTGCATATTATACAACCGAGTAAGACTTCCCATGTCTTATTGACTATTATATTTGTGGCCATTTTAGATTAAATTGCTATATACGGGTGACATTTGAAACAGGACTCCCAAGAATTAGACACAGAGAGAGTGTTATACACTGGTCACTTTGTTTGCGCATTAAAGTCAAAGTTTAATTTATATACTGTACATATTAAATAAATAAACAACAAACAAAACTGGCTGAGAAACTAATGCCTATCAAATAAAATAAAAATTTCTAAATAATAATATTTTTGTTTATATTCATTTAAAAATTTACAAAAGTGTGTATATATATATATATATATATATATATATATATCACGTTGTACAAAAAACTTATCTATAATATCGTAACATACCTGAAAAATCAACGTTGATTGGGCCGGAATCATTGATTTCTAATTTATTTTTCATTTACAAAAAGACGTATGCCGACAGTGACGTCACAGCTCGCCTAGTTCACGTGCGTGTAAAACAAGCGAGCTGTGACGTCATTTTCCTCATACGTCTTTTTGTGAATGGAAAATACATTAGAAATCAATGACTCTGGCCAAATAAACGTTGATACTCAGGTATTTTAGAATATTTTTGACAAAGTCTTTAACTGGGAAAAAATCAATAATATTTTATTATATTTATTGTACAATTAAGTGTAAAACACACAAATGTATATAATTATAATTGTTAATAGAATAAATATAAAGACAGAAAATAATGGGAGTCAATTCAAATCTACTTTTAAAAATTAATAATTATAAAAAGATAGAAAAAAATCAATATAGTATAATAAGCTAGTAGTATACTACAACACTTTTGAAAGCTTTTTTTTTTCTCCCCCCCCCCCCCCCCCCTGAAAAGAAAACAGAATGTTCAATTAAAGGTTGACGTCACTCAAGAATGTTACGTTTGTTCAAGCGCGTTAAATAAATTTCATTTTCTTTACAAAAATACTGCGTGAAGTATATAGTCGGCATCTTATTATGTCAATATCAGTTTTTTTTTTTTTTTTTTTTTTTTTTACATGTTTCTTGTAACTTACTGAATGGTTTATTCGAAAATTGTATTATGTAGTATTATAGAATAGAGAGAAAACAAATGAAGCATTGTGATTATAAGTTAAGTAATTGTATATTTATATATTTTTATTATTATTTTTTTTTAAAGTAAGAATAAAGTGCATCTTTTATCCAGAAAGCACAATTATCCAGAAAATATTTATATTAATTTATTATTCAAATAACTTATAAATTAAAAGTCGCATACTTTAATATTAGAACCCGGAAGTAACAAAGTTAATAAGACAAAAAAATCTTTACAAAGTAATAAGAAAATATTTCTTCGTCTGGAATTTGAAAATTAAACTTTCATAGTTTATAAACTTTTAGATAATAATATTAATAAATAAATAAAAAAAAAACTGAGCAAACAAAAAACAAAAACATTGTAATACTGTACGTGTATAGAAAACTAACTGGCTATATTTTTTTATTGAATAAGTTTTAAAAATACACAAACTATATGCACTTGCTCATTGTGCTCAGATCAAAACAACGTATATACAGTTTTTTTATATAAACTTTTTCAATTAAAATGATAGAGGTATTTATGGCAAACTATTCAATAATCATAAAGTTTTTACAATGAACTTTTGTATTGGACTTCATGTAACAATAACTTTTTTCTGTTTGTTCATACAATTTAGGAAAAAATAATATAAAATAAAAAACATACTACACGTAGGAAATTTTTAATCAATGCAAAAACATCGAGCATATATTTTGTGTTATTATAACAATGATCAGATACGTACAATACACAAACATAAAAATAAAGGGAAACAGATTCACATAAACACATACACGAACATGCAAACATATTACAATGAGAAAGACTGAAAAAAAAAAAACGGTAATTTTATTTCATATTCTACGAGAGGACATTGCTCTGAACCGATTGATTTAATTTTTGAGTTCATAAAGTAATTTTAATTCATTTTTGAAATTTGAAAAATGACGTCACGGGTGTCAGAGGAAAATTTAACGCTTGTGACGTCATTTCGCGACTTTCAAAAATTAATTAAATAAAACTCAATGAACTCAAAAATTACAAATGCGCATATCTATCGATTCAGAACAATGCCCTCTTTTAGAATTTGCAATAAAATTACTCACTATTTTTTTTATCTTCCTCATTGAAAAAATTATAAAGAAATTAATATTTGTGTTCTGTTTTAGTATAAGCTCATCGAACTGTAGTTAAAACTGTAATTTTGAAAACAGGCCAAACCATTGCTTTATTATTATAATAATTATTTTAAAATAAGTTTTTAAAGTGAATAACGTATATTTGGAATAATTGGATTAAAATCAGTTTTTTTTAATACTTTGCGAAACAAATTTTCATGGAATCCTAACAATGAGTTAAAGTAAAATATTTTTAACACTAAAACGTTACTCATTTCATATGTATGAAATTTTTATTTCAATCTAAATATATTTTACATAGAAGCAATAAATTTTGGAATAAAAAGGTAAATATTTTATCACATTCCTGCCAGTGCTTGAAAATGGAAACTTTTCAATGTATTTCTGACAAAACTTACCAAATTGTATATTTTATTTTCAACATTTAGGCTTATAGAACATGTATATATTTTAAGATACTGTAAAATATATTTAAAAAGATATCTGATATTGTATAGAAGGAAAAATAATTCCTCAATTTAGAGAATGTAAAAAGAGAAGAAGAAATATTACAAAATGTTAACATTTTGAAATTCAAGTTGAACACATAAACGTACACGGAAAGAATAAATGACGTAATGAGGAAGGTGAGTTCTTTTTAACCTCCACTTTCCAGACATTTTTAAAAAAAGCGTTAAAAAACTTTGAAGTGATATTTTTTCTTAGAACGATTGCAATCGTTCCATGCTCCATGGAGCAGGGGAGGAAGTATTTTTGATTAATTTTTGAAAATTGACCTAAAAAGCCTGTGACGTCATCAATCGGGCATTTATTTCGGAAGTTATTGACCGTAGAAGGTTCAGGAGCCAGTTTTTTAAAATCCTGAGAACGAGTTGATTTCATTAAACTGGTTACTGAACCTCGAACGATTAGTATATTTAGAGAAAAAAGTGGACTGATGACGTAACAGGCTTTCTAGGCCGATTTTCAAAAATTAATTAAAAATACTTCGCATGCTCCAATCGTCCTAAGAAAAAATAACGCCTTAAAATTTTTTAAAGCTCTTTCCAAAAATATCATAAACTCATCAAAAAAAAATTTCAATTCACCTTCCTCATTTATCCTGCATTTATGTCATTATACCATAAATAATGCTAAATTAGAACAAAACAAATAATTATGCTGTATAACATAATATTTATGCTATTTTAACAGAGTTTTATTATGTACTATAGCATAAATTATCCTGTATTGAACAAATTGTGCTGAAAATGAGCTAGCATATAATTATTACGTATTAATTTTTATACATATGTGTAGGTGTAATTTTTATACAATACAGTAAAACACATTGATCAAACAGTCAAGCATTATTCACATGACGCGTAAATTTGACGCGCGTCAACGTCATGGTTTTTAAAAATTACATGTGAACGGCTCCATTTGTTTACATTGTTCCAGCTTTGTTACGCGCGTCGACGCACGTTGACGCGCGTCAAATTTACGCGTCATGGGAATAATGCTTTAATTGTATCACATTTCCTTTCTCGTGCTTTATTTTTTTCCTTTTTCCATAATTTAGCATTCAAATTTAGCAATTAACAAAGTCTATATAATTACAAGAATTTATACAGCATTTAAAAAAAGGAGTTAAATAAGTATTTATTATAAAAGTGATAAAGAAACAGAAAAAGGTTATCATTTTCAACTACATAGCAAAGGGAAAATTATTAAAAAAATAATAAAATAATATCTTTAATTATTATACATTTTTTTAAAGACAGAAAACTTAACTTAAAAAACACAAAAAGAGAACATCAAAGCTTTTTTTAAAATAAGAGTTTTATATATTTTTCAAAAGTTTATTGTTACAATTACAATGTAAAAATTTAAAGACTTAAAAAAACAAATTTTAAGTATTCAAAGAGACAAGTATATAGTGTTACTATGTAGTGAACTTATGCGTTATATTTTACTTTCTATACGCGTGAGAAGAAGATTATAAGGATAAAGTTTATAAAGAAATAATGATATCTTATCATATTTCAAATCTCATCTTGACCCTTATATTATATGACGTAATAGCAAAACTTGAGAACGTATATTAAGTTTTCATAAAGATTGTCTATCCTTTGCAGAGGTTATATTATATAGTGATATCATCATATAGAATCTTGTAGTTTGATATTATATCAAATTATGTGGGTGGACGTAAATGAACAAAGCTAATTTACGTGTATGTTGCTTTTGAGATGATATGTATGACGCACACAAAAATTATAACAGACATAACTAAAACTTTAAGTGGAAATTCATGTCTATTTGTGTAAATGTAATTATATAATATAAGCCCAAGTCTTTTCTATCATCTACATGGTTTAACATTTTTATTATACGATAATATACGCAGTTATTCATAGATAAATAAACAAATAATAGCAATTATGTAAAGCGTAAGCCAAGGTTTAGATTGGTTAAATAAACGCAAGTCAGGGATTGTGTTCTTTCAGAGAGGCAATTTTTGGGGGTTTAAATAACTGGGCTAAAAGGGGGCATAACATAACAGAATATAATATTAAATAAATAAATAATCGTCTTAAAGTATCATTCACATGACGCGTAAATTTGACGCGCGTCGACGCGCGTCGACGGATAAACAAAGTTGCAACAATATAAACAAATGGACCCTTTCACATGGTTTTAAAACTGACGCGTGCTGACGCGTCCTGACGCGCAAAGCTGGCATCTCCCAGCTTTCGACGCGTCAGCGCGCGTCAGGACGCGTCAAAATGACGGATGCATGTGAACGGTCCCATTTGTTTACAATAGCGCAGCTCGACGCGTCAGGACGCGTCAGTTTTCTGCGCATGCGCACGCGCATGCGCAGTACGCTTTCTCATCGCTCTCATGTGAAATAGGCAAATTCTTGAAACCGTCAGCTCGCGTCAGTATCCGTCGACGCGCGTCAACGCGCGTCAAATTTACGCGTCATGTGAATGATACTTGACTCAAAAAAAGGCATAGGAAAAAAAATATACAACTTTTTGAAAGGGAGAGGTTTAAGCCTGACAATATGTCTGGCCCACTCTTAAACCCTAACGTAACGTAACGTAACGTAACGTAACGTAACGTAACGTAACGTAACGTAACGTAACGTAACGTAACGTAACGTAACAAAATATGGCCCTCTGAGAAACCAAATAGGGATATAACTGGTCTGAGGACAGTCAAGGATTACTGGGACCTAGCTTTATGGCCAGTACGCGAGCCTGTATAAGCACCGGTACCCTAAATAAACAAGTTAAAAAATTTAATGACTTTTTTTAAAGTAGAGTTAGTACATGTAACTTATAAAAATAATGTTCGTGCCATTGTACCAATGCACCATTCGTCTTCTGTTGACACATCAAACCAAAGAACAAAACTATAAATGTGTGTTCAAATTATCACACAAAGACGTGGATTCTTTTTTATTTTAGCGCACACATTATAACTTGTTTGGAATAGCACAAAATTTTATACTAAACGTTAATAATAATAAAATGAAATAAGATAAGACTGTTTGAAGAAGCTTGTATTACTAAAATTCAAAAGTTGGCTCTCTACTTTTTTTATATCTTATGAAATTCAGTAACTAAAACTATTCATGATACAATTTTAAGAACACGTGACTATCAGATAAAATTAACATGTGGAGTAAAATGTTTAAAATTCTGAATTCAAAATTATATATGTTGACCCCCAGTTTTTTTGTTCTTTATAAAATATACAAAATTTAGACAATTACCTCAATACCTCATTTACAGTCGTAAACATGCTCATAAATATTAATGATAATCACAACCATCTCAAGCGTACATATTTTAACATGTATAGTGCTTTACAATATTCATATAATGATTATCAATATATGATATAGAAATGAATTATTGAATCGAATTAATAAAACCAGACACCGTGCAAACCATAGACATAATATATTATGTCTATAATATATATATGGTGTAACATACCCTATGGAATTGAATTTAACGCATAGGTTATTTCATCACGTTGAATAGTTTTATGTATATATTAAATATTATTGAGTATTTTTATAATTTTTAATTACATAATTTTTACCCCCACTACAAGTAAAATAAATTACAAATTCAGTTAACCAAACAAGTATAAATTGAAACTGACATTTTCGTTTCTCGCATCATTGAAGAAAAAAAAAAACGATGATACTATGAAATGTAAAATGTAATCTATCATAAATATTAATAAATAAAACTCATATGTCATAGTATTTTGAAACAAATAAAAATAGACAAGGCAGTTGAAGAAGTAAATTAAGGATGGTAAATTTTAAACAGATATTTGTTAGGATTATATTAAATGAACTGATTTATTAAAAGATATCAATTAATATGCTATCTATTTTTTTTTTTTAGAATAGATTTAATACACTCTCACAATGCAGAGTATAATGTGTGTTTTTTTATCACTTTATTTGCGGTAATATATTTCGTTACTCGATATGCGTCTACGATCCTTTATACACGAGTGCTTTAAATTATATCCGATGAAAGTAATAAAGTGTAATAAAAAAAAAGAAGATAAACATGATTAATTATTAAAAGTCATTAATCATATACAATATTTAATTTGATTTGATTCGATAGATTCGATTCGATTCATTATGTAGTTTCCAAATACAGCAAGGGCGGATCCAGGGGGGGGGGCGAGGGGGGCGATCGCCCCCCCCCCCCAAACGGCCCACGTGGGCGGAAAAAAAAGAGAAAGAAAAAAAAAAAAAAAAAAAAAAAAAAAAAAAAAAAAAAAAAAAAAAAAAAGGAAAGGAAAGGAAAGAAAGATGATCTCCAAAAAAATGAAATAAAAATCGCAGCTACAATGCATTTCTTTTTTACCTATAATACATGGTTCATTTTATTTTTTAAGGCCGTACTTTAGGGTAGCATTTTTGTCGTAACACTCAATTATGACATTTTTTAGCTTAAATGAACCAAAGAACATTAATTCTCTAAACTCCAAGTTTCAGCTCAAATTAAATCTTTCGCAAATAAAACCCCTTAAGCGTGTGTATAGATATGAAATTTCAAGCTCACCGTGTGTAAAATTAAATTGATCAACTTCTTAACAAAATACCAGCGTAATCTGCAGATCTATTCTTTTAATGAATTTGAGATTTAAAACAAATTTAACAACATTTTTACAAAGAAAAAAATATTGAAGATTACATATATTAAATATTTAAAATGGGCCAATTTGTGATTTTTTTTTCTCGGCAAATGCGTTCTGGAAAAAATATGAAAGTTATTTTTCATTAAAAGTTCATCTTTAGTATTTTCTTAAACCACAGTAAATTCGCATTAGCAAAGGAGATTTTCCAACACTTTGATGCTCTGTTCAATTGTGACGATAGTTTTTGCGTTATAATTTTTTTAATTTCATTTTTGGGTACAGCAACCTGAACTTAATAAAAATGATAACAATAAAAATACACCACTGCAAAGTATAGTACCTTATAATTATTTAACTTTCTTCGCCCCCCCCCCCACGCATCTCTTCCTAATAAACCCATTTGTTGAGGAAAATTTAGCAAAATAACAAGAATGGACCACTTGTAAGAAACGAACACCTTAAAATAAATTTGAACTTTTCAAGGAGTTCTGCGTTTTATTTTTTATTTATTATTATTTTTATAAATCTTATTCATGATCACAGATTAAAGGCTATTGGGTTAAAAAATTCTTTTTTCGCGCGCTAAACCACGATAAGCTCCATTAAATTCAATGTTTCATGTTCTTGCTTTTATAATTTTATGTTTATTGTTTTGAACCAATTTGTTCAAAAGTCTTATTATTTTATAAGGTTCTTAAAATTCTGTATAGGTGACAAATTCAGTCTCAATTAAAAATGTTATGTGAAAATTTCAGTTGCATGATAAAAATTAGGCCCTATGGATAAAACTTTTTTAATAAAAATTTTTCATTCTTATATGAGCTCAATTTTTAAATTAAATTGAGGTGAATTATTTTCATTATTATGTCATTTAAAATATAACAACTTGCTAATCGTTTATTAAGCATATAAAACTCTTGTGGTTACTCTGTGATAAGATAAAATTTAAAACATAGATTTGGAATTTCAAAAATATGAAATACCAAAAAAAAAAGAAGAAAAAAAGCAGTATTTAATTTTTTTTTGTTTTTTTTAAAGGTTTCAGTAAACAATTTGCACATATTTTTCAATGTCATTATTCATTAAATAAGGGTGGAAAAAAAACGATAAAAAAATAAAAAATTTAACTAAAATAATTTTAAAATTATTTTCTCAAGTATACTAATTTTGTGTTTTTCCCAAAAAGGGGCGTGTCCCTAAAAAAATTTTCGCCTGCGGCGGGCTGCCCCCTGCTCCCATCCATACACTGGAAAAGTTTCCCTGGTATCGCCCCCCCCAAACCAAATTCCTAGATCCGCCATTGAAATACAGACGTTATTATTGTTATTGTGGGAAACAAAAATGAGTGTTTGTGATAAAATTTTAAATTTTATGCGTATAGTATGCTATAAATACTATGCTAGTAACTAGTAACTAATTCTCATGTTGTACTAATCTATTGTTATTTGAATATATTGCTATAAGTGGACATGAAATAATATTTTCTTTTAAATGTATTTTTATTCTGATTATGTCATGTGTCACTTATTTCCAGTTCAGTTGATAGGACTCATTGTCCGGACTACGCCTTTTGTTCAATACATTATAATTAATACATGTATAATTCATCTGCTGCTAATCTTTGATTGAACAATAAAGACAATTATTTATTTATTTATTTAGTAATGTAAGCATTTACATGTATTGCATAATTGTTTATAATATTACACAGTTTTTGTTTGTTACGTTTATTTCAATGTATATAATCATTTACTTTATTACTTGAAAAGGGGAAATATAGTCATGTTTTGTACAATAAAAGTTATTATAAAATTATTTTATAGCTCAAAGAAAAGGAAACTGAAGTAGTGTCTTAATAATTTAATGAATACTTAAGAAGATTAAATATAATTATATCTTCTTTCTCATATACTTAAACTATATTGAAAGATTTAAAGAATTAATAAATGTAATTTTGTTAAGGGAAAAGAATGGTTTGAATGAAATATACCGTAGTGGAATTTCAAATTTGACACACAGTATATATTCTGTAATTTCACTAAAATTATTTAAATTTTTCGAATTTTTAATTAAGTTTACAGTGTAAAGATTTATTTCCTGCAATAAATTAATAAAAAATCAATGTAAATATGTCGAAATATACTGTTGATTAAATAATATACTTAAAAATATTTGCTTAAATGTATTAATTGTGAGTTAATATTAAAAATTGTAATTTACGTACATACAAACTTTCATTTTTTCTGATTTTAAATTTTTTTTCCTTTTATTTTAATGTTTGTAATTTTTGGTTTTCTCAATGTTTATTTTTATCTGCGTTTGCTCCTGCTTACAAGATCAATAGTATAGAAAGTATATATATATATATATATATATATATATATATATATATATATATATATATATATATATATATATATATATATATATATATATATATATATATATATATATATATACATACATATCTATTTTCTTTTTGATACAATCAGTTTTTATTCGGAAGTATACACTTTCATTAATTGGATAAATCTAGAGTCAACATAATTTAATTAAAAAATATAATGAAATAATCTTTAGACAAGTAAAGCAAAAATGTAATTTGTAAAACAAATTCAATTTCAAAGCTTTAGAATTAATATGTTCAACTTTAAATATTATTTAGACATTACAAAATAAAATTTTCTTACGATTATATGGATGGCCAATTAATTATTTAATTAGCGTGTACTGTACATCAAATTGAAATATATAAAAATGAAAAAAAAAAATGTTGATTAAAAATGATATACGATGAGCTTGAAATTTCAATTAATTTCTGTGAAAGAAGAAATTTTTAGATTTAGTTTAGAGTAGAATTTATATAATATATAAAAAGAATAAAATTTAATTGATTTTCTCCATTTATTTTTCTTCTTTTCACTGCTGTTCTGGAAATCTGTTTATAATCACAACAACGCGTTCTTCTTTATTAAATTTCTCTCATTTCAACATAAATGCAATAACAACAAGTACATATAATTTACTAACAATAAAATTAATAAATATTTGTTATGACAAAATATAAATATGAGTTCCATATTTAAATTTTATCTTTTGTGCGTTTTTATTTTGTCTGTCTTTGACATTTTGATAGAAAATCGTATATTTTTTTTTTATATATTGGATTTTTCTGCATTTTATATAAAACTATTTATAAACTAAGCTTTGAGCTTTCGACACGCACAAATCGTAGAAAAAAAGTGTTCCTTCATTTCATCTTTTAAATGTTTCAATAAATGGCACTCTCCCACGCATATCCTCACCTTCATGCGTTTCTTGCATGCTCTTCATCTCATGACTTTTTATTTATTATTTTTTTTATTACTTTTTTTTTTGTATGAAGCTAATATTTGCTGTTAAAGCCATTTAATTTTTCTTCAGACTTTATCACGTATGTTTGTTCACGTATGTTTGGGTGACTCTTTGAAGCACTTTAAAAAAAAAAAAAAAAAAAAAAAGTTCTTTTAAAGTTGATTTTATTTTCTGCCCTAAAGTCACATACACTTGTGTTTGCTGTCACTTTTTTACCCCCCAACAGATGCGAAAAGTATTGAGGTGTTGTTTTTGCACTTCACAAGGCCATATAGACAAAATACTAGAGATGTACTTTAAAGAGAAAAAGTGAAATAAAACTTTTATAAGTTTATCACTACAGGGACAATTCTCTTCTTTTATAGGATGAATTTTTTGAACGCAAAAAAAAATTCCAAAGTTTATATTTTAAATTCAAGCAATTTATTTTCTGTGCAAAACAACAACGATGTTTATAAGATTTGTTTTTCTATATACGTATTACTGTCCACAAAAAAAAAAAAAAAAAAAAAAAAAAAAAAAAAAAGCAATGGAACTTTAAATTTTTTGTAAACCTGCATGCCTAAAGTATGTAAAATATTTGGGTTCATTTTCTAGTGGGCGCTACTATAGTGGCATATCATTTTCTTGAAATTCTTCAATAGTGTAACGTACTTAATATTACTACCAATTAAAAAATTCCCACCCTCGCAATAAAAAAAAAAAGTTTAAAACAGTGCGCACTTCAAACTGATTTATACAAAGCAAAAGAAAACAGGAAATTCTTTTCCTACGCCGTATGTGATTGGCTAACGCTCACCACCCACCACCGATAATCCCCATTCATTTGTATAATGATACTTTTTAAATCTATAGTTAATTTTTATTATTATAAAAGTATTTTACAATCTAGTTACTAAAAAATCACAAGAGTTTTATTTTAATATAGTTTTGTAATTTTTTATGAGGAAAACTAAAAAAAAAAAAAAAAAAATCCATATTCTAAAAGAAGTCATTGTCTTAAATCGATATCTGTGCGAGTTTCTATTTTTTAAGTTCATAAAGTAGTTTTAATTAATTTTTGGAAGTCGCGAAATGTCTTCACGGTTGGTAACGTTTTCCTATGACACTATGCATAAGTTACCGGCTGTGACGTCAATTTTCGATTTTCAAAAATTAACTTAAAATACTTAATGAACTCAAAAATTTTAAATTCACGTATCAATTGATTCGGAACAAAATCCTGTGTAAGGATATGAAATAAAATAACCTAAAAATAATAGTAATAATAAAAAATAAAAAAATCGGTCTGTCATGCCCGATTAGTCATGGAGTCATTAGTTGAAAAATTAAGTTCAAATGAAATCAATTTAAACATAAATGTTTATTTATTTTTACTGTAACAACTTCATCCCAAAAGTTTAAAAAAAATCCCATAAATCTGTATATAAAAACATATTTGGCAAGTAAAGACGTTTAAAATAAATGACAGCAAGGTAACTCATAACTCATAATACTGTATTCCAGCATGAGTGATTTATAAGATAAAAATGTTTGCTACGTTTTATTTAATACACTAACTTCACGTTCAGCTTCAACTTTTGTCATAAACTCTCTCTCTCCAACATTGAAAACAAACCAATTTTCTAAAGTCAAAGAGAAATCAAGTTTGTGCTAATTAACTTAATTGTCATTTTGACATTGACACTCGAAATATCTTTTGTTTATTTTTTTTCTATAACTTAAGGGTTATATATTAAAAATGATATGATAATAAGTTATTAAATTTTCTTCTTTTCTATAAGGCAATCTTATTTCCTGCAAAGAAAACAAATTATTTTCACAATATAAAGAGAATTTTTAATGGAAAATAAACCGGAAGGATATAAAACACAACGAAAATAATTTTGTTATTACGAGATAAAAATATTCATTTTTTAAAGTTTCTCCAAAGTATTCTACAGGAAATAAAAAGTTGTAATACTCATACCATTAGCTTATAACAATTTAAAGGCATAGACAAGAAGAAAACATCAGTATTTAGTATTTACATCACGAAACACTTGATGGCGCTTACATAATAAATAACATTAGTTTGTCTCAATCAACTATAGGGTGTATGCGGATGACGTCATATTTATTGCGCTTGGAGGCCATACTGGAGTAGTGCATAACATTGCTCAGCATAGGACAAACTTTATTTAAGCCAATTTTCTTTGGGAAATCGGTTAATTTTTTGTTATTTGTTATTTTTCTCACATACTTGAGGTACTAATTCAACATATTTACAGCATCAAAGCTCTCAAAAATATTGCATAGTGTTTTTAAACTGGCAAAATGATTTTTTTTCCTATGTCACCCATGTTATTGAGTTATCCAACATGGCGGCGACTTTAACATGAATGCATAGACCCTATATAGTGCCGTAGCAGTTATCCGAAAATTTCGATGCATGCATCCCGCATAACATTTTCATACTAATTTTTTGCCTGTTTCTGACATCATAAAGCGAAATATTTGCGCAAATCCCATACTTAAAGCCCTTGTCAACTTACTTTTTTATCATTTAGAATACTAGACTGATAATTACCATACCTTAATAAGTTAATATCCATGAATTAGACACCATCACGTTGATTTTGTATTTATTTTCGATTATTTTCCTTTTTGCAGTTATATCACGTATCTGACGTCACAATGTACCACCGCCAATCACAGTCACCGCTCTGGTCACGTGATAAATTTAAGCCCCTCCCTCAAGTTTTTTACCCCTATCACGGCCCCATTGGTACATTATGACGTCAGATACGTGATATAACCGCACAAAGGAAAATAAACGAAAATAAATACAGAATCAACGTGTTGGTGTCTAATTCAAGGATATTAAGGTATGGAAATTATCAATCTAGTATTCTAAATTATAAAAAAGTAAGTTGACAAGGGCTTTAACAGTTTTTTCATTATCTCTTGTGGGTCCACATTTACATTCTGGTAAAAATTGTTAGCAGTTTTGTAGATCCCTTTTTGTGTTTAATCATTAAAAAGAACATATTGTTTCATGTGGTCTATGGCTTTAATAAAAAATCAGGACTTAATACTACGTGAAGTAGTCGCAAAGTATAGTTTAATATCGTTAAGAACAAAAGTACAGCTTGTTAAGTTACGTAAAAATATTTACTCTGTTCTATTGGCTTTAAAAAAATATAAACTCTTAGTGCAAAGATTATTGAAGGTAGTCCAAATGTTTTTTTTTTTTTAAATATATTTTTATATATAACTCACATCACAGCACTCACAGTTCAATAGTGGTGAAACATTAATACTCTTTGCTTTAATATATATATATATATATATATATATATATATATATATATATATATATATATATATATATATATATATATATATATATATATATATATATATATATATATATATATATATATATATATATATATATATATATATATATATTTGAAGAAAACACAAACGTAGAAAAGAAGATTCAAAATTGAAGAGTGTCAATCCCATAAGCAGCTTTATAATTTCATTTGAGAAGAGCAAAATGTCACAATAAAGTTGACCTATTCCCATCTTATATGGACAGAAGAAAAAGAAGAAAAAAAAAAAGTAATTTTACGATGTCAAAAAAGACTAAGAAAATGAAAGCTTATTTTATCGTCTTCATAAAATTGCTTTACGTGATTGTCTTATAAAAAAAGAGAGAAAGGAAAGTAAAAAAGGTTGGTTTATATAAACTATCACGATATGAATTTTATTTTTATCAAACATACATACTAGTACGTGATTTTTTTTTTTTTTTTTTTTTTTTAATTCATGATTTGCAAAATATTATTATTAAAACATTCCAAGTTTCAAAAATCTTCTATAAACTAGTTTTTGCAACTATAAATGAACTTAAGTCAGTTAAGTGTAAAAGACTCTAAAATTCTATCTCCTTTTAAAGCAAGAAGTCAATTATAAACTTTGATGAAAACTTTCCACTTATGCTTGTTTAAGATAGTAGTAAAACTTTCAGATCTTTTGGTATGTCACTAAATACAAATATACACAAAAAGTTACCATGGTTTAACTTTATACCATTTTTTAATATACTCAATTGATATTAGTACAACTTTTCAAAAGTTTCAAAATATATATAAGCCCTATAGAATTTTAAACCTACTATAAATAGTCAATGCTTAAAGTGAGTGCATGCTATGATTTAAAATTATACTTACTACTAATGTTTGCATTGAAAAATATGTAATAAAATAAATAATTTTTTATGTCACTATAGTTTCATTTCATATAGCGTTAATACATATAGCCATACATCACATGAAACAAACCTGAGTTTTTTTTTTACCAGAATATAAATGTGGCCCCACAAGAGAGCGTATTAAAATACTGTTAAGTATGCTATTTGCGTGACTATTCTTGTTTCTGACGTCAGAAATAGTAAAAAATTAGTATAAAAATGTTGTGCGGGTTGCATAAGTTGAAATTTTCTGATGACTGCTATGGGGGTGTGAGTGAGACAAACTATAATGTTATTTATAGGTCCTATCAAGTGTTTTTTGATGTAAATGCTAATGTTTTCTTCTAGTCTACTTCTTTAACAGTGAAATAAACTTATGCCTGGTGATTCCGAGCAACCAATCAGATTGGCGCCTGAAAACGACAGAAAAACCTTCTAATTTTCCTATCCTTTAGCATTGCAGTACCATCATATTATATTATATTATATTATATTATATTATATTATATTATATTATATTATATTATATTATATTATATTATATTATATTATATTATATTATATTATATTATATTATATTATATTATATTATATTATATTATATTATATTATATTATATTATATTATATTATATTATATTATATTATATTATATTATATTATATTATATTATATTATATTATATAAGGCTAAACATGAGGTGCTATACGGTAATTTGAATTTTTTGTTTGAAGGTTAATTTTTCCATATTTTATCTCTATTATCACATAGTAGAACATAGGAATATTCTTCAACAAAATCTACTCAAATTAAAGTGTTAATATTCTTCTCTTTTAACTATAGGTATTACACAATGACAATAAAATGATCTTACGAATTACTGATTACGTTTGTTTTTAAACTTTCATTGCGATGTAATAATATAATCTATCTGAAAGTTTTTATTTCAATAATCAACTTCCTATGATTTCTAATAATTTTGAAAAGAGAGAAGTTTTCTTGAACATCAAAGTAATATCTCTGTAATTAAGTCACGTACTTGAAAACTTCTATTCAATATTATTTTTATAAAAAATAAAATTACACATTCATAACTTTTATCATAGTTTGGCTTTATTTATTACACTACTATTTTACTTTATCACTATTATTTAAAGTTTACTATTTTTGTTATAAAAAGAAAATATACGTTTTATGAGATTATTTTCTATTTTATATAAAGTTCAAATATTTTTGAACTTAACTTTTATACTAAACTTTTATTTAAAATGCAAAAACTTAACTGAAAAGATAAAGTTTTATAACATAAATAATGTAAGAAACTTAGATAAATTATATTTTCATATATCATATAGTTTTCTTGACATATATTGCTTGAATACCAAGTATATCTATATGGTATAAATTGAATATTATCTAGATATAATAAAATTAAGTATATCATTTGGTATTCTAGAAAATACTATATCGTACAAAGTACTTCCAATTACTTTCTATTTTTTACAATTCTTTATAATTATATAGGTAGTAAACTATCATAGTTCACTATAGTAAATGTAGAAATAACAAGCTTTATCATTTCAGTTATAGCATATAAATATAATATATTATACATACATGAAACGGTAATAAATGCAAATTTTACTTTAAATTATGCTAACAATATTAAAAATAAGTTTTAATACATTCATAGATTGAATTCCATTTGAAGACATTGGAGTTGAAAGTACTATTTTGAATTCTTAGGAAATTATAGATAGATGAATTTGCTAAGAAATATATATATATATATATATATATATATATATATATATATATATAATTTTTAAAAAACACGAACTGCATTTAATTGTTTATTCATTAAGATATAAAATTTTACTTGTTACCTTGTATTCAGTTAAACAGGTATAATATTCTACATTTTTTTATTACATCCATTTAAAACGCTACACACCTCAAAATATACTCTTTTACAGTATACTAATATACATATAGTATACTGTATAACATAATATTATACTTGGAAAAAACTACACATTTTAAATCTAAGTTTCTTGTGAATAAAAAAACAACTAAATTTTAAATTCTTAAAAAATTAATTAAAAAATAATAAAGACTTTAAAATATAAAGTTATACGTTTGTTTATTTTCGTGGCATTACCCCTCAATTGTATCTTAAATTCTCTTCATGATATTAAATTCATACATGGTTTTCTATGCTTGAGTTTTTAAACAATGAAACCATATTAATATATAGTGAACATGAGATGTTATATGTAGAAAATGTAGGGTACGGATGTTGGTGTAGATTTTATTTTACAGATAAAACATAAGGTATGATATAAATAAGGTATGGTATAAAATTATGACCAACAATATGAAGATGAAAAATAGAAGACTCAAACATTACATCTATATCATTATAGAGAGAATAAAAGTCTATATCTTTACTTCAGATATTGCAAAATGTAATTTAAAAATCAATATTTTCATATCAATGCAATTTTATAACTTTTCTTCACAGTAAAGGGGAAAAAATCGTGTACTTACAGCACTAAAAAGTGTATGTATAATGTATAGGGAGTCGTTATGAGAAGAGATGAACCAGTTATATAATAAATATTCTAATTATTATACCAGACAAAAGAATCTTCATAATGGTCATGACATGTCAATTTAAAACGTCTTTAGTGATGGTGAAGGTTGTGGCATGAATTTCTTTTTTATCCGCGATCATTAACATTGAGTACAGTTTGTTACATAAAAAGTTATTACGTTATAAAAAAAATATTATTTTCAATATGTTTTTCAATACATTAACATTACTATTATAATTTTACAAAAAAAAAAAAAAAAAAAAAAAAAAAATTGAAAAAGCTTTACTAACAAAGTCACTCAATAATAATGATATTAATAATCTTAATTATTTTAATCTTTGTATAAGACCCATAAAACTTTGTGGAAGCTTCAAATTATTATGTTCCTACGATTTTTTCCTTTAAATTATCTCATATTTAAAATAATGATAAATAGAAAATAAAATGAAATAATCCTATGCATCCCATTGAAAAAATAAAGATAAAATACAAAATATAAATATAAAACAACAGCACAAACTTTCAATAGGAAAATATAATTATCATATTTATTAATTAAATTTTTAGCTCTTTAAATTTATAAAAATTCTCAATATTGAAATTTATAGATGAAGAATTCCTAGGAGTATAATCCTCTCTCACGTTAACGAAGAAGTTCAGGGGTTCCAACATGGCTTTTTTAATGTTCAATAATGAGAAGAATTGTATATTGATTCACATATGATAACCCAAAGGCGTTCCGCGGTAGCCCCATGGTATCCCTACACAGATTCAGATTCAGATTCAAATAGGCTTTATTGCAAAAAACACATTACATCAAATACACAAGTTTGGGTTTAAGTCATACGACTCTATAACCAACTCAGCCAAAGGGGGGTTGTTTTCTCTATCATAACCAATGATAAAGAGGGGAAAAAAAGATACAATCACATAGCATTCTACAACACTATTCCTCAGTTGTATCCCTACACACTTGCGCTCATCCTGCGAGATATGCAACCCACTTTAACATTTTCTATATTAAAGCCGTAACTATGACGTATACAAGATACTGGAAGGGTTGCATATCTCGCAGGGTGATCAAGAGTTTGCAGGGCTACGGAAGGGCTTTGGGTCATCATATGTGAGTTTATGAACAGTTCTTCTTATTATCCAACACTAAAGAAGGCATGTTAGAACTCCTGAACTTTCTCTTTAATGTCAATATTAACTCAGAAATGTATTTTGCCTATAATACTGTTACATTACAGCACATACATTATTACGCATAACATTATAAAGTAAGAATGTAGAAAGATTGATGACTTTAACGTGAAAAATGAATGTTTAAAATATAAAGTTCGATAATCGATTTTAAAAATACTTCATCGTATAACGTATAGGAAATTTTAACTTTTTTTATATTATGTAATTATTATACTGTATAATATAATCAATATATTTAAGATGATAGAAAAATAGAAGAATGTTTAGTATTCTGAAATATTTTCTGTAGCATTTTATTGTATCTTCATATATTTTATATTATTTTATTGACACAGATGTTTTACTGGTAGTCTCTTCATTTATATTTTATATATATATATATATATATATATATATATATATATATATATATATATATATATATATATATATATATATATATATATATATATAAAATATATGTATGTATTTGTGGTTTTATAAATATAAAATATGTCCTTTGGGGTTTTATAATTTATTATATTGACTTCAGAAAAAAGAATAATATTACGCATGAATTGTATACAATATGTATATTACTATACTTTTTTTCCTTCTTCTTTTATCGATCAACTTTCAATATTTGAATATGAATAAAAATAATAACAAATAAATGATCATATATATATATATATATATATATATATATATATATATATATATATATATATATATATATATATATATATATATATATATTAAAATTTTACTGTTGCAAAAACAAAAACAAAAAAGTTATTTATTGTTAAAATGTTGTTTTTTTTAAAATATTATAAAATAATGTATATTTGACACACGAGGAGTTCAGAAATACAAACAGCCTAGCCCAAAACTAGAAAAAAAAAAATGGTTTCAACCAGCTGTAGTTATTTTATAGTGTAACTTTAATTAACGTAGAACGTGATCGACTTGGACCGGAAATCGCTAAAAGAAGAACTATAGCTCGTTCTATAAACTACACACAATTCTTGAGTCAGCTTCGAAAATTTTCATTTGTTAAAAACATCTGATCATGACGTCACTATACCTGTTTACTACGTTTATATTATGGTTGATCAATGTTATTTCTTCATTTAGAACTTTAAACCTGATAAGAATGAACGGAACTTTAAAAAAAAAAAGTTCCATGTTTATCGAAAAAACAAGATCAACCAATCAATGTGTCTTATTTTGTTGGGCAACCAATCACTGTTAATGAGATACACTATACTTTACACAACAAACTCATATTTCAAAAAAAGAAAAAGTTTTTACTTTATTTATTTTCAACAAAACAAATACTACAATTTTCAAATAAAATTGAGTAAATTATATATATAAAAAAATCTTGTTCCGAAAAAAGTTTTAATAATATTTTTAATTAAAAAAAAAATCTAATTTGACTAAAATTTACCGCTAAAATGTGAATTTCCACATATACATGTTATCTTTAAAGTGGAATAACTTAAATATTTGATCATTTTTTCACATGTTTGACGCAACTAAACTTTTAAGTACCATTTCTTCTTTATGTTGTGTTTGTATTATAATTCGCTACCGTCTAGTTTGCGAGATATCAGTCGACACCTACGCCCTTAAGTAAGGAGGAGGAATTTTCGTAAGTACTACCTAAGTTACGTAAGTTTATACTGATTAGTGATTATATTTGAAATTTGTGTATAGTTATCCGTTATTTAGAATCTGAGAAAAAAAATTAAATCCGGTTAAAACTATTGTCACTTTTTTTTATATATATAGATTTGAGCTATATCTTCTTCTACTGTATTTAAAAATTGACCAAAAAAAGAAACTTTTAAAGACTTTTACTAAAATGAAGATTTGTTTTTATAATCATTAATGAATTTCTTTTTAATAAAAACTTTACACTCGATGAGTACAATTAATAAAAAAGGATCTCATTAAAAAGATAATAAAAAAAATAAAGTTAATATTGATTGATTTTTTAATGATTTTTGGAACATTTTAGATATAAGAATGACGAGGGAAAAAATGCAGCTGAGAAAACTTAGGGCTTGGCTATAAATTAATTTAATGTAAATAAAATGTTTCAAATTAAACAGAAAGAAAAATTAACAAAACCGTTTTGCTTACTTCTCATCAAATTTAAGTATAAAGTTTATATCGTAATTTTTTACTTAAAAAAAAAAAAGAAAGAAAAACGAAAAAAAAAAAAACGAAAAACGAAAAAAAAAAAAAAAAAAAAAAAAAAAAAAAAAAAAAAAAAAAAAAACGCTGTATCATATTTTTTACTTTATTTCAAATTTTTACAACACTTTGGCAGAAAATAATATTCGAAAGAAAAATAAAGAATCAAATTACTTTCTACTCCGCAACACTAACGCACAAAGATTCAAAGGGTGTTTTTAAGGGGTTTCCTTATAATTTTTAATGTAACAATTTACACGTTAAAAATATCACTTTAAAAGAAAATAAACAAAAAACACTTTGATAGTATAAATGTTTCTCATTACAACTTTTAATCATTTCTCACGTATAATGTTTATAATTTTTTTAATAAAAAATTTGTTAGAAGTTTATTTTAAGAAAATGTTATATGTAAAATTTAAAATTTTCTTCATTATTAAGAATTATTATTATTATTTTTTATCATGACATTATTTTATAAAAGTATATATTATATATATATATATATATATATATATATATATATACTGTATATGTCTAAGAATATTAAAAACACAAGGTTTATTTCCATAAACTATGTTGTAGTTTTTATTACTTTTTTTCCCCCGTATTTTTTAATATACCTGGTTCATTGCTTGTTCTCGTATGTTACTGTATTATAAAATTGTTCTCAATGTATTTTATTCAGGAGAGAGAGAGAGAGAGAGAGAGAGAGAGAGAGAGAGAGAGAGAGAGAGAGAGAGAGAGAGTATTCGCGATTATACAATACAGTTTGCAAAAAAACTATAGATTTTTTTAAAGCTTTCGTATCACGTGGAGTATATCTTAAAAAAAAAAAAAAAAGACAGTCTTGTTTCAAGAGAATAATTATTCTTAATAAAATCTCGTGTATAAAAACTCTTTGAGGTATAAATCCTCAAAGTAAAACCTTATATTATGTTTGTTTGTTTGTATATTCATACCAGCGGTATAGCAATTTTGTGAGAGTATATCAGTGGCAGCAGCAATAGTAGCGAGCTATTGAAATATATTATAAACACATTCTAAATAATATATCTGAACTACATAGTTACCTTGCTTGAGTTAGTATAGGGTGTATGCGGATGACGTCATATTAATTGCGCTTGGAGGCCATACTGGAGTAGTGCATAACATTGCTCAGCATAGGACAAACTTCATTTAGGCCAATTTTCTGTGGGAAATTGGTTGATTTTTTGCTAATTGTTATTTTTCTCACATACTTGAGATACTAATTCAACATATTTACAACATCAATGCTCTCAAAAATATTGCATAGTGTTTTTAAACTGGCAAAAAGATTTTTTGTCCTATGCCACCCATGTTATTGAGTTATCCAACATGGCGTCGACTTTAACATGAATGCATAGACCCTATAATAATAATGCATCAGTAATATATGGGAAACAATTGAATAGCATAAAATAAGTGGTATTCTATTTCTATTGTTTCTATTATTATATTAGTTGGATGAATATTGTGAACAACTTTTTTTAACAACAATAACAATAATAAAAACAGCAATGTTATTTTAACAAGTATAGAATATTGAACTGTGTGTGTGTATAAGATAAGAAAATAAGATTTCTTTTTTGACCCAGGCAGTTCATAGTAATATATAGTATTACAACAAGCGTAGATATACATAATATAAAAACAAACATTTAAATAAATACTTATTATTTTATACAAATATATTATAAACAAACGTCGTTATTCAAAAATATATTTTAAAAATTGTTATTTAAAGGACAAATATTTAGCCCTCTCTTACACTTACTATGGCTATCATGCTATCATATTTGTAGTATAAATTGTTGAAGCAAAATACTTAGAAAATGATTTGTGAGTTAAATACTATTTTAAATAAGTTGTTAATTAAAACAAAGAATATACGGATACGGTGTGTATAAAGCATGAGAAATGTTATTCCTGGAAAATCTTGTAATATATCATTTCCTTATCTACAGTCCGCGCCACGTAAGGATGCGACCAATAAGAGAACGCTTAAAAAATCTCCATTTAGTTAATATTACCCCACCTCCTAGTGACCTTGAAAGCTAGAGCGTCTATTGGCTGCCCAGGGGGAATCAATAAATCGCCCACATCCTTACGTGATTTCTAGTGTATGCGGGATAGTAAAATCAACACAAAACAAGAGTTTAAATATCTTTGTTGATTAAAACAAGCTATATATATATATATATATATATATATATATATATATATATATATATATTATATATATATACGTTAAATTCCTATCTTTTAATTGCATGATTTATAGCTTAATTGTCCTTGTTATATATAGGTCGTAGTTCCCGATAAGTTTCAAATATAATTTAAAAGATTGTTTCACATTATATGTGGGGAAAATATAAAGGTTCTATATAGAATGAAAGACTGTAGATTTACTGTTGCAAATCCACCTTAAAAAAATCACGTTATGTTAGAGTAAATATTTACCGCCTCATTTAGCACAGACATTATAATACTTTGATAGTGGATATAACTAACAATTACAGTAGTTCTTTAAGACAATTTTTAAAGCCAAAAACAACATGTGCTTTTTAATGAATAAACACAAAATGGGAACTTCAAAACTGATGACAATTTCTACCAGAATGTTAATGTAGCCCCACGAGAGAACGTGAAAATACTGTAAAGTATGTAATTTACGTGACTTTTCATGTTTTTGACGCATGCAAAAATCAGTAAAAAAATGTTGTGCAGGTTGCATAAATCGAAATTTTCTGATCACTGCTACGGAGCTACAGTTGGGTTTTCAGACAAACTAAAGTTATTTATGTAAGTCCCATCAAGTGTTTTGTGATATAAATGCTTATGTTTTCTTCTGGTCTATTCCTTTAAATAGCTCAAGACGTGTGATTTCAAAACTAATACTTCTTAAAACTGCACAACTTCATTAGAATTTTAAATTCTTAAAAGTTTCAAATAATTCTAGTTCCTAGTTTTGTTAAAATTCAATCTCTGAAAAAAATAGAAATCAATTGAAAACAAAGAAGAAGAAAGTTTGAAATTTTTTACTACGAGTTTTTGTTGTATTTTTAGTAGAGCCTCGAATATTTAAATAACATGAGTTTTTTTTTTTTTTTTAATTTTATAGTTTTTGTAACAGCTTTAATTGAAATTTACGAACACTATCATCATTTTAGTAGTTTTTACAAACCGTCAAGTATTTAACAAAAAAATAAATTATTCCGTTATTAATAAATTTCATTATTTTTTAATAAAGTTTATTAAACTTTTTATTAACTTTAAAAAGAAGTAAAATTACAAAGACGAAGGAAATTTTTTATGAAATTGTTTCTTATAAAATAATTTCAAAATTTATTAATGTATACTTGTAAGTAGAAACAAAAAGAAAAGAAATTTCTTTTGAAGTTGTAACGAACATGACTTCAATTTAAAATAGTAATAATAATTTAAGAAAAGAATAAACTTTTATTTCTCAGTTGCGATAAAAATAAAATGTAGTTATACCTTCTCCCTAATAAATTAGCACGTTCTTTTTAGCTATATTTTTCAATATCATTTCAAAAAGTTCAGGCAAATGTAAAAAAAAAAATAAAAAAAATAAAAAAAAAATAAAAAATAACTATATATCTAAAATTTTGAAGTTAAAAATCTAAGTATAATTGAAAAGGAATTGTTTTTGCATGCGATGATTAAAAATACAAATAAAAATAACCGGTAAATATGAGAGATGATTTTATGAATCTAAAGTTGGATAGGCTTAAATATAGAGATACGGTAAATACAAATCGGAAAAAAAAAATTAAAAGTTTTTTTTAATTAAAAAAAGAACAAAGATATTGAAAACATAAAATGTTCATTGTAGATAAAAAAAAACAATGAAATAACTTCTCTCTCTCTCCCTCTCTCTCTCTCTCTCTCTCTCTCTCTCTCTCTCTCTCTCTCTCTCTCTCTCTCTCTCTCTCTCTCTCTCTCTCTCTCTCTCTCTCTCTCTCTCTCTCTCTCTCTCCGAACAGCTAAGTACGCAGTGCATTATTCAAACGTTTATATCCTCGACGATCATAAAGTAGTACAGATAGGGTTTAAAAGGGGAAAAAAACGTAGACATATAACGTTAAATTATCCTTTCTCTCTCTCTCTCTCTTTCCAATATTAAACTAGATTTTTCTCTATTATTATACATATAGCTAAAAATTTTATTTTAACATTTAAATTAATATTTTTATTAGGATTAATGCTGTTACATTTTTTTTTTTTTTTTTTTTTTGGGAAATAATTGAAGTGGACTCTAATATTTTTTTTCTTATAATGAATAAATTAATGAATGAAGTGTTAAAATAAAAATTGTTCGTTGTATTGAATTTAAAAAAAAAAGTCTGATACTCAAGACTCAAATTTGCAGTTTATTTACCATGATGATGATGATGTGGCAAACCATTCAATGGAAGTTTAAACAAAACTTGACCAAAGTTTATACAAAAATAGAACAGATGAATTGAAAACTTGTGGATGTTTGCGATGTATTTGCGTAGGTTTGTCTGAAGATCGATATCGAAAGTCTTTACTTTGCAATCTGCCAGTTTGTGTGTATGACGCGCAAGGAGCGCAAGCAACACGTGTGGTAAACACTGCGTTGTAGACACTTTGAGGAGTGAAAGTCTCAAGTATATACCCAACTATTATATTGGAAAAAAAGAAAAGAAGACTTAGTTTGTAACAAAAGAGAGCTTCGCTAAATGGACAAATATTTTACGTTTCTAATATATTCATACTTTGTATGCACATATGATATTCATTCTTCAACTTTCCATACTCTCTCTCTCTCTGTCTCTCTCTCTCTCTCTCTCTCTCTCTCTCTCTCTCTCTCTATCTTTCTCTCTCTGTCTCTGTCTTTCTTTCTCTTTCTCTTTCTCTTTCTCTTTCTCTTTCTCTTTCTCTTTCTCTTTCTCTTTCTCTTTCTCTTTCTCTTTCTCTTTCTCTTTCTCTTTCTCTTTCTCTTTCTCTTTCTCTTTCTCTTTCTCTTTCTCTTTCTCTTTCTCTTTCTCTTTCTCTTTCTCTTTCTCTTTCTCTTTCTCTTTCTCTTTCTCTTTCTCTTTCTCTTTCTCTTCTCTCTCTCTCTCTCTCTCTCTCTCTCTCTCTCTCTCTCTCTCTCTCTCTCTCTCTCTTTCTCTTTCTCTTTCTCTTTCTCTTTCTCTTTCTCTTTCTCGTTCTCGTTCTCGTTCTCGTTCTCGTTCTCTTTCTCTCTCTCTCTCTCTCTCTCTCTTTTTTTTTCACTTTCTCTCTCTCTTTTATTCTTGGTTCACAGATTTATATTTTATACGTTTTTATTTTGCTAATACAGGTATTAAAATCATTCTTTCATTATCAAACTCGATATTCATTATTATTGCTTTACAAGAAAAATTATATCACTGACCGTCATGTTGCTCATATCATATTACAAAATATAAATATTAAAAATCTAATTAATATTTTGTCATAAGAATAATTTAAATCAAATTATTTACATTTCCTTGTTTAAAAAAAATAATGTAATATTTGCTAAGAAATAATTTAATAATTTTAATTAAATCTCACTTTTGCAATTTTTTTTTAACGAGAGAGAACAAGAACGACAACAAAGCTGGAACTCTCGGGAGCTTATTAGAGTTAATTAAAGTTGGCATTTTTTTTAAATAATTAAGTACTGTACATAGTCTATATATGTATCCAAACAATGCGTCACAACATGATAATTTTTTAATGAATTCAGTAAAAAATGACAAAATAAAAATAATTGCATTGTAATTTTTAAAAAATAAAAAAAGATACAAGCAAATCATTGAATATTCCCACATTGACTAATAAAGGAACAACGGTTTTGAAGCCGACTATAAGCAATTTCGCTCATATCCGCTTCCGTTTCGACTTACTGTGCATGCGTAGTAAGGAGAAACGGAAGCGGATGTGACCAAAATCACTTATAGTCAGCCTCAAAACCGTTGTTCCTTTACTAGTCAATATTATATTTAACCTATTTTTATTTATTTATTATTAATTGCATATGAACGTAATCTATAAAAATTTGGGATATATTTTTTTTAGCTAGCAGGTACAGCTTTGAGTAATTAACATTGAGCAATATTAGCAGCTTTTACTTTGGGTGTTTGTTGGGATAAATTTTTTATTTATAGTAAATTGTGATGTTTAAAATTAAGTTTACGTGTTCAATCATTACAAATTCTTTTAGGTTTATAAAATAACTCTTCCAATGTGGCACCATTTTTTTTCTTTTGAACTAGTATATTTTTAGACTCTAATTAATCTAACAAAGTTTAAAGTGCCACCAGGGACGGTAACTAAAAAAGTGTTTGTTCAATTTTTGATGTTCATTGCAACATTGGACCACTTGCAATCAAAGTAAGTGAAAACGATTTTTCCATAAGAAATGCCTTAAGAATATTTCAAATTATTTTAAAAACTTCGTTCATTGCAAGTGGTCCATTGGACAACAATTCACGAATTGCATTAAAAAAAATTCGTTGTTGGAAACCTTAGTGATTTTAGTGCTGTTCGCAACCCTGTTTTATTGCACCAAAAAATGCGCAATCAATGTGATTAACCATAGGTGATCGTCATTTTAGTAGCAGAAAACAGTGTTTACGAACAGCATTATTGTTTACTTAATGCTTTTGTTTTGAGAGAAAAAAACAACAACTTTGATCACAAGTTTGCAAAACTGAGAAAAATTGCAAATCGTGAATTGAAAAACAAAACAGACCACTTGCAACGAACGTTTTATAAATTATTGTGACGTAATTATGATAACGATTTATCAATAAGAAATTCAATAAAAATATTTAATTTTATATTAAGTAGTTTGTTCATTGCAAATGATCCATTGAAATTTAGCAGAACATTTGTTATAGTTATCTTAAAGCTATGGGGGCATTTAGATATATTTTTTTATCTAGTAGTAATATTATCAATATTTAAAAATATTTCTATATAGTCAGAAAATTCTTACAAAAAATTGTTAGAAAAAAAGAGACTAAAAATTTTACATTCTTTTCAAATACGTGAACAGAAATGCCAATGAAATTCTTGTAATCTTTCTCATTATAAAATTAAGTTGTTTTTTTTTAAAAAAAAGTTTTTATTTTTTATTTTTTTACAAATTATAGAAAGTCTTTAGTTACGTAACCATGATAATAATTCTGTATCACAAATTTATCTCTTTTTTACTAAAACTTTTTATTTCATATGTTATATTTAACAATAATATATTTTGTTCTATATACTATAACTTTTATAACACTAATTAAACTGCGGTTATATAAGTAAAACATAAATGAAAACATATAAAAGCTACAAAATTAAAATGCTTTCATGTATTATTATACTACAGCAATAATTTTAATTATGCAATATACAATATGATATGTGTGTGTGTATTTTATTTCTCCAGTATCCTGTGACTAACATTTTTAAAATTATTGTCTTTTGTTTCAAAATGTCATATTTTAATAACATACAAAATTATATACATACTTATTATTTCTTTTGTTCTTTCAAATTATTCATTTCTAAATTTATTTATTTTACTTCTTATACCATTAATCTTTATATAAAAGTAACATTTCCAAAAGTTTCATTAAAAAGTTTTCATCTTGAGATTAATTAACATTAAAATTATTTTACTATGTATTTAGTTATTAATTTTTATTATCATAATTGTAATTGTTAAAAGTAAAAATATATTTTTTTGATACTTTAATAATGAACACAGATTTTTGAAGATAAAGAACTTAAGATTTGAAACTTTATATTAAAATAAAATCCTTAAGAGGATTTTGTGTAAAACTTGGATTTACATTTCATTGGTTTTGAGTAGCTTTTATACTTTTGTATATGTATGCTAGAATTTTGAAAGGAATCCGATTTTATAAAGTTTTAATGCTTCAGTGATAGACTGAATAAAAAAAGCACTTCATTATACTTTAAACAATGATGCTGTATACCTTTTTTGCAAATAAAAATGATGTACAGACTCTGTCATATAAAATTTTACTCTATGCCTAAATTAAAAAGCTATAAAATTTTCTATGATAGTGTATGTACACTCCTCCGGTTTTAAAATCACCCATCAAAGCAATGCCACTTTCTTTAGAAAATGGTCAACTTGTCATCTTAAGTGACATCAGCGTAGCCAGATTTAACTTCGCGGAACACTTGCAGCACCATTAGTGACGGTTAAATCTGACAACGCTGCTGTCACTTAAAGCCATAGACCACATAAAACAACATGTGCTTTTTAATGAATAAACACGAAATGGGATCTTCAAAACTAATAACAATATTTAACAGAACCCGAGTAGAACGCTAAGTATGACATTTCTATGATTTTTCAATGAAATTTCAATGAAATGTCCCATAACGATGACACAACTGCGATTTAATGAAGACAAAGTATGACAAAGTCACAAAAATATTTTTTTTAAAATGTCTAACAATGAAATTTCGATGACAAAAAGACGACATAACGACGACATGAAATTTTTTGTTTTTACAAAAATGAAATAAGTATGACAGCAAAAAATTATTGATGAAATAACGATGGCAATTTTTATTTTTCAAAAACCTAAATCCGACACAACAACGACATGAAATTTTTTGTTTTTACAAAAATGAAATAAGTATGACAGCAAAAAATTATTGATGAAATAACGATGGCAGTTTTATTTTTCAAAAACCTAAATGCGACACAACGACGACAACGATTAAAATTCAATATGTATGAAATAACGATGACACGAAGAAATAATAATTTATTGGCTTTTTCCATGAATATTGAATTTTTAATCATGTCATCGTTGTGTCGCATTTAGATTTTTTGAAAATTAAAGCTGCCATCGTTATTTCATCAATAAGTTTTTATTGTCATACTTATTTCATATTTACAAAAATAAAAATGTTCATGTCGCCGTTGTGTCATCTTTAAGTCATCGAATTTTCTATTTTAGCTGGTAGATTGATAGAAAAATATCATTATATATAATTAAATAATTATTTTATATTAATATAACGTGTTTGATTAAAATTACTACTGACATAATTAGATTTTTTTTCCCTATGTGCAAAAATGCATGCTAAACGGTTTCGGAGTGTGTATTTTTCAATATTGTAAAAATACAAAATAATTATTTTATATTATATTATGTAGTTATTAGTGTAACGAAATTTAATATTTTGCTTAAAAATTATGCTTATTATTTAAATCAGCTTTAAATATAGTCAATGTGCTTATTAACTCTAGAAAAGCGTAACAAATATTGTTAAATTGATTGTATTTTTATTGTTATATATTTCTTAACACGCGTACGATAAGGCAAATTAATTGCAAGCATTAAAAGAAAATATAAAAAAATATATTATAAATATGCTTCAAACAATTCAAAATTTAGTATTGCATAAATATATGGAAAAGTAATTTTTGTGCCAAAAAACTGACAATTACTTAGCTTTTATTTAATGCATAAAATAATGCATAAAAAAATATAATAAATATTGCAAATACATTGTTGCGTTTAATTAATATTCAATACAAGCAATATATTTGATAAATATATATTATGATTAGAATCCTGTACAAAATCTTTGTGGTAGTGCAATGTAATATAGTAGCTTTTCCCGGTGACTCTCAGACTTGAAAAAAAAATATTCATAGTCAAGAATTAATACCTATTTTTTCGTTTGTTTCGGAGGTTTTAATACTTTTTAGGGCAGGTAATAAAAGTTTTAATTATTTATAAAATATTTAATTTACTACAAAAATGACGATTTATTGTGTTTTCTGACTTAGATTTGTATAAAAGTATTCACTTGATTACAAATTAATTAAGAAATCTGCAAAACAAGTTTCAGTTGAGACTCAAAAAATGCTGGGTTACTGAGTTTGGAAAGCTTTTTTATATAATATAATGCGAGCGACTCTACACTAAAGAAGAAAACTCCAACCCCGTATATAAAATTTCATGTTAGGCAGGTAGCATTTGGTATATAGGCAGGCACTAGATTTTATTAACAGGCAGGTCTCCGAGGTGGTCGCGCGGTGTACTTTGAAAGTTTGTCGTCGATATTTCATATTTTTACATTATTAAAATTATCCTGAAAATTTTTGTCATCTTTATTTCATACATATGTCATTGAAATTTCATCGATAATTTCTAGTAGTATAATTTTGTCGTCATTATTTCTCATTTATGTCATCGTTGTGTCATACTTATGTCATCGTTGTTTCATACTTATGTCATCGTTGTTTCATACTTATGTCATTGAAATTTCGTCGAAAATATTTTGCTCATTTTGCTAATATTTCTATTTTTTAACTCCATATAAATAACATGGGGCTAACGATGAAATAACGATGAAATGGGACACGTTTCATCGTTATTTCATCTTTGTGTCGCATTTATTTGTCATTCTTATTTCATCGTTGTGTCATCGTTAAAATTTTACTCGGGAATGTTAATGTAGCCCCACAAGAGAGTGTAAAAATACTGTAAAGTATGCAATGTGCGTAAAAATTCACGTTTATTACGTCAGAAACATGCAAAAATTAGTATGAAAATGTTGTGCGGGCTGCATATATCGAATATTTCAATCACTGCTACGGGGTTACAGTTGGGTCTTGAGACAAACTAATGTTATTTATGTAAATCTCATCAAGTGTTTTGTGATATAAATGCTTATGTTTTTCTCTGGTCTATTCCTTTAAGATGACATGTTGACCATTTTCTAAAGAAAACGGCTTCCCTTTGATGGTTAATTTTAAAACCGGAGGAGTGTACACTCGCGGACATCATATACTTAACATCAAAGACAAGCAGCGTTGCCAAATCATGAATAAATTCTTTAGGAAGCGGCATTGTCTATGATGTTAACTTTATGAAGTCCGGGAGTGTACGTAAATTATTATAATAAAACATTTTAATGCATTTTTTTTTCTTTTTGAAAATTGCAACAAAATGAAATGTACGTGTATTTGTGTTTGATTTTGATGGAAAAAAACAAACAAAATAAATATCAATTCAGTGAGAACTTACAGAATGAAATACGATAGCTTGATAGTGAGAACGTCTCTTTTCATTTCTATCTCTAACTATTTTTTTTTTCCTTTCTCAATATTATGTAATATTGGAGCTGTTGCTATAAGAGAAAGCTCTGTTACGTGCAGCGCGTCAGACAATGAGACGTGTTATTTGACGTAAATGTGTACTTCACGTTTTTCTTCAACATCTAACGGACAGTTTTGTTCACGAATGTTTATAAAAGTACTTGTCACAAGTTTTTATACTACTGTGTACAAAAAAAAAAAAAAAAAAAAAAAAAAAAAAAAAAAAAAAAAAAAAGAAGAAGAAGAAGTTTTATTGTCAAAGAAAATAAAAAGTTAGGAAACACGTTGAATTGAAATTAATCTAAGAGATGTATATGTATAAAAATATACTGTAAAATAAGTATGAAAAATGTTTCAGTGACAACACGAATAGAACATTTGTATAATGATACTGTATCCACACTATATTATGAAAGAAAAAATAGAAAGGAATTGAAAAATATTTTCTGAAATATTTTTTTAATCTTAACATTTTTCGTCAACATAGTTTTATTTCAATGTGTTAATACTGCTTTACGATATGTTTAAAAGTAGGTCATTTATGACCTACTTTTAAATTTGTATTTCAATAACGTAGAAATGAAACTGTGATACTAAGAGCTGTCGGAAGTGAATAAACATTCAATCGGCAGTCTCTCTCTCTCTCTCTCTCTCTCTCTCTCTCTCTCTCTCTCTCTCTCTCTCTCTTAAAGGCGTATGAACACCTTGAACAAAAAATATGTCTAATATCCTAACATACCTAAATATCAACGTTGATTTGGCCGAAATCATTGATTTCTTATTTATTTTCCATTCACAAAATCCCAGCTGCGGGTTTGTGATGTCACAGGGTTTAGTCCGTTTAGTCCACGCGCGCGGAAACAGGCGAGCTGTGACGTCACAAACCCGCATCTTCCATTTTGGGAATGGAAAATAACTTGAAAATTAATGACTCTGGCCAAATCACCATTGATAATTAGGTATGTTAGGATATTAGACATGTTTTTTGTTCAAGGTGTTCTACGCCTTTAATATAATTTTTTTTTAATTTTTAGATCATATAAAACTATAGGTTTCAGATTAAAATTATTCTTATAATTATTTATATTTAAAAAAAACCTGTATCAGTTCCTTTCGTAGTAGACACTTCTCATGTATTGTATAAAAGTAATTATGCGTAAAATTAATATAATGTAATTTAGTTTGTTGTAAGAAAAACTGCCTGTGGACGGCAATAAAAAATTATTGCAAAATAAATGAGAACGTTCCAATTCTTGTTAATATGGCACTAAAATATAAATACTCTAGTTATCTGGTGAACGGATACTTATTAATTAAACCGTATTGACACGAACTATTACAATTTCAGTTTTAAAGTTCAGTGGAGCATGCATATACACACGATTGGTTGATAAATGATAAAATATTTTACCATACAAAAACTCATGTTAAATTTGCAATATTATTCTTCTATAAACAACATGGACTGAATTTAAATGATAAAATATATTACAACAGTTATATACATCCGTGATATAAAATTTTGCGTGATATGGTAAAAACACGTGTTATATGAAATTAAACATTGGTTTACTCTCAAAGTCTCCATATCAATGCTTAGCATTGCCATAAGGCAATATAGTAAAATTATTGCAGTGTCTGTACAAAGACAATATATTTCTTACGTCACTTCTGATGTAGAAATACGCATCTAAATACGTCTAGTTTAGTCTTAATACGTCTGGTTTAGTCTAAATACGTCTAGTTCAGTCTAAATATGTCTAAATACGTGTAGTTTAGTCTAAATACGTCTAAATACGAGGGCAAAAATAATAAAGACATAATTTTTAATCTAGCCCATTTACAGTACAATTTGTTCTATGCAATATAATCTATGCTATACTTCACAATAGCATGAATATTAAATTGTGCAGAATAATTATTTATGTTGTTTTAATTTAGTATGCTATATTGACATAAATGCTGCACAGATTACGTTGTTTTTTTTTTTTTTTTTTTTTTCGTGTATGCTGCATGCGTTTTCAAACTATTAACCACAAAATGGGACCACCATAACTGATGCTATAACTTTCACCAAGACCCTAAATAAGACCCTAAGGTCTTGGTGAAATAACTTTATGAAATCTTTATGAAATAAAATATAGAGTTTTTGTGCAATCCCCCCCCCCCCCCCCCCACCACACACCATGGAGTCATGCTGAGACGATATTAAAAAAAAAAAAAAAAAGTTGTGCTGGTTGCATAAGTTGAATTTTAATTCCTACAGTTCTATGCATGGCAATACAATCGGGTTTTGGAACTAATTCATCAGCCCCATCTCGTACTTTATAATATAAAAACCAATTCTGTAAATCATAAAGGATGTTTTTTAAACATATTTTACAGAAAGCTACGCGCTTTTTCAATTTTAGCTACCTTTATATTTTAGTATGTACAGTACACAGGTACACAGTATATTCAATAATACATTGATTTTACCTTCTTGCTTTGTACAGTTACGTCGTTATATTATGTATCCCATGTTGTATATACATTCTAATTACAATCGCAGTGCTTGTAGGTAGAACTTGTATGTTACTGACTATAAATAAATAATTTGAATTCAAATTTAAAAATTGCATGAGAGACGATAAATTGTTCCTTATCCTACAGAAATTTATTTCAAAAGTGTAAATTTTATAAATATTTTTTTTATAAACTAATCCTGTACATATCGATCTTGTTGCGAAAAAAAGGCCTATCTCGTATTTTGTCAGGGGAACCAAAAGGCCTATCTCTTTTTTTGTCAGTGGAAGCAAAAGGTCTATCTTGAGCGCCATCTCCATAATGTTCGGAAACGAGATAGGCCTAACAGACAAGGCCCCCTAGAGATAGGCTTCCCCTGACAAAATATGAGATAGGTCATTTTTTCGCAACAAGATCGATATGTATTGTGTTGTTTTGGTGAGTTATGCAACCTGCTTAACACACATGTATTCAATAACACGAACTGCTTACCTTCCAGGCGCTAACATGATAAAATGCAAACTATACTTATTGTAATAGTTGATTTTGTTTACTATTACATGTAAATAGAGTTTATTCAGATAGATACCTCGATTAGTTAATTGCTCATATTAATAGCTTCACTAACAGTTTATTTAGTCATTAATGTTGCTACTATATTGTTCGCACTATTATGATGAAACAAATACACAAACAAAAAGTTTGTAAAAAAAAAAATGGAAGGCTGGTTATGGATTTTTTCTTAATTATTATACTACAGTGAAATGTTTTTATTTATTATTATTATTATTTTTTTTTACAGACACATGAAATATATATTTTGGCATTACTTTAACTTAATGCAAACAATGTTTTCTTCAATATTTGATCTAAATTATAAAGTATGTATATTAGAAATAATATAAATTTTGAATTAATATAAATTTAGAAATGTAAACATTGTAATTTTTTATTTGTATGTTTAAATATTACAGAATATTTCTCAAACAACGTGTAGACACGCAAAAAATTTGAGTTTTTACCCAAATGACCTGAAATTGAAAATATTTCATACTACAACGATCCCAACTATCATATATATTTTTTTGAGCCACATGAAAGATATCTTTCGTTTTTTTAAAGCACGTATTCGTGAATTCGAATTCACGGACAGTCTTCGTACGACAATTTAATTGCAAATGACGGAGTAAATATAAGAAAATCTTATTTTTTTATTTGTTAAGTACATAGTAGATAAAATTCTCGATATTGCAAAGTAATAATCATTATGATATTTTATTATCTGGGGGAGTTGCAATGTTAAGAAAAACTATGCTAATTACTACATTTTAAATAAACTATCTGTAAGAACAAAACAGAGCTACGTTTGATGATTATAAAAAGTTTCAAAATCATTTAAAATAAAACCGTAAAAAATGTCATTTATCCTCGATACGTTCGAAGTCCAACATCGTTCGACGTATAGCCTGCTGACCATACACGATTTGCTACAAACGTAAGGTGTATTTTTCTTCTTAGATTACAAAATAGCTTTAATCATCTTTTTTTCTATTTTTTGACTCATAAGTATAAATTTCACTTAAATTTGTAGTGTTATGTGTCGTACGTGAACATTATGGGGCGCACTATAACGCATTTTTTAATTCTTACGAAGCAGGGCGTAAAACATAAAAAATTTCACAAGCCAGGGCGCCGCCCTGGCCCGCCCTGCTTTCACTACACCCCTGATATATATATACATTCATACACACACGCGCGCACGCACGCACACACACACACACACACACACACACTAAAGTTTACCATAGTGTCTACGTTCAACCTTTTACTTATACCAGCGTAATTAAATTACATTATTTTCTATTACTTAACTATATACATTAAATTTTAAAATAATTAGCTACTATGTATATATAATGTAACTTAATTTCATACTAAATTTTATATTGAACTAATTAATAAATAAATAAAATTTCCTACAAAATAATATTTAAGTTTGTTTTTATCTCAAATGGGATCTTGTGTAGATTTACAAGTAGAAAATGTTTATATAATTGAGGGTAAGAAATAAAGCTTTGCAAAATTTAATTTTCATTATACTTTAACTCTTTAATTTTTCTTTATGTTATATAAAAAAAGAGATTTGGCGTGTATTATACTTTATAACAATGGACTTTTTTTATAATATAAAGAACTTTATAAAGAAAGGAATAAAATTCAAATAATGTAACTCTCAATTATAATTAAATTTGAATAGAATAGAATGTATAATATTCTATCATTAGAAATGACATATTCATACTCGGGGGCGAGGACGTTGGAAAAAAAAGTATTTTAAATTGCTGGAAGAGAACAAACGGAGAGGTGGTGTGGTAATAAAAAAAAAAAGACGACGACAGACGACAATGTCTCAAAGGCCCAAAGGCATACGTCACAACAGACGACCCTTGTCACTTGCAACTTCAATTGAACCAACAAAGTGTGAAATCAACCTCAAGTAAGAATTAAGACACGCCTCTTCTTAATTGTCATATCCTCACAGTATATATATTATATAGAAATTAGTTATTAGTTTAATTAGTTCATAATGAATATATCATGCATGTATGCATGTATTTTTATTTTTTTTATTTATAACTATATTTTACAAATTGCCCTTTGAGAAGTTGAACTAAAGTTGTGTAATTACTCTTTATTTATTTATTTATCAATTTTATATATTTTTCATTTCTTTTTATTTTGTTTATTTCTTTTTCTTTTCATTTTTCTTTCTTTCTTTCTTTCTTCTTTCTTCTTTCTTTCTTTCTTTTCTTTCTTTCTTTCTTTCTTTCTTTCTTTCTTTCTTTTCTTTCTTTCTTTCTTTCTTTCTTTCTTTCTTTCTTTCTTTCTTTCTTTCTTTCTTTCTTTCTTTCTTTCTTTCTTTCTTTCTTTCTTTCTTTCTTTCTTTCTTTCTTTCTTTCTTTCTTTCTTTCTTTCTTTCTTTCTTTCTTTCTTTCTTTCTTTCTTTCTTTCTTTCTTTCCTTTCTTTCTTTCTTTCTTTCTTTCTTTCTTTCTTTCTTTCTTTCTTTCTTTCTTTCTTTCTTTCTTTCTTTCTTTCTTCTTTCTTTCTTTCTTTCTTTCTTTCTTTCTTTCTTTCTTTCTTTCTTTCTTTCTTTCTTTCTTTCTTTCTTTCTTTCTTTCTTTCTTTCTTTCTTTCTTTCTTTCTTTCTTTCTTTCTTTCTTTCTTTCTTTCTTTCTTTCTTTCTTTCTTTCTTTCTTTCTTTCTTTCTTTCTTTCTTTCTTTCTTTCTTTCTTTCTTTCTTTCTTTCTTTCTTTCTTTCTTTCTTTCTTTCTTTCTTTCTTTCTTTCTTTCTTTCTTTCTTTCTTTCTTTCTTTCTTTCTTTCTTTCTTTCTTTTTTTCTTTCTTTTTTGTCTTGCCATATTGTGTTATTGTGCTACATCAATCTATAGTCCCAGTCAAGACATTGTCTTATCGGCATGTAAGGACTTTCCAATAAATGGAAATCGCACACACGGGCCGGCTACGGCCTAAATACACAGCCTAGAAAAACCGTAGAATCGTCTAGGCAGGCTTGTCGGTGCAATCACATCAATCATGCACTTCCCGAATGTTGTGCATGTTTTCACGGGATGCATGTAAAACATGCAACTTGCTCTCACACGTCACATACGCACCCAGCAGTGTCTCGAACCTATAATATTTTATACTCGCCGCAGTGAGGAGTACATACAGTTACGAGCCTTCACCACTAGGCCATAATTATACTAGCTCGGTATGCAACAACATAGTGCATTTTCCTTATTGTGACAAAACAAAAAGGAAAACTAATATCTTACAGTCTAAATAAGGATCGTCTCCTTCAATTTTATGCCAATACTACTAGCACGAAATAGCCACACACAATAGTGTTGTTTGTAAACCCTGTTTTTTTACTACACAAAAATGTTCATTAAATTTGAATAACCATAACTGTTCGTCATTTTGGTAGCAGAAAACCGGGTTTACGAACATTAATAATAAAGAAACTGCTACATGATGCCGCACATATATAAGTTAAATTTAAAAGAAAAAGTTGAGAACTTCATATTTGACAACATAATCTATATATTATACAACATTTCATAACAAAACAATTAGTTGGATTTTATTTTACAGTACAATGATCATAATTAAATACGCATATAGAACAATGCAAAATAAGTACAATGAAGTTTAATATTAAAGTTTGCCTTTTATACTTATAAAGACTTTTTAATATTATATCTTATACGTTATATTAAAAGGCATATCAAAGAAATGAAATACTCGAGTAACATGCAATCTTGTAAGGTACGTTGTTTCCTGCCTCAAAGCTTCACATTAACATTATCACTATTATCAGTTATTATGACGTAATGTTCTTATTTCTAACATGCGATTACTGTAACAAAACTCCCCTACTATACTTACTTTGTTTTTTATACCAGGAAATATTGTGAGATCATTGTTACCTATTATTTCTACTTCTATACCCACTCCCACTATAGTAATCAAGGCAACGACTCTTTTTTTTTTTTTTTTTTTTTTTGCTTGCTATATTGCGTTATTGTGCTACACCAATCCCAGTCCCAGTCAAGACATTGTCTTATCGACAGTTAAGGACTTTCCAATTAATGAAAAAGCATACACGGGCTGGTACACGGGCTGGCCACGGCCTAAGTACACAGCCCGGCACTCGCCATGACAGCCTATAGAAACCGTGAAAACATCTAGGCAGGCTGGTCGGTGCAATCACATCGATCATGCATGGAGTGGAAATAGACATTTATTTTCACTATAATTCTTCGCTCTTTATTTATATTGAACAAAACTAATTCTATTTAAATAATTTTCAACTAAAGTTGAACGAATTTAAGAAAGCATTTTTTTTCCCGAAAAAAATTTTGATGATATTATTATTTTATAAATATTTTTTTTAATGTAAATTGAAATTTTAGTTTGAATTTTTACATTTACATGCTAATAACTAGAATTACTTAAATATTTGATCGTGTTTTCATTGTGTTTGATGACAAAAATAAACTTTTAAGTAACATTTCATTTTTACTTTACGTTGATTTTATATTTCACGACCGTTCGGTTTGTCAGATATCAGCCGGTCACCTACCCCCTTAAGTATAATTTGTAATGAATGAGAGATTTTATAGTAAATTTGCACGAAAATGTCACAAACATATACAGTTGCATTACTTAAAAAAAAATAATAATAATAATAATAATAAAACTTTGAAACAATATTTTTAGTTTTCTACCACCCTTTTATATAACATTATTTTTTTATGTAATATTATATTTTAAAATTTATATACTATACTAAAAATTCAAGATTTAAATGGACTATGAAGTTACCATATACTGCATAACTTTATAAAAAAATTAAATTTTTTTTCAAAATACTTTAAAAGATTTTTTATACATACAGTATAGAATTTAATATTTTAAACTTTTAATGATTTTTACATTTATAGCAAAGTAACAATATCATACCTCATGATAAAAATGCAATAAAAATACAATATAAGAAAAATTTATAGAATAAAAGTTTTATACGTTATTATACTTATTATTTTTCAAAAATTCTTGTTAAAGTATGCAGCAATATTTGAAATAACAGAGTTGTTCGTAAACCCTGTTTTCTTGCTACAGTAAATAAATAAATAAATAAAATGCGCACTATATACATTCGAATAACCATAGTTGATGGAGTAGCAGAAAACCGGGTTTGTGAACAGCATTAACATAATATGTTAAATATTTATAATATGTCGAATTTTATAAAAAGTAAATAATAACAAAAAAAGAAAAAAAAAAAAAAAAAAAAGAAGAAGAAGAAGAAGAAGAAATGAAAAATATTTTTTTAAAAACATTTTTCTTTAAGGTATATATTATTATATTTTTTTATATTATACGTTATTAATTATTCAGAATTTAAATTATCTTTATAAAGTAATATAAAATGACATAATATTATATAATAATATTAAAAAATATGAATAAGTATTTTAGAAGTAATATGTATAAAAAAGTTAACATTTCATTTAACTCTCTGACAACATGTTTGCTAACTCAGATTGTGATATGATATGAAAAAGGTGTAAACGGAAAGTGTGATACTTTGACATTTTTATTGAAGCTTGACTTGAGATGTTAAAAAAAAAAAAAAAAAAAAAAAAAAAGGTCTTGTTTATGTTTGTTTACAAGGTTGAATATCTTTGAAGTTAAAAAGTCTTGATGATAAAATTCTTGCTATAAACGTTCTTTGATCTTCTCAGTTGAATACCAAGTATCATGTTTGTATATCAACATCCGCATTTTGTTATTTTCATCGTACAATTTTTAATATGTCCAATTAAATGAATTTATATTATAGATTTTTTTTTAAAAGTATGCAGAGATATCATGCTCCAATACATAATTGGAATTTTTACATGTTACAAATAATTAAAATGTAGTCACAGGATTAAAAATATATATATATATTTTTGAAAATTTTAGCATTAAAAGGAAAAAATAATTATTTATTTATTAGTATTATATTATAATGTTCTTCACTTATTTAATTTATTTTATTAAAAGAAATATATTCCTATATTTTTGTAAAAAGAAAATATAAATTTCATTTTTAAAGATTAGACCAGAAGAAACTTTTAGCATTTATATCACAAAATACTTGATGGGACTTATAGTTAGTTGGTCTCAAAACCAAACCGTAGCAGTGATTAGAAATTTTCAACTTATGCAACCCGCACAAAATTTATATTCTAATTTCGTAATTTTTGACTGTTTCTATACGACAGGAACAGGATAGTCACGGAAATAGCATCCTTTACGCTCTCTTGTGGGGCTACATTTACATTTTACTAAAAAATTGTCATCAGTTTTGGAGACCCCATTTTGTGTTTAAACATTAAAAAGAGGACATATTGTTTCATAAAGTCTATAGCCTTTAAACATTTTTGTTATTATTTGATAAAATATAATTAGCAAAATAAACTAGTCTCAAAATTGCTTTAAAAAAATATTAAATTTTTAAAAACTTACGTCTACGTATTTAGGCTGTGCTCCATAGAAATAATGTTTCTGTCCAAGATCTCGAAGCAGTGCTTCTAATTTTTCTGGTTCATGAAGTCGAGCTATCGCTTTCTGCACGAATGCCATCACTCTGTAAACATAAAACACACACGCGTTATCACTCAACTCATCACAGTTCTATGTATGACTCTTGTAATTATTGCATACATTGTATAATTGTATACATTGTAATAATAATAAAAAGTTACATTTCTAGATATAGCCTAAAACTTTTAAAATGTTGATTTAGTGTAATCGCTGTGTTTATTTTTACTAAACAAAATTTTGTTAAAAGCAAAATGCTTGCAAAATTCTATTTATTTTTCCTTAATTACTATGTTTTTTGTTTTTTTAACTTAATATTATACATTAAAAGTTATTAATTTTAAAAAATGTGTACATTTGATTTACTTTACTCAATTAACATTTTTTTCAATAAATTTAGTTCATAACTTTTTACACACGTTTTATACAGAGACTCTGTATAAACCTTGATTTTTTTACACCATTAATATCCCGTTTCAAATATTATATTTTACCCTCATACTTGATGATTTCACAAATGGACATTTTTTTATATCTGAAGTTAGTTTTATTTTAGTTATTTTAAAAATAAAATGAGGAAGTTTTAAAGTTATCTCCAGTTTATATGTTAATTTTGATTTAAAATTTGTACTATATAAGTAGTAAGGGAGGGCATATATAACCGGTATTTATAAAACCAGGGGCGTGGCCTATTTTCTATGATTTATAAAACCAATGATGGGGGAAATTTTAGGATGTTTTATAAAACCAGTGGTGGGGGTAAATTTTCAAGGGTTTATAAAACCAGTGGTGGGGGTAAATTTTCAAGGCTTTATAAAACCAGTGCTTGGGGAAATATTTCAAGGTTTTATAAAACCAGTGATGGAGGAACATTTTCAGTGTTTTATAAAACCAGTGGCTGGAGAAATTTTTTCGAGGTTTTATAAAACTAATGGTGGGGGAAATTTTAGGATGTTTTATAAAACCAGTGGTGGGGGTAAATTTTCAAGGCTTTATAAAACCAATGGTGGGGGTAAATTTTCAAGGGTTTATAAAACCAGTGGTGGAGGAACATTTTCAGTGTTTTATAAAACCAGTGGCTGGAGAAATTTTTTTCGAGGTTTTATAAAACCAGGGTGGGGAATTTTTTTTCGAGGTTTTATAAAACCCGGGGTGGGGGAAAATTTTCAATGTTTTATAAAACCAGTGGCTAGGGAAGTTTTTCGAGGTTTTACGAGCAATACCGAATGAAACCGAGTGACCTCAACTAGTGGTTGGGGTAAAATTTTCGAGGTTTTATAAAACCAGGTTGATAAAAAAAGGTGAGGTGGGAATAAATTGCCTACGTTACAAAATAGTGAGGGGAATTATTTTAAAGAAAAATATTTGTTGATTCATATTTAATGATTGGTCCGATTTATGACTATTATATGACCGATTTATGTATATAATATGACCGATTTATAAATAATTTTAATTGTACGGTTAATTAATACTTATGAATATTATTTGTTTGCTGATATAAAGATAATTTGCCGCTTGCTAAAATGACTGCGATACTGGGTAGAAACTTACCATGCGAGCGGAGCGAGCACACGTGTGCGCTCACCTCACTCCCGCCCCACACACCAGCCCATCCCTGAGTAAAAAAGAAAATAATAAAAAGTGATAATATATTTTTGGTGGGAAAGTGAATTACCGAATGACCACGAGCAATACCGAATGAAATCGAGTGACCTCAATTGCTAAATCTAGAAGAACGCAACGAACGTGTGTGATCTCCATCTACTCTTCCGACTGACTGCTAAAAGTGCCAGCATGTAAGCGGAAAGTACGTTTTTGGCAATATACTAAAGCAATTTTTGCGGGAAAGCTAATTACCGACTTACTACGAGCAGTACCGATGAAAGCCGAGTTTAGCTAGGTATAAATGAATCATAAATAACGGTAAAATATATTTATGTCAACGTTTCAAACAAGTCTACACATGTCCAGCTTCCTCTTGTTACGGGATTAACGTCTACTTAACCGATGCAGAGGCTGATGCTTGAGATACGGATATGATTATTTACTTACATATGAATGGGTATTGTTTTGCAGAAGTTTTTCAAACACAATTAAGTGTGGTCAGCTACAGGGTTGGAGTATCAATAGTGTGTTTTTTGTGATTAATGTCTTTTTAAGTATAGCTGGCCGGAGAATTTACTTTACAGTGACTACCCAACCCTTTGTACTTTTGAGCTGGTCACAATTTATGTGACTAGGTCACTTGTCAATTACCGAATTACCACGAGCAATACTGATGAAAGCCGAGTGATGTCAATCGTTGCAATTTAAGTATGAACAAAGCAACGGAGCTGAAGATAACATAAGGTAGCAATTGAAACTTTCGTGCGTTTTTTTTTACGAATTAGCCCGACCATCAATATCTATTTCCGGTAAAATGTCAACTTTTCGAAAAAAATTACACACGATAAATTTTCCCGCCACCAAAACGTGAAAAATGCCAAAAATAAAGAATTAAATCTTGCAGCAGACGCACGAAATGCGTAGTCGATGACTTACGTTATCTTCAGCTTTATTGGAATGAAGTAAAAATAGATTAGATTCAGGGTTCTAACAAGACTACATATTTGTAGCGCTTGCATTCAACGGGGTTTACACTTACATGCCGTTATACAGAGCCTAGTGTGAAAGATTAAGGTTTTAGTCTTAGATTTTTTTACTTCAATTTATGAACCTATAAAATGAAAAGTTCAGAACAGTTAAATGTTTTCCAACCTATACTTAAGTTATAATTATGTCTTATAGTCATTATATATGAACCTTTTCAACGTTAAAGTTGTTAAATATAAATTTGTTATGTACCTGCGCAACCTCTTACTGAATATAAACATGTTTCGACATGTTTAGGATTATTGTGTTAGAGACGCCTGTTTAGGGCCACAACTTTAAGATTCATAAACTAGATTCACAAACTTTTAGATTAAAATATTTTAGTTTCCAATTTAATATTCAAAATCTTAATTGTGAATAAACAATAAAAAACTTTATAACAACTGGAAAAATGTAAAGAACAAAAATTGAAATTTAAAAAAATAAAGAAATTTAAGATTTAAAAACTTCTAGATTCAAAATTTTTAGATTCACAAACTTTTTGATTTAAGAATTTTAGATCAAAATTTGATATTTAAAAGTTTGAGAATAAAACAATAAAAAATTATTAAAAAGAGGAAAAAAGTAACGAACAAAAATTTGAATTTAAAAAAAGAAAAAAATTAGATTTAAAAATTTCTAGATTCAAAATTTTTACATTCATAAACTTTTGGATTCCAAAAATTTGGGAATAAAACATTATAAAATTATAAAAAGAGGAATAATGTGAAGAACAAAAATTTGAATGTAAGAAAAAAGAAAATACTTCTCGGTTCAAAACTTTTAGATGTACAAACTTTTATGTTCAAAAATTTTAGATTCAAAAAATTTTATATTCAAAAGTTTGTGAATAAAACATTAAAAAATTTATAAAAAGAGAACAAATGTGTAGAACAAAAATTTGAATTAAAAAAAAGAATAAAATTTACGATTTAAAAACTTCTGGAATCAAAACTTTTAGATGCGCAAACTTTTAGATTAAAAAATTTTAGATTCAAATAAATTTATTTCCAAAAGTTTGTGAATAAAACATTAAAAAATTATAAAAAGAGGAATAATGTACAAAAATTTGAATGTAAAAAAAAGAAAATAATTGTTGATTCTAAACTTTTAGATGTACAAACTTTCAAAATCAAAAATTTTAGATTCAAATATTTTTATATTCAAAAGCTTGTGAATAAAACATTAAAAATTTTATAAAAAGAGAAAAATGTGAAGAACAAAAGCTTGAATTAAAAAAAGAAAAAACTTTAAGTTTTAAAAACTTGTAGAATCAAAACTTTTAGATTCAAAAATTTTTATTTTTACAAGTTTGTGAATAAAACATTAAAAAAACTTATAAAAAGAGGAAAAATATGTAGAAGAAAAATTTGAATTTTAAAAAAGAAAAAACTTTAAGATGTAAAAACTTTTAGATGCATAAACTTTTAGCTTCCAAAATTTTAGATTCAAAATTTTTTATATTCAAAAACTTGTAAATAAAACAATAACAAAATTTATAAAAAGAAGAAAATGTGAAGAAAAAAAATTTTAATTTTAAATAAACGACATTTTAAGATTAAAAAAGTTCTAGATTCAAAATGTTTAGATTCACAAACTTTTGTTTCAATGATTTTAGATACAAAAGCTTGTGAATAAAACAAAACAATTATAAAAATAGGAATAATGCGTTGAACAAAATATTGAATGTAAAAAAAAAAGAAAAAAATTCGAGATTCAAAACTTTTAGATGCACTAACTTTTAGATTCAAAAATTTTAGATTCAAAAGCTGGTGAATAAAACACTAAAAAAATTTATAAAAAGAGGAAAAATGTGAAGAAAAAATTTTAGGAAAAACTTTAAGATTCAAAAACTTCTAGATTCAAAACTTTTAGATTAAGAAACTTTTAGATTCAAAATTTTTTATACAAAAAAGGTTGTGCATAAGACAAGAAAAAATATATAAAGAGGAAAAATGGGAAGAACAAAAATTTGAATATAAAAAAGAAAAAACTTAAAGATTTAAAAACTTTTAGATGCATAAACTTGTAGATTAAAAAATTTTAGATTCTAAATTTTTTTTATTCAAAAGCTTGTGAATAAAACAAAAAAAAATTATAAAAAGAGGAAAATTTTGAAGAACAAAAATTTGAATTCTAAAAAGAAAAATGTGTTAAAAGTTTAAAAAAGGTTCAGAACAGTTACCGATTTTTCATCTGCATTTTGGTAATCATTATATACTAAGCTTAATTACTATAAACCTTATAAGCTTGGTTCAATAAATAAATACATTTGCTATGTACGTGTGCAGCCACTTTCTGATTTTACCTGAGCTTGTACAGTTTTGATCAAATGAATAGTTACCATTTAAACTCGATGTTTTTTACCGCGTTAAATTTTGTTCAATTTTGCAACCTTGTTTATGATTATTCATTGAACTCTATATTCTCAATCACATCTATATTCAAATTCATTGACTCTACATATTGTAATAGTTGACAAAGACACCACAAGAAGTCACCTGTGATGCACTCAGGTAGACAATCTGGCGGGTAAATATTTTGCTTGCTTGCTAGCTCATTCTCTCTCTCTCTCTCTCTCTCTCTCTCTCTCTCTCTCTCTCTCTCTCTCTCTCTCTCTCTCTAAGAAATGCATTTAATGTTTTTTTTATGTTTTAAAATAACTGCTGACTTACCGATTTGCCCGATTAAGAGATTAAAATTAAGATTTTTTTTTAATCATTTATATCAATATGATTTGTAATGACAGCAATTTGGTAAGAAAATAGTTCGAAACTTGTTATCAAACAAATACTTGAAAGAATTTCTCACAAGAGAGAGAGAGAGAGAGAGAGAGAGAGAGAGAGAGAGAGAGAGAGAGAGAGAGAGAGAGAGAGAGAGAGAGAGAGAGAGAGAGAATGAGCTAGCAAGCAAGCAAAATATTTACCCGCCAGATTGTCTACCTGAGTGCATCACAGGTGACTTCTTGTGGTGTCTTTGTCAACTGTTACAATATATAGAGTCAATGAATTTGAATATAGATGTGATTGAGAATATAGAGTTCAATGAATAATCATAAACAAGGTTGCAAAATTGAACAAAATTTAACGCGGTAAAAAAAATCGAGTTTAAATGGTAACTATTCATTTGATCGAAACTGTACATGTCGTGACATGTTTGCGGTTATTGTGTTAGTCATCTGTTTAGAGCCAAAAATTTAAGATAAAAAACTTGAAATATCTAAATTTTTAGATTAATAAACCGATAAACGTTCAGATCCAAAATCTTTTAGACTTTAAAACTGTTTGCGTTTGAACTATTAGAATTAAAAGGTTGTAAAATAAAAAAAATTGAAACTTTTATAAAAATCATGAAATATGTGAGATATAAAAGTTTAAATATCAAAAAGAAAGAAAAAGAAGGTTAGAGAGGTTTAAAAAGGGCACAAAGAAGGTTCAGAACAGTTAACGGGTTTTTACCTGTAAAAAGTTATAAATATATATTAAATTCACAGACTATGGCCCTTATAAACGATAATTTTTGTTCAATATAAATTTACTATATACGAGTGCATCCACTCTCTAATTTTACGTGAGCCTCGAATCTGTACATGTCATGACATGTTTGCGGTAATTGTGTTAGTCACCTGAGCTTGAAGATTTAAATTTTTTAGAAACTTGTCAATCCAAAAACTTTTACATTTTAAAGTTTTTAGATTCAAAAGTTTTTAAATATAATGATTTGTAAAAAAATGTATAAAAAGGAAAAATGTAAGGTACAAAATTCTAAAGAGCAAAAAAAAAAAAGAAAAAAAAGAACAAACACATAATAAATATAGTATAAATATTACTGTAAAAGGTTTTCTGATATTTCTCTCAAGGACAAATAAAGACTTTTTAATTAAGATGTACTAGTTTATACAAGTTTAGATATGTTTAAAACTACTTTGACATGTTCAGACATGTATAAGTCTGTTCAAAGTTGCTACGTGCTTTCTTAGGTTTGTCTTTTGATTGTGCTATCTTTACACAAAAATGCAGACGCCTCTCCTTATTTTATTTTGTGACGGTATATGCACTACTTTTTTGTTCAATGTTGTTGATCAGATTTGAGTACCATGAATTATACCTAAATAAATTTTTATGCATGTACCGAGACTGCTAGGTTCTAACTGAGCTTTTTATCATATTTATGTTCCTTGGTGGTTTGTTTAGTAGTTTTAAGGGTAGTTTGCATTCCTGCCACTGTCGCTGTCCGAGCCACCACAGCAAACCTTTTGACTCTACGTCATTACACCTAATATCTAACTTTTTTTAAACTTTGAAAATTCTTATACGTTGAACTTTTTTAAGTTTACAGTCTCACTACAATTTTTAAATTTTTTTTATTTTTTACTTTACGCTAATTAAATTAAATATATAAATGAACTATGACTTGTTTATATTTACAATTTATAATGAATAAAATATAAACCATCGTAAAAGTTCTTTCCTTTTTAGGTCAAGGTTTTAAACAGTCTGCACAAGTATAGCGCAATCCTACATTTTAAGAGCAGACAGCCGATATAGGACCCTTTTTTTTTTACCAACGTTCAACTATGCCTTACTTTTTATGTCACAAAAAAGGGAGTGAAGTATTTGCAAAGTGACCACTTAGCAGTTTTCTGAAACACCTGTAACCTAATTACGACATTATTGTTACGAGAAAGGCAGGTAGCCAATACAAAACCTTTCATCAGAGTTGCATAAAAGTTAAGATGGACTATAGCGCAAGCAAATTTCAGGAAACTTTGAAGCAGTTTCTATGGAAATGTTACTAAGAAACTGCTTAGCTGTTTCCCTGACTGCAGAAACGCCAGAGTTGCAAGACTCAAGATTCTACATAAAAGATAGTGACGCGCCGATTTTTGAATCCAGTTTATAGGCAACCGCGAAAATTTTTAATTGCTGTGCAATCAAATGGCACGTCCCAAAATAATACTAGCGTCACCTGGTCGTAAAACTGTGAAACACCTATGCTTTAACATGGGCCGCCGTTAAACATGGATCCAAGGGGCGTGACTATCTTGTATCTAGCATCTTGGCAAGAATTGGTTACACTTTTTTTTGTGTTTTGCTGACTGCAGACACGCCAGAGTTGCAAGACTCAAGATTCTACATGCAAGACAGCGACATGAAAATTTTGGTATCCGTTTTGTGCCACCGCGAAATTTTTAAATTGCTGTGCATTCAAATGCCCCGGCACAAGACGACACTAGCGCCACCGAGTGGTAAAACTGTGAAACTCCTACTCTTTATAACATGGGCCGCCGTTATACATGGAACCAATGGGCGTAACTATCTTGTATCTTGCATCTTGGCAAGACTTGGTTATACTTATTTTTGTGTTTCGCTGACTGCAGACACGCCAGAGTTGCAAGACTCAAGATTCTACATACAAGATAGCGATGTATATCATTTGGTATCCGGTTTGTGATGCCACGAAATATTTAAATTGCTGTGAAATCAAATGCCACGGCCCAAGACGACACTAGCGGCACCTGTTTGTAAAACTGTGAAGCTTCCATGCTTTAACATGGGTTGCCGTTATACATGGAACCAATAGGTGTCACTATCTTATTGGTACTGAAATTTTAAAGAAAAAATTAAGAGGCAGAAATAAAAACAGTAAGAAAATAATAGAAAAGTAGGTAGTAAGTAGAGGTAACCCTGATCCTGCAGCCATGTCTCCCCGCCCCGCCGTCGCCACCCCCGCCGCCCCGTGCCGGTCCGGACGCGTAATAAAGTTAGATCCGACGTGGTAAAAGTTAAAAACCGGACGCGTTTAAAATTTAAATCTGGTGCGGTTTGAACGCGTATAAAAACTTAGAACCGGCGCGGTGCGGTTGCAGATCCGGACGCTTAAAAACTTAGAACCGGCGCGGTGCGGTAGCAGATCCGGACGCATAAAAACTTAGAACCGGCGCGGTGCGGTAGCAAATCCGGACGCTTAAAAACTTAGAACCGGGCGGCGGGGGTGGCGACGGCGGGGCGGGGAGACATGGCTGCAGGATCAGGGTTACCTCTACTTACTACCTACTTTTCTATTATTTTCTTACTGTTTTTATTTCTGCCTCTTAATTTTTTCTTTAAAATTTCAGTACCAATAAGATAGTGACACCTATTGGTTCCATGTATAACGGCAACCCATGTTAAAGCATGGAAGCTTCACAGTTTTACAAACAGGTGCCGCTAGTGTCGTCTTGGGCCGTGGCATTTGATTTCACAGCAATTTAAATATTTCGTGGCATCACAAACCGGATACCAAATGATATACATCGCTATTTTGTATGTAGAATCTTGAGTCTTGCAACTCTGGCGTGTCTGCAGTCAGCGAAACACAAAAATAAGTATAACCAAGTCTTGCCAAGATGCAAGATACAAGATAGTTACGCCCATTGGTTCCATGTATAACGGCGGCCCATGTTATAAAGAGTAGGAGTTTCACAGTTTTACCACTCGGTGGCGCTAGTGTCGTCTTGTGCCGGGGCATTTGAATGCACAGCAATTTAAAAATTTCGCGGTGGCACAAAACGGATACCAAAATTTTCATGTCGCTGTCTTGCATGTAGAATCTTGAGTCTTGCAACTCTGGCGTGTCTGCAGTCAGCAAAACACAAAAAAAAGTGTAACCAATTCTTGCCAAGATGCTAGATACAAGATAGTCACGCCCCTTGGATCCATGTTTAACGGCGGCCCATGTTAAAGCATAGGTGTTTCACAGTTTTACGACCAGGTGACGCTAGTATTATTTTGGGACGTGCCATTTGATTGCACAGCAATTAAAAATTTTCGCGGTTGCCTATAAACTGGATTCAAAAATCGGCGCGTCACTATCTTTTATGTAGAATCTTGAGTCTTGCAACTCTGGCGTTTCTGCAGTCAGGGAAACAGCTAAGCAGTTTCTTAGTAACATTTCCATAGAAACTGCTTCAAAGTTTCCTGAAATTTGCTTGCGCTATAGTCCATCTTAACTTTTATGCAACTCTGATGAAAGGTTTTGTATTGGCTACCTGCCTTTCTCGTAACAATAATGTCGTAATTAGGTTACAGGTGTTTCAGAAAACTGCTAAGTGGTCACTTTGCAAATACTTCACTCCCTTTTTTGTGACATAAAAAGTAAGGCATAGTTGAACGTTGGTAAAAAAAAAAGGGTCCTATATCGGCTGTCTGCTCTTAAAATGTAGGATTGCGCTATACTTGTGCAGACTGTTTAAAACCTTGACCTAAAAAGGAAAGAACTTTTACGATGGTTTATATTTTATTCATTATAAATTGTAAATATAAACAAGTCATAGTTCATTTATATATTTAATTTAATTAGCGTAAAGTAAAAAATAAAAAAAATTTAAAAATTGTAGTGAGACTGTAAACTTAAAAAAGTTCAACGTATAAGAATTTTCAAAGTTTAAAAAAAGTTAGATATTAGGTGTAATGACGTAGAGTCAAAAGGTTTGCTGTGGTGGCTCGGACAGCGACAGTGGCAGGAATGCAAACTACCCTTAAAACTACTAAACAAACCACCAAGGAACATAAATATGATAAAAAGCTCAGTTAGAACCTAGCAGTCTCGGTACATGCATAAAAATTTATTTAGGTATAATTCATGGTACTCAAATCTGATCAACAACATTGAACAAAAAAGTAGTGCATATACCGTCACAAAATAAAATAAGGAGAGGCGTCTGCATTTTTGTGTAAAGATAGCACAATCAAAAGACAAACCTAAGAAAGCACGTAGCAACTTTGAACAGACTTATACATGTCTGAACATGTCAAAGTAGTTTTAAACATATCTAAACTTGTATAAACTAGTACATCTTAATTAAAAAGTCTTTATTTGTCCTTGAGAGAAATATCAGAAAACCTTTTACAGTAATATTTATACTATATTTATTATGTGTTTGTTCTTTTTTTTCTTTTTTTTTTTGCTCTTTAGAATTTTGTACCTTACATTTTTCCTTTTTATACATTTTTTTACAAATCATTATATTTAAAAACTTTTGAATCTAAAAACTTTAAAATGTAAAAGTTTTTGGATTGACAAGTTTCTAAAAAATTTAAATCTTCAAGCTCAGGTGACTAACACAATTACCGCAAACATGTCATGACATGTACAGATTCGAGGCTCACGTAAAATTAGAGAGTGGATGCACTCGTATATAGTAAATTTATATTGAACAAAAATTATCGTTTATAAGGGCCATAGTCTGTGAATTTAATATATATTTATAACTTTTTACAGGTAAAAACCCGTTAACTGTTCTGAACCTTCTTTGTGCCCTTTTTAAACCTCTCTAACCTTCTTTTTCTTTCTTTTTGATATTTAAACTTTTATATCTCACATATTTCATGATTTTTATAAAAGTTTCAATTTTTTTTATTTTACAACCTTTTAATTCTAATAGTTCAAACGCAAACAGTTTTAAAGTCTAAAAGATTTTGGATCTGAACGTTTATTGGTTTATTAATCTAAAAATTTAGATATTTCAAGTTTTTTATCTTAAATTTTTGGCTCTAAACAGATGACTAACACAATAACCGCAAACATGTCACGACATGTACAAGCTCAGGTAAAATCAGAAAGTGGCTGCACACGTACATAGCAAATGTATTTATTTATTGAACCAAGCTTATAAGGTTTATAGTAATTAAGCTTAGTATATAATGATTACCAAAATGCTGTTGTTTGTTCAACGCATTATTCCTATTTTTATAATTGTTTTGTTTTATTCACAAGCTTTTGTATCTAAAATCATTGAAACAAAAGTTTGTGAATCTAAACATTTTGAATCTAGAACTTTTTTAATCTTAAAATGTCGTTTATTTAAAATTAAAATTTTTTTTCTTCACATTTTCTTCTTTTTATAAATTTTGTTATTGTTTTATTTACAAGTTTTTGAATATAAAAAATTTTGAATCTAAAATTTTGGAAGCTAAAAGTTTATGCATCTAAAAGTTTTTACATCTTAAAGTTTTTTCTTTTTTAAAATTCAAATTTTTCTTCTACATATTTTTCCTCTTTTTATAAGTTTTTTTAATGTTTTATTCACAAACTTGTAAAAATAAAAATTTTTGAATCTAAAAGTTTTGATTCTACAAGTTTTTAAAACTTAAAGTTTTTTCTTTTTTTAATTCAAGCTTTTGTTCTTCACATTTTTCTCTTTTTATAAAATTTTTAATGTTTTATTCACAAGCTTTTGAATATAAAAATATTTGAATCTAAAATTTTTGATTTTGAAAGTTTGTACATCTAAAAGTTTAGAATCAACAATTATTTTCTTTTTTTTACATTCAAATTTTTGTACATTATTCCTCTTTTTATAATTTTTTAATGTTTTATTCACAAACTTTTGGAAATAAATTTATTTGAATCTAAAATTTTTTAATCTAAAAGTTTGCGCATCTAAAAGTTTTGATTCCAGAAGTTTTTAAATCGTAAATTTTATTCTTTTTTTTAATTCAAATTTTTGTTCTACACATTTGTTCTCTTTTTATAAATTTTTTAATGTTTTATTCACAAACTTTTGAATATAAAATTTTTTGAATCTAAAATTTTTGAACATAAAAGTTTGTACATCTAAAAGTTTTGAACCGAGAAGTATTTTCTTTTTTCTTACATTCAAATTTTTGTTCTTCACATTATTCCTCTTTTTATAATTTTATAATGTTTTATTCCCAAATTTTTGGAATCCAAAAGTTTATGAATGTAAAAATTTTGAATCTAGAAATTTTTAAATCTAATTTTTTTCTTTTTTTAAATTCAAATTTTTGTTCGTTACTTTTTTCCTCTTTTTAATAATTTTTTATTGTTTTATTCTCAAACTTTTAAATATCAAATTTTGATCTAAAATTCTTAAATCAAAAAGTTTGTGAATCTAAAAATTTTGAATCTAGAAGTTTTTAAATCTTAAATTTCTTTATTTTTTTAAATTTCAATTTTTGTTCTTTACATTTTTCCAGTTGTTATAAAGTTTTTTTTATTGTTTATTCACAATTAAGATTTTGAATATTAAATTGGAAACTAAAATATTTTAATCTAAAAGTTTGTGAATCTAGTTTATGAATCTTAAAGTTGTGGCCCTAAACAGGCGTCTCTAACACAATAATCCTAAACATGTCGAAACACGTTTATATTCAGTAAGAGGTTGCGCAGGTACATAACAAATTTATATTTAACAACTTTAACGTTGAAAAGGTTCATATATAATGACTATAAGACATAATTATAACTTAAGTATAGGTTGGAAAACATTTAACTGTTCTGAACTTTTCATTTTATAGGTTCATAAATTGAAGTAAAAAAATCTAAGACTAAAACCTTAATCTTTCACACTAGGCTCTGTATAACGGCATGTAAGTGTAAACCCCGTTGAATGCAAGCGCTACAAATATGTAGTCTTGTTAGAACCCTGAATCTAATCTATTTTTACTTCATTCCAATAAAGCTGAAGATAACGTAAGTCATCGACTACGCATTTCGTGCGTCTGCTGCAAGATTTAATTCTTTATTTTTGGCATTTTTCACGTTTTGGTGGCGGGAAAATTTATCGTGTGTAATTTTTTTCGAAAAGTTGACATTTTACCGGAAATAGATATTGATGGTCGGGCTAATTCGTAAAAAAAAACGCACGAAAGTTTCAATTGCTACCTTATGTTATCTTCAGCTCCGTTGCTTTGTTCATACTTAAATTGCAACGATTGACATCACTCGGCTTTCATCAGTATTGCTCGTGGTAATTCGGTAATTGACAAGTGACCTAGTCACATAAATTGTGACCAGCTCAAAAGTACAAAGGGTTGGGTAGTCACTGTAAAGTAAATTCTCCGGCCAGCTATACTTAAAAAGACATTAATCACAAAAAACACACTATTGATACTCCAACCCTGTAGCTGACCACACTTAATTGTGTTTGAAAAACTTCTGCAAAACAATACCCATTCATATGTAAGTAAATAATCATATCCGTATCTCAAGCATCAGCCTCTGCATCGGTTAAGTAGACGTTAATCCCGTAACAAGAGGAAGCTGGACATGTGTAGACTTGTTTGAAACGTTGACATAAATATATTTTACCGTTATTTATGATTCATTTATACCTAGCTAAACTCGGCTTTCATCGGTACTGCTCGTAGTAAGTCGGTAATTAGCTTTCCCGCAAAAATTGCTTTAGTATATTGCCAAAAACGTACTTTCCGCTTACATGCTGGCACTTTTAGCAGTCAGTCGGAAGAGTAGATGGAGATCACACACGTTCGTTGCGTTCTTCTAGATTTAGCAATTGAGGTCACTCGATTTCATTCGGTATTGCTCGTGGTCATTCGGTAATTCACTTTCCCACCAAAAATATATTATCACTTTTTATTATTTTCTTTTTTACTCAGGGATGGGCTGGTGTGTGGGGCGGGAGTGAGGTGAGCGCACACGTGTGCTCGCTCCGCTCGCATGGTAAGTTTCTACCCAGTATCGCAGTCATTTTAGCAAGCGGCAAATTATCTTTATATCAGCAAACAAATAATATTCATAAGTATTAATTAACCGTACAATTAAAATTATTTATAAATCGGTCATATTATATACATAAATCGGTCATATAATAGTCATAAATCGGACCAATCATTAAATATGAATCAACAAATATTTTTCTTTAAAATAATTCCCCTCACTATTTTGTAACGTAGGCAATTTATTCCCACCTCACCTTTTTTTATCAACCTGGTTTTATAAAACCTCGAAAATTTTACCCCAACCACTAGTTGAGGTCACTCGGTTTCATTCGGTATTGCTCGTAAAACCTCGAAAAACTTCCCTAGCCACTGGTTTTATAAAACATTGAAAATTTTCCCCCACCCCGGGTTTTATAAAACCTCGAAAAAAAATTCCCCACCCTGGTTTTATAAAACCTCGAAAAAAATTTCTCCAGCCACTGGTTTTATAAAACACTGAAAATGTTCCTCCACCACTGGTTTTATAAACCCTTGAAAATTTACCCCCACCATTGGTTTTATAAAGCCTTGAAAATTTACCCCCACCACTGGTTTTATAAAACATCCTAAAATTTCCCCCACCATTAGTTTTATAAAACCTCGAAAAAATTTCTCCAGCCACTGGTTTTATAAAACACTGAAAATGTTCCTCCATCACTGGTTTTATAAAACCTTGAAATATTTCCCCAAGCACTGGTTTTATAAAGCCTTGAAAATTTACCCCCACCACTGGTTTTATAAACCCTTGAAAATTTACCCCCACCATTGGTTTTATAAAGCCTTGAAAATTTACCCCCACCACTGGTTTTATAAAACATCCTAAAATTTCCCCCATCATTGGTTTTATAAATCATAGAAAATAGGCCACGCCCCTGGTTTTATAAATACCGGTTATATATGCCCTCCCTTACTACTTATATATATGTAAAAAGTTTTTCGATTTGTTGTATAGTATATTATACTCCACGGTTTCTTAGTCCCAGTCGTATTCTGTGTCCCAACACACTTTATCAGAGTGCTAGAATCATTCCATTTCCAAAATAATAATAATAATAATAAAATATTAATATTGTAATAATTTTATATATTTGAACTTTTCATTTTTAAATACAAAATTAGAAAAATCGAGAGATATAGAACTTTTAGAATAAATAATTGTCATATAATATATCATGTTTCTATTATTAGTCAAAACTATTGCTAAGGTATAAGATTGACGTTACACGTTGCACAGTGACGTCATCACTTACGCACGTGTCATATTTTACGTCTATAAATCTCATTCAATCGACCAATATGTTTCTTTTCAAAGGACTGCAATGATACAAATTTTTATTAAAGTGGGCGATAGTAATAATCAATTAAAATATAATTGGATATAGAAATATTATATCTTTATTATACTTTATTTATTTTTAAATTGAATTGTGTACAATAGGTGCATTATTATAATGCATACATTTTGTAATTCATTTCATATGAATAATATTACTACTTTGCAATACCATATAGTCAAATGATATATTTGAGTATTATATATATATATATATATATAAATATATATATATATATATATATATATATATATATATATATATATATATATATATTATATATGTATGATATATGGATGTATTTGAGTATAAACTACTGAAACTAGTCTATATATTATATTGTATTTATAATTACTCTGACAAATCGCTCTTTAATGTCAGAGAACTACGCTAGTGGGCTTGTTCCTTTTGTGGCCTCTTAATAAAAACCATTTTATTATTGTTATTATTATTATTATTATATTACAATATACTAATTAATTTTAATTATTAATTTATTCAGCAACAGAGCAAGTTCACAGGTACTGACTGAATACAATATAGTCAAAACATATTAACAAAACATTTAAAACAAAGAGAAAAATAAGTACGTAAGCATCATGACATGACGTCATCTTACCTTTCGGTGTAGGCCAGAATTAAACCTTTTTCATCCTTTTTTACCCATCCATACACACACACATACATACACACACACACACACACACACACACACACACACACACACATACACATACACACACACACCCACACACGCACGCACGCACGCACACACACACACACACACACACACACACACACACACACACACACACACACACACACACACACACACACACACACACACACACACACACACACACACAAATCGTTTCCATTATATTGCTTACAGTAAAAAAAATACACATATTTTGTTTCACGCGATAAAAAACGAGACACACATTTTCTGTTACAACATCCATGTAAAACGGTTACAACTAGTGGTTTATTAATGAGGAGATTTTTATTTCTTGATGCCATTAAGAATATGATTTTTGAATTATATAAGATTTATAGATGCTAAAAAAACAAACATTTTTTTACATTCAATGTTGCAATATGTTATTAAAATTATATTCCAATGATGATATTTAATATAAAGCAAATGTAATTGACATTTGATTTGACATACATGTAGTTCATTTGCAACTCTGGTAACTGAATTATTTTACATATACATACAATATAAATTGTATACATACAAGTAAATTGTCATTATACTGCTATAGAGAGTAAAATACTAATCAATATACATACTGTAGTGCATCAGCATTGAATCAAAACTAAATTAAAACCATTGAGTCACGTTTGCAATATCCTTTTTAATAAATGCATATTTTTACAGCTAAATCTAATTACAAAATCTAATTCTTTTCCTCGTATAAAAATATTGAAGTAAATAGAGAAATATGTTATAACGTGAAAAATAAACAAATTGGGTCAATAAAAAAAAACGTGTAAACATGTGATGTAATCTAGAAATTGTATAAAAAAAATGTATTTTTTAAAGTTATTTAAGTTGCATAATATTATTTCAATACATTATAGAATATATGTAAAATAACTTTACTGTATTACAGTTGATGTGTGTCTATAATTTTATATCGGAGCTACTTGTTTTACATACTACGTGTACAAAGATTGTCTTTGCGTTTCTTTAGACAAAATTGTTTTCTTTTCCTAAAATATCACATTATCGACATTTACGTAATTCAGTAACGTTAAAATAGAAAACAGCAAGTGCTACAAAATAAATTATGTCATCTTTTCAACTTTAATTTACTTTAGAAGAAGACGAAGCAATTTTGTCATCAGTTTAAAGTAAACTTTTGGTATTTTTTAAAACATTTTTCCATTATACGTACAGCACACAATCATGTATCTTTTTCTTAAAGGCATAGACCATAATAAAAAATTACAGCATTTACATCACAAAACATTTGGTGGGATTTATATAAATACTCATTAGTTTGTCTCAAAACTTGCCGTATCAGTGATCCAAAAATTTAGACTTATGCAAACGACACAATATTTTCATACTAATATTTGCTTGTTTCTGACGTAACAGGAAGTCACAGAAACACACAAATAATATAATTATATTATTTTACAGTAATGCTGTTCGTAAACCATGTTTTGTGCTCCTAAAATGACGATCAATGTTGGTTATTCAAATAGAATGATCATTTTTTAGTGCAGGAAAACAGGGTTTACGAACTATACTAGGCCACATTTACATTCTGATAAAATTTGTCATCAGTTTTGGAGATCTCATTTTGTGTCTAATTATTACAAAACAAAAAATGTTGTTTCTTGCAATCTATAGTTTCAATGATAAACTTTTTAAAAAGATAATCATTTCAGAGCTACGCATATAATTGCACATGTAAGTTAATGTAGGAACTGGAAAATGAACTTTTAAAAACCTTCTTGTTTTTTCTAGACTTTTTATGTTTGTTTTAAATTTTTTTGCTGGAATAAGTCAACATTTTTTTATTAATAATTGAAAGTTTATATTTTTTTATTATTATTAGTAGAAATTTGTCAGTAAATAAACTTTTGACATTTTTGAACTCTCTCTCTCTCTCTCTCTCTCTCTCTCTCTAAGAGAACAAAAATATAATACGTTTTATTATTATTATTAAACGGAACCACTTGTAGATTTTCAATGGAAGGATCTTATTCAATTCAGAATTGAGAGAGTCATCAGAAAAATAAGAAAACGACAAAAGTGTAAGTGAAAAAGGAAAAAAAATATCTCATATTTCATTTTTTTCATTCATTCATTCTCTCTCTCTCTCTCTCTCTCTCTCTCTCTCTCTCTCTCTCTCGTCATTTTCTTGTTTTGTTTTTATTGCTCTTCAACTTGAAAAAACTCGATCAAAAAAACATATTTGTGTATATATACAACAACCACTGTACACTTTCATAATATACAAGACTTATAGAAGCTGACAAAGCACTATAACATTACTTTTTATATCACACAAACAACCATAGAGTTTTATATATTATACAGTATGTTAGAGATAGATTCAAGTTAAGTTTAATTGAGCGTATATTTAAAATTGATATTACTTAACGTTGTCTTAAAAATAAAAGCTATAGGTATAGTGAACTCTCTCTCTCTTAAATGTTAATATTCTTTATCTTCTTTGATACTCTTTTTTTATATGATTGTTACTTCTTACAGTTACTACTCATAAAAAAATTGTAATGATGGTTCTCTACCGTATATATATATATACTGTCCATTTAATTTCAATGTTTATTGACCGTGATGTTCAATGTTATGTGTTCAAATTTAATATGACATTTTGTTCTATATATAGTTTAAGTTTTATAAATTTTCATCAATGATGTATCAATAAATTTCAACTCTATTTCACTCTTCTTTTTTAATATATATTTTTAATACACTTTATTTCACATCACTTAACTGATACCAAATCAAAAGTCAACAATATTGAGTTTAGTTTTTATATCAAAATATTTTATATTGCAGGGTATGTACAATTTTTTGTTATCATATTCTTTAATATTTATTTTACAGATTATTGTATATATTAGTTTATATTTTATAATTAATACAGATATTTTTATATATTTAAAGTATATAGTAACATTGGAACTTTGCCATATTATTAACAAAAATAAAATGTATTTTTATCTTTGGATTAAATTTAAATCTACTTTCAACAATAGGTGACTTAAATTTACTGAACTTTGGCTAGATTTGTATTGTGTATATTTTAGAAAAGCAAAAGTTTTCACAAAATTTTTTTGCTAACACATTAAAAAAATAATAATAATAATGTTACTTTTGGGTAGAATAATTCGTATATATTTTTCAATAATGATAATAATTTTACTATAACATGCTTGTTTATTTTATTACGCTTGAAAAAAATAATACACAAATTGCAACAAGTACAGCAAAATGCACATATCTAGGTATTTACTTTTATTATTATACAATAATTAGTTTTATATCATGATTAATTCAAGATTAAAAATTTTACATGGTAAAGAAATAGCATTGTTGTTGCTCTCTCTCTCTCTCTCTCTGATCCATCTCTCCATTTAAATTGTGGTTTAATTAATTATTAATTATGAATAAATTATGAACCACCGGACAACTTCCGATTACGTGCTAAACTCAGGCAAGGCCTTTTACAAGGATAAACGAGTAAGCCAAATAATATGGACAAACAAATTGAAAAAAATTACGCAAATTTTTATGCTACATTTATATTATTATAACATAAATAATTTAATGCTAGATTAAAACAACATAAGTATTTATGTTGTACAATATAATAAATAAATAAATAAATAAATAAATAAATAAATAAATAAATAAATAAATAAATAAATAAATAAATAAATAAATAAATAAATAAATAAATAAATAAATAAATAATCGTCTTTATTTACAAAAAAATTATTAAAAAAATACAAATTTTGAAAGGGCGAGGTTTAAGACTGACAAAATGTCTGGTCCACTCTTCCACCTAACCCCAACAGAAAACATCAATGATATTTTTGATTACATACAAAATTATAATATTAGGAAAATAATAATATTCTACAATAATATTAAAGGCGTAGAACACCCTGAACAAAAAAGTTGCGTATTATCCTAACAAACCTGAAAATCAACGTTGATTTGGCCGGAGTCATTGATTTCTAATTTATTTTCCATTCACAAAATGCCGCTGCCGGTCACTGACGTCACAGCTCGCCTGGTCCACGCGTGCGTAAACCGGGCGAGCGGTGACGTCAGTGACCGGCAGCGGCATTTTGTAAATGGAAAATAAATAAGAAATCAATGACTCCGGCCAAATCAACGTTGATTTTCAGGTTTGTTAGGATATTACGTAACTTTTTTGTTCAAGGTGTTCTACGCCTTTAATATAAATAATAATATAATATTTAATAGTTATTATTATGAAGTATGACATATATTGCAATGTATTAAACAAATTTGTGTTGAAAATGAGCTATGTAGCATTATTATAGTATTACGTATTTACTTTTGTTCTTGCATCAACACAAATTTTAGATTGTATAATAAGTACTTTTGAAATTGATCTGATGTTTAATAAATAAATAAATAATATGAAATTAAATTTTCTGTAACTTCAATTTTTACAAAGTTTACAAATTTATACAACTTGTATAAATTAGTCAACGATCTGCTGTAACATATTCGTAAATAGTTTTATAAAAATCAGTGCGAGTATACAGTCCCGAGAAGCTATGAATGCTTCAAGGTCATTTGAAAATCGATCAATTGATTATTTATACAATTAATATGATACTTTAGTCAATTGCTCAAAAAGTTGACGTATCGCTCAACATTCGTAGAATCTCGGGACTAGTCAGTAGCAAGTAATTTTGAGGGGAGGAAAAGAAGAAGTTATTATTTACATTTCATTAATAAAAAACTGACATCTATTTGCTCTATTAAAAATATGAAGTAAGTATGCTTATGTATACCTTCGATATTATAAGAATGTTCGATATTTCTTAAATAATCGTTTACTTAACCAATGACTGCCATTTGAAATGGGCGATATCTGTGGGAGATAATTCAAACTAAAGTTCTCCTGGCTTTGTATACAAGCATATTTCCTGTATCCACTTGTTAGTGTTTTCATTTTTTTTCTCTGTATTACATGTTAACAAAATAATTGACGG